>JANJGK010000041.1:13090101-13100101 GCA_039081455.1 Macrobrachium rosenbergii
ATAAGATAGGCCACCACCGGGCCGTGGTTAAAGTTTCGTGGGCCGCGGCTCATGTAACATTATACCGAGACCACCGAAAGATAGACCTATTTTCGGTGGCTCTGATTATACGCTGTACAGAAAATTCGATTTCGCTGAAGAAACTTCAGCACATTTTTTTCTTGTTATCTTTTGGAAATACTGCAGTTTATTGATATTAATTGTTGATTTTTAATGCACAAGACGTAAGAGGTTCTTCATCTGCCTCACTGAAACGTACAGATACAATTCGCAACTTACAGCTCAGTGTGAAAAGACAAGTTTGGCGTCGTATCCACGAACTCACAGCGGGGTTTTAGTTTTGACATAAGTTTTGTGGTTCGAATGAAATATATTTTTAAATAAGAAGAAAGTAGGTCACTTCTTTGACGAGTAAATAAAAAAAACCTAATGATAAATGAAAAGGACATTTCTTGATTAAATTCAGCCAGTTGTACAAAACATTTCATGGGTTCATATCTTTTTAGTTTTCTGTAAAAGAAAACTATTGTGCCGGCTTTCTCTGGCCGTCCACACTTTATTTTGTCCGCAGTTTTATATGTCCGCACTTTTTCTCTGCGATCTTAAAAACTGCTGAGGCTAGAGGGCTGCAAATTGATATGTTGATCATCCACCCTCCAATCATCAAAGATACCAAATTGCAGCCCTCTAGCCTTAGTAGTTTTATTTTAGCTAAGGTTAAAGTTAGCCGTAATCGTGCTTCTGGCAACAATATAGGATAGGCCACCACCGGACCGTGGTTAAAATTTCAGCATTATACCGAGACCACCGAATGATAGATCTATTTTCGGCGGCCTTGATTATACGTTGTAGCGGCTGTACAGAAAACTCTGTTGCCCGCATTTTTTACTTGTTTACTTTTGATAATAGTAGCCATCATTTTAGTTCACTTTCTTCAGATTGAGTAACTGTTTTTAGGAAATTTATCTTCTTATCTTTCAGTTTTTAGGGTTTGCAACATTCCTCATTTCATCTGCAAGATATAATCAGTCAGTTATTTGCTCGGATAGGTTAAAGATAAGGAATAGAAATGTTATAGATACCAAGAAGTTTAAGATAAAATAAATATTTTACACCGTTTGATTACTAGGCAATCGGACGCAAGATGGAGCGAATAAAAACATTATAATTGCGAGGTTTATGAGGGTAAAGGAATACCTTCAAGAAGCATAAACATCATTAACCTCAAAACAAATTTGCACATGAAGTTATTTGTAAATCTTATGTAAAACTGCTGTTAGCCATTGTTGTATGTTTAAGTTCTTGATCATTCTTCGCCAGTTTTCACTCGCTTTTTTGTTAAAAAAGTAAATTTTCTAAGCGAAACATTTAATGGCAGTCTGCATTGCTTTTGTTGATCTTGCTTCAAGACAATCAAATTCTTTAGCTGAGAGATGAGCAGAGGAAAGTCAGTTTAAGAGAAGACAGAAAAGAGGAGAGTGAGGAAGGGGAAAGTGAGAGATTGAAAGGGAGCAGAATTCTTTTATGGAAAAGGTAGGATTGGCAAATGGTTGGGGAATTTAACTGAGAGACGGGAAGCAGAATTTAAAGAAGAAGCCACCTAAGAACTGATAGAGAGGAAGAGATGATCACAAGAAAAGAAGGAGAAAAACTAGGCGTGTAAGGACAATATTTCCTGTTTTTACAGTCGTGATAATCCTCTCAGGCAGTTATTAGTATAATGGAATTAATTAGTTTCTGATTAGTGAGAAATTTACGATTTTATATATATATATATATATATATATATATATATATATATATATATATATATATATATATATATATATATATATATATATATATATATATATATATATATGAATGTGTGTGTATGTCTGTATGTAATTACGTCTGTGTGTGCGTAATTTTGCAATACCACTGAGGATTTACCATTCTCATAATTTACTCATAAAGTCAAATCTCTAGATTTTTCTTTAGATTAAAGACGTTTATAACTTATGAAAAAGTAACTTTTCTCTAAAAAAGTGGTTTAATTGCAAAGGAGACGAACAAATGTGTAGCTACAACTAAAGTTCATAGTTGAAACAATTGCATTTTGGACAGAGCACTTTTTTCACAAAAACATAAAGGTATAAAGAATTGTGACTTTATATTCACAGGTGTGCAAATGATCGTATATATTCATTCGATAGTATTTTAATTATAGTTGAGCTCAGTGGTTCATTTGTCATTTTTGTTTGTTGATATTGGTTAAAACAGAATGGTTGTAATTACTAAAGTTTGAGTTTATTTCTGTGTTCGTGGTATTTCTTCCTCTGGTTTTGGCTTACGTGTTTGAAAAAAGATATGGATTACAGTACAATGCCGTCAGCCGAGTATTTTCAGTATTTACGCGTGTGAATTCGCAAATAAATAAAAGAGACCCCTCCTGATGGTATGTGCATGCGCGTGTGCTGTGGCCAATTTCTATATTGGTGTGACACTGTTTATAGAAACCGCTGAAAGCTCAACAAAGTAAATAGTTGGCAACTTCATGGGCGTTCTCCTAATCAGCACATGCGCGAAAGAGGCGCTGCTCTGGACGAGGTTTTGCTGAGTGTTTTGACTCTTGATTTGCTCTTCTTTCCTCTTTGCCAGTTTATCGAATAATTACTCTGATGGGTTATTAATTTTTAATTTTCTCTTATAAAACACTGGGCAGTATCGCTTGCTGAGTTATATTTAATTTTATTATTGTTTAAATCACTTATTACTGTATATTGCCTCTAAGAACAACATCAGTGAAAAAAGCACTTATCAAAATGGAAAGTAAGGTAGAAATCTTGAACGGTTCCATCTTTATTTAAAATATCTAGAAGATTAAAACATAATATCAGAAATCTAGATTATTTATGGTGTGGTGATAGTACACGCGAACAGACGGACTCTAAGGAAAAAATAATATTAGCATCTGTCAGGAGGAGGAGCCCTGACCTCATTCATGAACGAGGTCACTGCTTCATTAACGAATCATGTTTTTCCACGTAGGTGGGCTCACACATTTGCCATTAAATGTCCAGAAAAACTACCTTCCTTAAAATCAATACATTTTACATATTTATTTTTAAAATAAATAGTTCAAGTTTATATATTCCCAAAGGGATTTTCATGGTTTTACAAAAAATTTCTTAATTCATTTATGGTTCTTTCCAACATGCTTTCTAATAAGTTTAGGTGATAGCATGATTCTTCTTGCACTGTTTTTTGTTGTGTTTCCTCTCTGGCTACAACCCGTTAAGGCAAATAGCTGAATGTTTAAGAAAAATGCTTATGTTAAAACTAGAAAGGCTTGTTTATTACTTCTAATCTTACTTTTAATTTTATACACACACACACACACACACACACACACACACACACACACACACACATATATATATATATATATATATATATATATATATATATATATATATATATATATATATATATATATATATATATATATATATATATATATATATATATATATATATATATATATATATATTAGACTAAACGAAAACATTAGCAAGAAATGCAAATGCAGTAGGTAAGGTCCATTAGCTATTCAAATTGTTCGCCGAAGAAGCAGAAACAAAAGTTCTCACGTTTTCTTAAGGCTTGAGGAAGTTCTTTGCCATTTCGTTTCTTTTTGAAAAAAACTGAAACCGATGAAGGCATTCGGATGCCACTTCTGCACGAAACAGAAAAAAAGAATAAATTGCACTCATACCAATAGTATATTTTTCTTTTACCAGGTTTAATTCTAAGGATCGTTGGACAAATAGGTGGATATACATAACTGGAAAGATAAAAAAAAAAGTAAAAAATGCGTCGAAGTTTCTTCGGCGCAATCGAGTTTTCCGTACAACAGATAATGCTGTATGAAACTCTCAGCTGCGGTTATGAAACTTTCAGTCACGGCCCGGTGGTGGCCTGTGTTGCTGGCACCTATATCGGTGCCGGGCGCACGATCATGGCTAACTTTAACCTTAAATAAAATAAAAAACTACTGAGGCTAGAGGAATCCAATTTGCTATGTTTGATGATTGGAGGGTGGGTGGTCAACATATCAACTTGCAGCCCTCTAGCCTCAGTAGTATTTAAGATCTAAGGCGGTTAGAAAAAGTGCGGACGTACAGGCAAATAGCCATCTCAATAGTTTTCTTTTATAGAAAACTAGAAAGCAGGGGAAACAAACAAGCATTTTATAATTACGTCGTATTAAGTATTGATCCCCAGAAAAGTAATCTTTTCATCCCTCAACATTTCTAGAGTTTTAATGGAAATTTATAGCGGAGAGACTTGTAGGAATATTTAGGTAGCCGGGTGCTCATACAAAGTACTTATTGCATTCAATTATTTCTATTACACTGAGATTATGATGCTATTAATACTATTATTATTATTATTAATAATAATAATAATAATAATAATAATAATAATAATAATATTAAATAATGGTGTATTCACTATGATATTCATTGTCAATTTATGGCAGATTCTTATATTACCCATATCTACAGATAAGTATTCCTCTTATTATAGCAAAAGAAACGGCCTCTATAACATTATTAAATGATAATAATAGAGGTCTTTATTGATACTATTATTGTTGTTGCTGAAACTGGTGCTGCTGCTGGTGATTTCTTTTTAATCCTGAGAGTAAATAGATATAATTCCTTTCACCTAATGAGATGAGGAGGACCTTCCATTGTCTCTAGTTATTATCCCTTCCCTCACTAGACAATTAGTGCCGTGGTCCATCATCAAGCGTGAGGGTTCTTCATTGTGTTAACATTAGGTCCCCTCTGTTTGGACATCGAAGAGGAGAAGGGGGTGGGAGGGAGTGGAGAGGGGTTGTAAAATTGGACATCAGCCATTACCCCTCTCCAGGCACGCTCTAAATGATCTGTTGTTTTGGGGCAGAAATAAAATACATTAGGCCACTGGCGTTTGAGTTGACCGAAATTTAATCACATCTGAAGAGTGGCAATGAAACATAGATTTTTATCTTTTGCAGGTTTACTAGCAGAGGACAACATACACACACACACACACACACACACACACACTCTCACATAAATACACAAATATACTTACAAATATTAAGCCACAAATATCGTTTGATATCGAATTCACGATACCTTTGGAATAACTTACACCCACACAAGGGAAATTACAATCGATAAGCACGCCTGAGCTGAAGCGCTTATCAATTATATTTTCCTTAGGCTCAAGTTGCTTTCAAAGTAAAGTAGTTTCGATATTAAACGATATTTGGGGCTTAATGCGTGTCGAGAAAAAAAGTTACACCCGGATATTGATTTACAAGTTCTTTTGACTGTCAAATTGAAACTTTTTTTTTTATGCTGACTGCCCATTTCATGAATTAGACAAACATAAAAATCATGTCTTGTGAAAGTATTTTGTAATTGTAGATCATTTCTAATCTAATAAACATGGATTTTGTTGAAAGTATTAAATTTTTCTCTGTAAAGTAACTACCGTTGCTTGACCTTCATCACCCGTAATCACATTTCACTTAGTTTTCTCATCTGAAAAAAAAAGGCTTGAACAGTGCCCGGAATTACTCAGTTACATACAACAATATTGGATGCTGATAACAGCAAAATATAATCTTTTCACATTATATTGTATAATAAATTCTCCCCCCCCCCCACCTCTCTCTCTCTCTCTCTCTCTCTCTCTCTCTCTCTCTCTCTCTCTCTCTCTCTCTCTCTTTGAACTGATGATATCCGAACTTTGATAATTGGCTAGAATCCTCGCCTTATTAAAGGTGGGAGACAGAAGAAGGGAAGGGGGAGGGAGGTGAAGCAAAAGTGGCCGTTGCCTGATCACTTCTGCAGACGATAATTAAAATCCTCTTAATGAAGCCTAAGAACCGAGAAAGTATGCTGGAGGATGGACTCATGTCTCTAAATATAGATTCTCCTGAATCTATATTTAGACGATGCTTCATAATACTGTGAAACAGAGAGGTTCTGGTGTTGAAACTATGCAATGATTGATAGTAATGATGATGATAACAATAATATTATCAGCAGAAAAAAGGAATGCTTCATTAGACACACAAACAAGCTAAGAGGAACACTCGGAACACTGAGGTACTTTGTCAGGTAGGTCGAGCCTCAACAGAGTCGATGCTACGGAGGTATTTGTAGTTAAATACCAATGGCAAATGGAATGTTTGCTTTATTTTTGGTAGATTTATGAAGATTCAGAATATTCAGCATTAAAAGTATCAGTAAAGACTGCTACTATTATTATCTAACCATCGTGTGTTCCGCCAAGGAAGTATTTGTTGTCACAATCTCACACTTACGGTAACCTGTTCCACTCTTGCGTCATTCAAGCCTACCAATATTCAGTTCTCACACTCAACAAATTTTCTAAATATTCTCCCCATTGACCCATTATTGCTTTTACTTCAGACAGCGTCTCTCCATTTGTATCTTTTATGCTGATATCCATTTGCTCATTTACTTTTTTCTTCACACCGGAATTGCAGTATGCTGTAATTTTTTTTTTTATCATATTCGTGATAATCGTCCCAAATCACGCCCCTTCTTACGCAGTTAGTGGTTTGTTTTGATTCTTGGCCAACTCCGTCGAAAGATACGCTTCACATGGCCGCACTTCATAAAGCAATTTATGCTAGTTTAATCTTGTTTTCGCTGGTAAGTCATTAAAATGCTTTTAATATCTTCTTTAAACAAGCTTAGGGCAGATTTTTCAAATGCCCTGTAGCATCACTCCAGAATTGTTTACACATTTTATATGTTCCCCAGCCTCCTAAGGTCACCCTATTTTCTGCTATTAAAAGATTTTCTCCCACCTTCTTTTATCTTCACATGTTTCATTTCCATCCATTTAATACTTTTCAAATCGCATTTTAGTGAATCCACTCATCATCACATGCATGGTTAGTTCCATTAATAATCCTCCCGATCTCTTGTCATAATGTTTTACAACATCTCTTATTCACGGAGTGATTCACATTAGAATTTCTAAGTCTAATGTACTGTATACATTTTCAGCCATAGAGTTACAATCCTTTAGCCTATGATTCGCTGCACATTTACCACAGCATGAATCCTCCTTTCTCTCTCCGGGCATTTCTGTTCTAAATGACCATGAATGTGACAATAGAAGCAGCTGATGAACGGACTTCTGTCTCTGACTTATTATGTCGCCACTCCAGCTTTATTATTTCATGAACCTTATGAATTACGTCTCTAAGAACTAGGTCATATTTCAATATTTAATGGTCAATATTCCCAGCAGCCGGATTGTCAGAAATACGTGAAATCTTGCTCTCAGGATTCTCTACATTCTGCATGCATATATATTTCTTGTCGTTAGGTTGCTTAGGAGAACTTATTTCGAATCTTTACTCGATACGTTATATTTAATTTATGGTGAAAGCTTCGTAACATTATTTATAGTTACCTTGTCAACATTTCCAATTTTACGCGAATCAATATTTCTCTCCTCAGTTTCTAAATCCATAATAAGAGTCTTTTTATCACTTTTCTTCATCTTCTTCTTGGCCCCATAAACATAAAAAGAGTTCGAGGTGTCAGTGTTGAATTCCTCTTCAATCTTGACGATGACCTTCTCTTTCACTTCTTGTATTTATACAGTAACATGATCAGTTATTGTCCCTAGATTCAGCCCTTAATTCTTTTTTTAAAAATTCTGACTCATACTTCAAATGATCTCGTAGAACTTTCTAGTTATTAAAACAGATCGTATATTCGGTTTAGTTTTTGTAGGTTTTCAGTTCTCACTCCATCAGGGCTCCCGCTAATTACATCTTACCCAAGCACTGCCCTTCTCCCCCCAACAAAGGCACGAATAGCAAGCACTCACCTTGGGATGGAACTTATAATCACATTAAGTTAGCTTTAATTACCAATAATTCACCGTATGGTTTCCAAACAATAACAAGGCAGCGTTTGTTAAGCACGAGATGAGGGAGCGAACAACAGACAGGTCCGACCGCCACCATCAGTCACATAAAACATTTTCAGCGAAAACAGCTCTACAAATATCTGGAAATTATTAGGAAATATTTTGGATGTGGTGAATTTCTAATAAATTTTCAATTACTGGGTTTTGGAAGCTCGAAATGAAAACATGAAATTGGCCTGTTCGATGGAACGCGGCATACGAATAAGAATGAATTTTGTCTGCCAGACTTCTACCCAGAAGGAAAGTGGTTTAACTTTTTGCTTTGGCTTTTTATTTTATTTTTTTTTATTTTCGAGATTTCCTACAGAGATGTTGCAACAGTTTATAAAATAACAGCAAACAAACAAACACACACACACATGCAGATCCGTGTTTTTCAAAATTGTCGAAAATTCGTCAGCGACATTCCTCCTCAGTCTACCAAACATTTCTTTTTCATGCTTGGTAGGTTTATATATATGTGTGTATATATGTATATATATATATATATATATATATATATATATATATATATATATATATATATATATATATATATATATATATATAATTTTACGATGTACTAATTTGTTTACAAATATATGAATAAAAAAGAGGCTTTAAAAAAAAATAAAAGGTTTTAGACAACGAAATTTCAGAATTGTGTCTGTCAAGAAAACTTAATTAATGCAAATATTTTATGAAGAAAAATATAATTATAAAATGTAAACAAAATCTCCGTCTAATAAGCAAAACTATATCAACTGAAATTTGAGTAACATACTCAAACATTTTTATATGCCTTATGATAGGAGGAAAACCAAGAGTCAAGTTATAACAATAAAACCCTAATTAAAGTGAGGTAACCAATATGAATCCCAAATTGTTAGTATCTGTTCAGGGAAAAACAAGCTACTTGACCGGCAGAGATGATTATTTTTTGTAACTGCCGATGGGATAAGCTTCCTCTTCCCTTCTCGGGCCGTGGCCTTGGAGGAAATGGAATATGAAAAAGTGGACCTAAAGATCGAGGGATAAGATAGGTCGGCCTCTGGGCACTCTAAAGATTTAAAAAGAGGTGAATATGCCTGGTTAACCTTCCGAAAATAGCAGGGATTTGAATATGCTCTATTTCCTGCGGTCACATCCTATTAAACTGAGCTACGTTTTTTATAGGATATACGATTTATTTTATTTTATTCTTCTTTTCTTCCTATAATATTGAACTGATAAATCTATTCGGATTCCAGCCCCGCCCGCTACCAAATTATAAATATAAAAAACAAGACAATTTGATTACCGTTATCATATACTTTTGCCAGATGTAAAAATCTGGTGCGGTAGACAAATGGATTTATTTAGACAAATGGGTACAAATAAAAGTGCAGGGAATAAACAAGTAAGCAGTTTATTCAACTGAAGATGTTAGCGCTTCTCCCATTGCGCAGTATTTCGTTCATCCTTTCGAGGATTAGACCCCTGCAAAATGATCCAGTTACCGCATCATTCGTCAGTTCCCCATTTCCTAGGTTTGATTAAAGTTAGTTTCGAAAGCCTAGAAATAATGGGACTGAAATATTTTTGTGATTTGCCTTCACATTGGTAAATTTTTGACATTTTAGGTGCCACTTAATTCTCTTTCTCTCTCTCTCTCTTTGTCCAACGTTCCAGAGAAATTTTAAATATCATTGCATAAATGAAAGAAGAAAGAACATCATTAACTACGGAATGAAATAATAGATGGATGAAGAAAAATATGACTTCCGAATATAGTGAGAGTCATTAAATATCTAACAGGTGTAATATGATGTGATTTTAGTATATGCTGCAAAATTAGAGTAATATTCATGTCAAGTGTGGACTTTTTAAACATCACTCACCTCATCATTTTGCCTTGCGCTGATCCTGTAGCTTAATTGGGTCCTTTAAACGAAGCTCGAAAAGTGCTTGTGCTGCATTTATTGATCGCATCAAAGCTGAGGTATTGTCTCTGCCAAGA
>JANJGK010000041.1:13105101-13170101 GCA_039081455.1 Macrobrachium rosenbergii
AACTTTTGGCTTCAAGTGGCAGGTTACGTGTAATCTTGGTTTGCAGGGCCGTAAAAATTACGTAAATTGAATAATAACTGATCAGCCAAGACCCTCACACGTAACAATATATATATATATATATATATATATATATATATATATATATATATATATAATATATATGATATATATATTACGAAAAGAGTCCCGAGTTGTAACGTATGATATTATTTGTTTCCCGTTTAGAATTGTCTTGAAAATTCACGTCATGTAAACAGATATGTGGAATAATCCTCTCCCTACTTTTTTTGCTGAATCCTCTACCTTTCTTATATCAAATCTCCAGGTTAGTCGCCGCCCAAGAAAGAAGGTCATTATGAATACAAGAGAACCTATTATTAGGACCACTTGTTTCGTTGACGTCATTGGTTCTAACGAATTCCCAATCAGAAAAACAGAAGCCATTTTTACTCGTTGCCTGACGGTCGCTCTTGACATTACGGCAGGTGGCTTTTATCGACATTAAGTTCGAAAATGTTTTTGCTCTCAGTACTGATTTAGATAATGTATTGGCATTCTTTATACTAATAGGTCGCATCTGATTAATGTTGGATGGATGTGTTTTCCGAAACCGTGTTTTAATTTAGAGAAACGTAAAGGTTGGTTTAGGGCCTGCCGAAGTCAAAATATCACCATGGATGGCATAAAACACGTGCAGTAAATATTTCCCTTATAATCTAGAAGCTCATTATGAGGAGATATGCGTACTATTCTTGGATGAAAATCCTTTTCCAAACGGCTGCCCGAGGCATAACAAATAAAAGTTTAAAATGAAAATAATCGGAGGTGCATCACTTCCGTTCAGTCATTCTAAGCTTCAGCCTTTTGCGGCTTTAGGTTCCCCGCAGTTGGCTTATCATATTTTAGTAGTGTATTTTAGAAAGTAGGTCGTGAACATGTGAATAAAATCCACATACAAATAGTGAGATAAGACGAAGAATAAGTATGTGGTAGATGGAAAAGAGATCGAAAATGCAAAGGGAAATTGAAGAAAAATGACAAGGGAAATCAAGGAGCAAAAGGAGAAAGGAGGCATGTTGACGGAAGGTGAGGTAATTGTATAGATTCAAATACAATTTTATGAATGTCTTAATGCTTCACTGTGTTTCTCCAAAGCACTATGTTTTGATGCCCCAGTTATAACAATACATGACAGATCCTTCGTTATAAATCAGTCACAATATCATATTTAGGTTTGTGCACTTATATACTTGAAACTGAGGGTTGAAATTTCATGATAACGTTATGTGAGAACTACTTTTAATTATTGCCAAATGGAACCTTTTCCTCTTATTTACGGTCATTTTTCCTGAACTTTATTCAGCATGTTAGTTAAGCTTATCCAGTGGAAACTGGATGGTTGTTGCTCTTGTAACACAGCATGCATTTCATGTATAAATAAGCTCACTTCTGACACCTTTTATTTTTACCGTTTCATGATTTTCCTTGCTTTTTACCTTCTCGCTGGTGTACGTGAACATGAAAGACCGAGCGATTTAATTAGTTTAAGACCTTTGATAAATGATTTCCCAGAACCCATGATTCTCATTCAGTGTCGAAAATTAATTGTTGCTATTTGCAAGAATTGCGCATTCTCGCCTTTGACAAATGCTCATCCATCCTCATCGAAATTCTATTCGTGATAAGCAGAGCGCATCGATGTTCCATTCTGGATATTTACGAGCTAATTGTATTCCAAAATTAGAGGGACATATTTGTATGTGTGTGTGTGTTTGTGTCTGTATGTGCGTTTTTTCTTCTAACGTTAAAAATTTTTGTAGCTCTCAGAAAACTTCATAAATTTATCAACATTATCATTTGTATTTGCTGAAAGCAATAAAGTAAAATAAGAAGAAAACCTTAGGGAAGAATCTTTCCGTGCTTTGGAAGAATTTATTTAGCATTAATTATGAAACCACCGTGCAGAGGAAACCTAACCACAGTGCAGCTGACAAAGGATCTTCACAGAAATATCAATGTAAAGCGTTCGGTGATTTTTGCTGGTCAGAAAAACAATTCTATTTATCTCACAGAATCCTTTTCTAAGGTTGGAACACTGACCCTCTCGATGTTAAGTAGCTCCTACAAAAGACCTTTCCCCCAATAGCTGTTCCCTCTGATGTCTAAAAATTCGGTGATCTCTCTTGGAAAAGAAAACTAGATACGAAGAAGACTGCAGTAATGATGGACAGTAACAGCAGAACTCCACTCAGAGTCTGAAGTTAGAATTTGTACGACAATAACAGCAGAATAATAATAATAATAATAATAATAATAATAATAATAATAATAATAATAATAATAATAATAATAATAATAATAATAACGGTAATGCATTGTCGAGAAGTAACATAATATCCCTTAGTCAAACATCAATGTTTAAAGGAAATGTAACCCACAATCAGTGTTTAAAAGCATCTCAGTTCTCTTCTCTGACACTGTCAAGGAGGGTATCAATCTCTCTCTCACGTGTGATTAATAGGTAGCACCATTATTCAGTGGAGATGCATAACATATAAAAAAGTCATATAAAATTAGACTTATCTATCCGTGGTACAGCTTTAAACGACGTCTCTAAAATATATCTCCACTTAGCTACCAAGCCGTTATTGTCTGACACCAATGAGTATACGCGAAAGAAGTCAAGAAGTCCCTGTGATATCGAGACAAGACTTGACTTTGAAGTCATGACTCACTGAGACATTTGGCAACGACGAGAGCAGAATAATTAGTGATGTCTTTAAGGGACGTTGAAAATTATCGTCGCCTCAGCAGGAAAAACACCTGATTAAATAGTTAGATCTCTTTCATGATGGCCCCTGGATGCTGTAGCTCACGAAGGAGATATCTGCGGGTAATGAAGAGACGAGGAGATCGCTTTGGTATTTGTAAAATGCACTAAAGAAGAAACAAGAGTTCTACTGGTGATCAAAGAATTTTGAAAGCTTTTGAAAGTTGGACTGTGCCAATGACCTTCCAAAACACTGCGGTAATTATAAAAGAAGAGACTTTGCCAACAACTTGATCTGTCCAGTAAGGAAGAGGGAAAAGTAGCAAAGCAAAGAGGAACTGGGAGAAATTTTTGCCCACCAAAGGATTTTCTCCATTTAGACCTAAATTAGAATAAAGTCCTGAACCACCTATCCCGTAGGTTTACACAAAAACAAATAATAATAATAATAATAATAATAATAATAATAATAATAATAATAATAATAGTAGTAGTAGTAGTAGTAGTAGTAGTAGTAGTAGTAGTAGTAGTAGTAGTAGCATTATATGAAAGTGAAAAGAAAGCAAACAAGACCAATATGAAATGCCCTATATATTGCATTTATATTGCGGGGATAATAACAATAGTAGGTCCAGTGAATTACAAGTGAACTGTGAAGTGAAGGTCAAGACCTTTAGAAGAAATATAGAAAACCTGTTGCCTTGCCAGGAATCATGTGACGCAATGCAGTAGCTATAGCGTTGGCTGAGAGCCAAAGGCTGCAAATAAATAAGTTTGTCTTCGACAGTTCCTTTCCTGAAGTTAGTGAGGTTTACACTTTTTTTTAAAGACAGGCCGCAAGAATAACAGTGTCTATTATATAATGTAACTTTTTAAAGGCTAATGGTCCCTAAAAAGTGACCTTACCTAACTGGTTGGTGTTTATTTTGTTGTTGTTCTTTCTATTTATAAAAAAATTTACTAAAGTTTTTCTTTTTTAAAGGTAAAAAGAATTTTAGCTTTTCAGTAAGTGAAATCTGGGGTAGTAATTTCGATGATTCTCTCTCTCTCTCTCTCTCTCTCTCTCTCTCTCTCTCTCTCTCTCTCTCTCTCTCTCTCTCTGTTTGTGTAGTTCTAATATTATTATTGTTGTTGTTGTTATTGAATATAAAAGCTAATTTAGTTTTGGCATAATAGAAAACAGTCCAGGTTACGTAGACAATACAAACCTGGGTTATTTAATGACATTAAATTTCCGGTATTTGAAAATATTTATTAGATTTTTTACATATGTTAGTTTGGTGCAATTGAAAGTAACCCTGTTTTAAGAGAGCGTACATTTATTGTTTATTGTAGCATGGAGTTCGATAACTATATGTGGAAACAAAAAATGCGTTATGAAAACTGCCGGGAAAGCTATAATTTTATTTGTATATTCAAACACAAGCATGACAGAGCTACAAGTGTGATAAGCAAGAGATAATTATCTACAGAAATTCAACGGAAGCTTACAGAATAAAATTTTCTTATTGTATGGAAAGGTTAGATTTGGTACGTCATTGCAAAACAGTAAGAAATAATTCTACTCCTATGCAAGTGTTTTTTATTAATTTCAGGGTCAGATTCAGTTTAAAGAAAGGTCACTTTGATCTGGCAGCAATCTTAGAAAGATCCTGGAATATCCAGGAAAAATACATGTGTTTATAAATCGGGGCAATAGTATAAAATTTAATGATAATATTGGAAACTTTCATTGGTGTCGCCCCAAAACCTTATTTGAAAAATAAATGGAGGATTGTTTTACTCTCTTCTCGTTTTTAATATGGTTAAACGTTTATCTGTTTCTTTTGCTTTAGTTCACAATGGGACCTGTTTCTAAAAATATGATGATTGGCTTCGCTGATGAGAACTGCGGAGGAGTTCTTTAAGGTGCCATATCTCGACTCTTTATCTAAGCTCTCTCCCACATTTCTCCCGAATATCACCGAACGCAAAAGTCTGCTTCACATTCTGTGAGTTCGAGGAACTAGCGTCGCTGGCTACTCATTACAGCCAGTAGGATTTCATGTATTAAGCGACATCCTCATCTTTCCAACATGTCCTGTATCATTGTCTTACTCTTCTGCTATTCATCCCATCCCCATATTTTATAACAACTTGTTCTTGGGCGCACCCACTCTGGGAGATGCTGAGGAAGGTGCCCCAACGAGACACACTTGCTAAAGATTTTCACAAATAGGGGCTGCGACAGTTTGTTGGTTTTATAACATGTTTTCTTTACAAACTGAATTTAATGCACATAGAATGTAGATTTTTTATAATGTAGTAATTACCCCATTTCAAGATAAATGGGGTTCAGAATCTTACGGCATGTATACTACGTTCTTGATTGAAACCATTTATGTTCTTTAATTTCTTACTAATATCTAAATATGAAACAGGAAAATGGATATTTATTTTAATTACTTTGGAAAAAAATATCTGTATTTCCTAGTATGTATTTATGCCCACGTGTAAAAACAAAATATTCATAGAAACTACATCCTATACGTACAAAATACGTATTAAAAACACAAAGTATATACCATATGAATTGCTATTTATTGTCTTCAAAAGAAAAGGTCAATCCAAAGACAACCCGGCGATCTTTTCTGGCCAGCCCCGAAGGAAAACGTAAAGAGAATAATACCCTTGAATCAGAGTCAGGCAAAAGAACACCTCCTGGAAGTGTGGAAGATTATTGGAGTACTAGAAATGAAAGCCAGTTAGAGGGTTCAAAAGCATAACAGAAGAAAAGAAACTGCTATCAATGTGTGAATGAATCACTATTCGAAAATCATCTGTGGGAGTGGGGGTTGGGTGGTAAAAGAGCAATTTTATAAACCTTTATGCAAATTAGTTTAGTATTTATTCCTCGACACATGGCTCCTCTTCTTCCCGAACCATCCCAAAACTTTTCCAGCCGGTTTTGATCCAAGGCAGGTATCTCGAGAGCCACTTCTGCCCTATCCCCTCCCTACCATCTCCTCTCATCTTAATACCCATCCCTCAAGAAGTGAGTCGTCAATCACTTCGTGTCTCAGAATTATTGCCTGCCAAATCTGAGGGTTACTCACGGCTCGTGTTGGATGTTTACGATGTTTGTGGCGGAGGAGGAAAAGCAGCCAATCCGGAGAAGTGGGGAATGTAGGCGACTGCAGGGTTATGTTTGGGAAAATAGTTTTGTCGATGATTTGTGTGATTCTTTTACCCTTAAAGAGGGGAAGGGACGATGTCATCTAACATGCATTCAGTGGAATAAAAGCAAGACGTGAATGACATGATTGCAATATTGAAAAAACTAGTATTAAACTTACACTATGATAACGGGAACTGTTAAAAGTGATTGTATGCAAATATAAAAGCATGAGCGTCAACGAATATTTGCCTTCCAAATACAACGAATATTTGCCTTCCAAATACAAAACATATAACACTGCGCTACCTAATGTAATATTCATTTGCGAGTCTGAGGATTGAGAGCTGACTAATTTAATAATGATGAAATCTGGTTTGCGCTCCATTTAAAGCCACCGTGAAAGCTTTCAAGCCCTGAGATTTTCAACTGATTATTATTCTTATTATTCTTTTTGTTTTTATGTCATTTGTAGTGTAAGCATTTGATTAGTGCTAACTGTTATCAATTTGATTTTTCTTTATCTCTGGACTTTGTGTCCTATTTTATATGTTTTTCTTTACTTTCGATATTTACACAGATTATAAAAGGTATTGCAATGCATTTTGAGAAATACTAATTATTAGTAAAGAATATTACTTTCGCTCAAGTTATATTCTATTTACCATTTTTGATAATCGGAAAGTTGGGTTCGTAATTCTTTATAATATATTCATGTAAGATTCAGTGGATACATTTTATAAAATACTTAGTTATTATGATTTTACTTTCAAAATAAATATTTGAATACATCATCTGCCCACATGGCATTACAAAGTGTAATAACACAAGACTATTACAAATATTGGGTGGACAATTCTTAAATTGTAGTAAACTGAAATATGCACCAAGACCCCAATCTCTGATTAATTTCAGTGATATTTATAAACATGCGTGCTCACTGACCTTGACTTTTAAAATTGACCTTGTTTTGCCTTCTCCTGAACTAATGACGCGTATACTTCACATGATCTCCCAAAAGAGAAAAGTCGTTTGCAAGTTATGGTCCAATTAATAAAACTGAAAACGCACCGTAGACGTATGTGTTCAATACCTGGCAATTTATCGACAGAATTTATCACACCTTTTATCACGTTTCTTTTGCAATCATTTTTCCGTGAGGGGGACCAACAGAACTCTCCTATGAACTTGTAATTAATCATAACTATCAGGAACTCTCCCGAGTGAAATTGTGGACGATTTATAATTCATGTTACAAAATAGTCAGGGATTAATTTCTCCAACTCAATGATGAAAGAGTCCTGTGAACTAATTAATCTAAACATTCCGGGGTTGATACTCAAGATATGTCTATCAGAACGAGAGAGAGAGAGAGAGAGAGAGAGAGAGAGAGAGAGAGAGAGAGAGAGAGAGAGAGAGAGAGAGAGAGAGAGCGAGCTGGCATGTGATAGGCTCCTTATGAAATAACAGTGATGTTTTTGGCTGAACAAATTACGAATATGAGTATCCGACACGATTCACAACTTACTGTTTAACAGCTGATACAGTTAATAATCAGTACTTTTCATTAAAGCTTGTTCACCTTTCAAGAAAATAGTTTGCGAAGTCAGGTATTAGTAAGAGGGGACATCTCAAAAGGTTTTAAATGTTGTGCACATTACTTGTCACATATCATATTGCATATTTTATCTATAAGAACCTATTTGTTTATTGGTTACATTTTCTGTATTGCATATATTGTATTCATTAGGTATCTTCAGTTCGTTGGGTACGTTGAGGTCTCCAGTACATTATGTGTAGCGTATATTTGGTATATTAGGTACATTTACCCCCACCCCCCACCGGTACCTTTGACATAATTGGGTACTTTGCCCAAATGGATGCATTTTTCATTGAAGACATTTTGTATATTCGATCAATTTTTTAGCACTGGCTGAATTTTGTCTCTTGCGTTTCTGAACAGGGACTATTAACTGAAAAAATTACTATTTATCGTATTATTTTTTCATGTTTGGAAATGTCTGCCGATTTTTAAGATTTAATTGACTTAACCTCGATTCCCATATATCATCAGGTATCGCGCTTTCTCTGAAGTAAGCCATATTTATTTGTATTTATTTTTTTAGCTGCGTTTTGCCATCACGCTTTTTGTTGGAGCTGGTTTGCGAATTTTTCAATAGACTGAGGACAGATGCTTGAAAAAGTCAAATAAAATCAAAGACAACCCAATAAAATTTTTTCAGACGGTGAATGTATGTTCCTAAATGGGCCAGTCTTATGAACGTAGAATAATTTAATTAAGTTAAGCTTAACATTCAGGTGTGTTTGAAATAACAGAGAAACTATCCAAGATTACAAGTATCCAGTTTAGATATATTTCTTTTGCAAGTTACCTCATTTCCTAAGTTTAATTTTCGGTTAGGTAAATCTGATAATAAAGGAACTTACGAGACAAGGTTCTTGATGAACTGAACTTAAGCATTTCTGAAATTGTTCTAAAAATAAACACAGAAACGGGGAAGATTTTTTTTTCTCAGATTCAATGGGCAAATATCCTGGTACAATTTGCATACCAGGAGCTCTTTGAGCATGCCTTTCGTGGTTTTTCTGTTACGGTTTTATATCCCCGGATTTTCTTCGTTATTTTACTTTGGAAACGCAAACAGCTTTCATAAGAGCATGTGTGCAGGAACATTCATACCTATTTGTATACCTGTAAGCATATATGCACAATACAGACGTACTAATATATATATATATATATATATATATATATATATATATATATATATATATATATATATATATATATATATATATATATATAGTTTTATGTGTACACACACATATATATATTTATATGCATGTATGTACAGTATATATTACACCACAGTCCGGCATAAAAATTAGTGAATGATTAAAATAACTTGTTTTTGCCTTTATTTCTCAAGGTGAGTCCTAATGGACTTGGGACAAGGAATTTCCATCAGTCCAGTAGCAGAGTAATACTTAATTCTTAGACAGCTAAAACTATGGTTTATTTTTCAGACTGCATCGTTACCAAACTTATGAGTTTGCTATGCAATTTCTATAAAGTTCCGTTATTAAAAAAGATTCGGTCGCATCATATTTGCATAACTGATAATACTGGAACAAATGAATAGTAGGATTTGTTGTCAAGTGGCCTTACCTTATATTCAGAACATTTAAACACAATTATTCTTTACATGGCATACTACTACAAATACATTTTCTTTAAGAAGAGCTATTTGTACAGTTAGTCATCTCTAGAATGTCATTTGCCAAGTTTCAACAAATACTGTCATTCAGTTCTGAAGATATCCTATTAACACACAAACACACACACACACATACACACCCACACACGCACTTACACGCACACACACACACGCGCATACACACAGACATATACACACACACACACACACAGACAAGACTGAAAGCCTAATTTGGTGAAGGTAATGCAATGTATCGTTCAAGAGAAAACTAACGAAGGTGCTCTTGCGATTCAGCCGCCTGATCTCATTTCGCTCCTCTCAGGTTCCATTTTAAAGATTTCCTTTAAGGTACCGAGCGAGGTAGCAACCCGAGGGGCTAGAAAATCAAATTTAATCTCAACAGCCAACAAGATTACAGATATTAAATGACGTTCTTTATACTTAATCTCATTTAAATTATTTTCCCGCAAGTTATCACCCTCACCCAGAATCCTGCTCGCATCTTCTACTTCTTCTTCTTCTTCTTCTTCTTCTTCTTTTCATGTGAGTGTGATCGCTCACAGATAGGCCGTGAAACTTGTACACCTATTCGATGAATTGTAGGAAAGGCAAGCTTGATAACCTATTAATACTTCAGTTTAATATCTGTGTTATCCAGATTCTTAGCAGATTAAAGTTTTTTAAGCCGGATAAACTTGCAGAAAGTAGCCTACCTTACTGAAATGTCGTCAATTCTGAAATCATCGTATTGAATGAAATCCACGGTTTCATTATTATTATTATTATTATTATTATTATTATTATTATTATTATTATTATTATTATTATTATTATTATTATTATACAAATATAATTTTTTGTAAAAAAATTGTATTGTGTATTTACTGTTTTTACGTATTGCGATATGTGGACTGGTATAGTTTCCTTAAATAAGCATATATATATATATATATATATATATATATATATATATATATATATATATATATATATATATATATATATATATATATATATATATATATATATATATATATATATAGTATAATCAGTAGATTTTGATCTACTTCGGAGGGTAAATTTATTTCTATTTGAATAACAAGATTATATAGGAATATATATTTTTTTGATACTGTTAATCCACTAGGAAAGGTTATTTAACACAATATTTACCAAGTAAAGTGGGTAGAAATTCCCATTCTCTGCGTTGTTTTGTACTATGAAGCCTCAGTAATAGTACTGAGCATCAAAGAGTAAATGTGATTATGGACGATTAAGATATCCATTGCTTTGCTGTAATCTGTCATCAGTAATTAGTTGTTCTCTACCAAGAAACCAGTTCATCAGGCGATGGGTGATCACACGCGCCTCGCTGTAGCAAATTAATTACTGGTGAAGAGAGTGGGATGATGAGCAGATGATGCGAGGTTAAGGGGCAAGAATATTCTAGGTTCTGGACGTTTACACACACACGCACACACACATATGTATATGTATGTATGTATATATATATATATATATATATATATATATATATATATATATATATACATATATGTATATATATATATATATATATATATATATATATATATATATATATATATATATATATATATATATATATATATATATATGAGATAGAGAGAGAGAGAGAGAGAGAGAGAGAGAGAGAGAGAGAGAGAGAGAGAGAGAGAGAGAGAGAGAGAGAGAGAGAGAGGAAAAATAACATAGAGATAATGGGAATTCCGCCCTACTTCATTCGGCAATGGAGGTTTAAATGACCCTCCTTGGTGGCTCGGCAGCATTAATAATATCTCTGTGGTATCGTAAAATAATAATAATAATAATAATAATAATAATAATAATAATAATGACAAACTATTTTTTACATATTTGATATTCATATTACTTGCGTTTGCTCTTTTGAAGTTGATCAGATGATGTGTTTATTGTTGTGATATATATATATATATATATATATATATATATATATATATATATTATATATATTATATATATATATATATATATATATATATATATATATATATATATATATATATATATATATTATATATATATATATATATATATAATATATATATATATATATATATATATATATATATATATATATATATATATATATATATATATATATATATATATATATATATATATATATATGTATATATATGTGTGTGTGTGTGTGTGTGTGTGTGCGTGTGTATGTTTATATACATGTATTAAAACGATAAACACATATCATTTGATCTACTTTAAAAGAGCGAAGGTAAATAATTTGAATATCAAATATTTGTGAAAATATTATTATTATTATTATTATTATTATTATTATTATTATTATTATTATTATTATTATTATTATTATTATTATTATTATTATTTTACAATTCCACAGAGCTATAACTAGTATTGATCCACTAAGGAAATTCATTTAACCCTCCATTACCCGATGAAGTGGGGTGGAATTTCTATTATCTCTATTTGTGTTATTTTCCTTCTATTCCCCTCAGCTGAAAAATTAGTGCTCAACCCATCATGAAGAACGGGTCTTAGAGTGCAAACGCATTTTGCCTTTTGTCTGGATATTAAAGAGGGCAATGGAGGGAAGGGAAGGGAAGGGAGATTAACATAATATTATCATCCATTGCTTTACTGCAGTCCTTCACCAAGGGACTGTTGTTGTTTCCCTGTCAAAACCCAGTTCATTAGGTCAGGGGCGATCAAACGCGCCTCTTTGTCTCAGAATAATTAGCGCTGAAGAGAATGGGATGGTAAACAGAAGGTATGAACTCAACGGGCAAGAACATGTCAAAAGGCGGAAGTTCATATCTCTTGTGGGCAGTTGCAATTATCAGGTTCAATTTCCTTTGGTGCAAGCTACTCGATATTAACGGTGTTTTGGGGTGGGGGGGCTCTAAATTGGAATTTGTAAACAATTCAGTAGTGAATTAGTGACGAAACCATCACACAAATTGCCTCGTGTTGCCTGTCTCAGGTAGGTTAATATCGATTCCAAACACAAAACATACAGGAGTCTCGAAATCACGTCATAGCTGAATAGATGAGTCAACGTAAAAAATGTAACAGAAATATATGTGCAACAATTAATGTGCAAATAGAATGTAGATTGGATGAAAAATAGTCGCTAGGCAGAAATTCAAATAGCGCAATAGCTTTTCTTAAGAGAGAGAGAGAGAGAGAGAGAGAGAGAGAGAGAGAGAGAGAGAGAGAGAGAGAGAGAGAGAGAGAGAGAGAGAGAATTCCTAAGTAGCCACAGGTAATTGCTTCTATTCTCGCAGCATTTTAGCTATATAAAACTGACATCCAGCCAGCATTGCAGTACCTCCCACTCATCTTTCAAATTCGCCCCCCCCCCCAACCCGCCCCCGCCCCTCCCTCCATTTTCAAACGGTAACCTCACCAACAGCGATGATCAGTGGAAGTGTGCGCAATAGGCCGTTGACGGATTGGATTGTCCTTTGCGCAGTGATGCTAAGAATTTGGAAGACTTGAACATGAGAGACATTTTATATTTTAATTAATAACAAAACTACGTTTTTATTCGCTAAGAATATTCCTTTCGGATTTATGAATATGAATTTAAAATCAAATCAGACACAAGCGCACAGACACATCAGTTTTTCATCGTATATATGAATTTAAGATAAAGAGAAAACTGATGAATTGCTGTAAAGCTGGTAGCAGTTTTAGTAATGATAGTTTATCACTATAACAATTTGTGTATGTATGTACAGTATGCATTCCTTTCCAATCAAATTTTATTCAATGTGGACAATCCTAGATAAATGTTTCCTCTAAACACTAAAATTTACTGTCGATCAATTTCAGTCAAAGCCCAATAACAATATTAATACTGCATTAATATTGCTTTCGTGAAACTTTTATCAAGATAAGTCAGCCTAGGCATTTTCTTATAATTTTTTGTTTTTGTTTCGTTTCATCCACATTCCCATTTCCTGCAAAAAAGGGAAATAAAATGGAGGTATGAATTTATTCCGGTAATATACGCATACCTCCTCATTCAAATATTACTTTCAAGAGGATAATCCCGTAAAATACATTGTCAGGAGGTAATGTTTTGATTGTTTCTGCGGAATTAAAAGCTGAAGGAATTTCGACTCATACCAAGACCTTAATGTCCATTAAAATCTCGGAATCTAGAGGAAGTCTCGAGATATTTTTTAAAGCACATAAACACAGGTGAAAGAAAATAAGCTTATGGATGTCAGCACTATCAGGGGTATACTCTCATTCAGGGACAATCTCCTGATAACTAGTTCTCAAAGCATATCACTGTAGAGACATCGATTCGGGATTTTCCCAACTGTGCACGACATTTATTCATTGTGACAAGGACAAATTGAACCCGTCATTCAAGTGCCGTATGCTTTAATAATAATAATAATAATAATAATAATAATAATAATAATAATAATAATAATAATAATAATAAGCCCGTATATCCATTGGTAAGAGAAGTATCAGCTACTGGTGGGTGGCTTTGGTGGGGGTATTCCGTAATCTCAGTGCTATCTATCATTCGTATTTTATAATGATCCATCACCAACTGAACAGAGACATCCGAAATTTCAGTTGACCAGCAGGTCACACATACAAACATACAAACAAAACAAACCATTTTGAAGTTATACAAACTATATAACAAATGACAATGTGAAATTAAATTATTGACGAAACCCATAAAAGTAATTGTTCGTCAAAGCTATATTGAAATTAAATAAAACAATACTGTATTCTGGGTTGACTACGAATTTCAGAGAAAACCTTTGTACAATTATATACACAAAGTCGTTTCATTTACTGTGATGCAAAAGCCCTTTTTATGCGTAAGCCTCGGAGCTTGCAACGTTAAAACAACAGTCTCTCTCTCTCTCTCTCTCTCTCTCTCTCTCTCTCTCTCTCTCTCTCTCTCTCTCTCTCTCTCTCTCTCTCTCTCTCTAATACATTTATTTAGATCATAATTCAGATCGTTTTTATCTTTTGGGAAAAATATTTTCTGAGCCCATTAATTTCTGAAAGTACAGAACAATTGGTCTTTATTTTGATTATCTTTACAGCTCGCAAATAAACAAATTCAGGAAAAGTAATTATGCGCCCCAGCTCTTGAATGAAATTCTCACCGTAAATCTTCCAAGGGAAAAGGGGATTAAAAACTTTTTCGTGGCACATGAACGGAACTGAAATCTATTCCTGTCAGTATGAATCGTATCAAATCCCGTAAAAGTGCAAAAGCTGATAATTGGTAGGGAATTCATATATCTTGCCACCAATGTTCGAATTTCATTTGAGTTCACAAAGACTTTAACTTAAAGTTTTCCCTTTCTCATCATCCCTTGCGTAATTCTACTTCCCCTTACATCCTTTCCCCCTCTTCCTCATCCCACTCCCTCCTCCTCTTCCTACTCCTTCCACTTAATCAAAGCGATGTGGCCCTCTGAGCGATTCCAGATCCGGAATCCATCTATTTATCCCTATGAAGCCTAATGGTCGTTTCAGGATAATGGAACTCTGCCTCCATTGTTGAATGCATCATCTTCGCCTCTTAGTCGGTTGATGTACTGTACAGTAAACTCTCTTAAGCAACGCGAGTCCTCACCCTGGGTCGATCCATGGGTGTCAAGGTGTGAAAGGAAGTAGGAAACCTGATGGGTGTCTCCGGATTAGATGTTGGTGTTAACAGGAACGTAACACGTGAGGATAAAATTGCTTTTGGGTGTGGGATTGCTCAGTCTTGGCGAGGGTTTGTAGACTCCGAGCTAACTTCTTAATTTATATATAATCGAAAAGAACATTTTACAAGTGGAATTTTATATCTGCTTGTATTTAGTGTATTTAATGTATATATTTGAATGTATTTAATGTGTGTTTTTGAAACAAATGGTATTCTAAACATTTACACTAGTTCAACAAACATTCTGAGAATTGTGCTAATAATTTTTGCAAGATATACAGATTAATTTGAACAATTAAAAAAATAGAAAAGTGCTTCCTTAGATTTTGAACAGTTAAGAATTACATAAAACAAATTTGTCTACTTTCGGATACAGGATTGCCCCATCCAAGATTTGAAAGTTATTATATATGAAAAAAAAAAAAATCAAACTTTTTTCGGTATCGAATTCGACCAGAGAGAGAGAGAGAGAGAGAGAGTTAGGGGAGGGGGAGGTTTCTGTACAAAACAAACTACTCCTTTCGTAGTTCCTCATTTAAGTGCCAGTTAAAACAGAGTATATTGAAACACTCCCTTTTCCACTATAACTGTTCTCTGCAAGACAAGTTCCACTATTTTCAGCTGAGCTAAATTATCTTTATTAGCCGTAGAACGAGACGCTAGAGTCGCATAAGGTGCTTTTTATTGCTGGGACTGCACATCTAAAGGCT
Source organism: Macrobrachium rosenbergii (assembly GCA_039081455.1). Taxonomy (NCBI): domain Eukaryota; kingdom Metazoa; phylum Arthropoda; class Malacostraca; order Decapoda; family Palaemonidae; genus Macrobrachium; species Macrobrachium rosenbergii. Next base: position 13,120,721 of record JANJGK010000041.1, read on the forward strand.
CCTAAAGGAATCTCCAAAATCTCTTGGCCTTCCAAGGACGCAGAATGCTGCTGCTTCTGCTGCGCTTTCTTTTGTTTGTGCCTTTTTGCTTCCCCGAGGAAATGGCTTGGTCTGGTTTCTTTGTTAATAGCAATACCGACTCAACTTCATTCCGTATTGCTGATAAGTTTCAGTTTTATATCTGTACAGGCCAGCCCTATGAGAGCTGATAGTCAGCTCAGTGGTCTGGTTAAACTGATAATAATAATAATAATAATAATAATAATAATAATAATAATAATAATAATAATAATAATAATAATAATAATAATATATCTCTACATTTAGTCTAACCTGATTGTTATTTCATTTTCTCTCATTGCAGTTACCCTTTAAATTATTTATTTTTTTATGAATTTAATGTAATTACTCTTATACACGTTTGCTTTCGTATGTATTTTAGCCTTGTTCTCTTCATTTGGTGATTTTTACTCCGTTCCATAAAGGATATACAGCTTTCTTTGAAGGGCAAATTCGCTCGGTGCCTGAACACTTTAAGAATGGATTATTAATTGTTGCGTATGCAGGAAATTTCATCAAAGAACGAACCGTGAATCGCCGTCTCTTCAAAGGTTTTTGTTATGAAATTGGAGATGCGCAGAGCATTTTTCTTTTCCACAGGTGTGAGGCGGCTTTCCAATATCCGAACGTTTTCTCGAATATAAAAAATCAAGAAAGTGATGTTGGAGACTCCTTTGGACACATGTTCATTTTTCCGTGTCGTACCTAACAAGATACGGCGATGAACATCATCACAAATAGCGAAAATGTATCTGGCATTAGCAACAAAATTCTATTGGGATTGAAATAAAATCGTTTTCTGTATTGCAGCTGTGACATGATGACTCATTCATAGGATTAATTTTGTCTCTTAGTTCATATCTGCACTTTGGTACTTGGCCGCATTTGCGACTGTGGTGACCTTATTTGCTTTAGGGTTCAGCTATTTATACAAATACAAAGGTTTAACAGGTCTAACAAAGGCTTAGCTTTGGAAAGTCGTCTTGGTTGGTGTGCTAGAGTCCTGAGGTCCTTACAAGGTCTTTTAACGCATTTAAAACCCTGCATACTGTGGGGAAGGGCCTGTGCTGACAAAATGGCGGCTGAATTTAAACGAACCAACGTTGGAAAGGCAAAGCAATAATAACGAATTGGCGGGAACTTCCTTCTCATTAAGGAAGGAGTTGGTAGTTCGGGAAGTGGAGGGAGCCAAGAGGTGGCTGTTGCTTAATTACTACCCCAGACGTTAATTAAAAGCGCCGTAATGAATCTCTAAAACGGAGAGTGTGCGATGAAGGACGGGGATCATGGTTAGAAATAAACCATCTGCCGAATTTGCATGCAAGGAAAAAGTAATTTTAACGTTACTGAAAAGTTTTCGTCAAATTATTACATTGAACTGAATATGAACCATACGACGACCGTGTTCACCTTGTATTGAAAAAAAGTTTGTTTATATTCCTTGAAATTAAGATTTATACATTAAAGTAGAATGCAAGGGGTAAGAGAGATTATAAAATTTTATATGAAGTGGCTTTACCGCTTGGCATACTATGTAAATACATGAATTTGAAGGCTACGGATGGTTAGCAATAAACTGAGAAGTGACAAAATTAAGAACCGTTATTTTTACGGGCAATATATCCAAGACTTAATATGGCTGAAAAAATCATAGAATTATGAAAATTATCCAAAGAATAATAACAATAAACTAAGGGCTATTATTTGAATAAGATTAGTCTTGTGAGCTAAATTAAGGTGTCGCTAATCATTTGATGGAGGGTCCTTTCCAGGTGGGGGACCAACCCTGAAATTAATAACATTAAATTCCTCCTCCAGAATATGAACCCGAATTGGTTCTTATTTACGCAATTGGGAAGAAGATATTTTTGGCATTTTTAAGTTGTGGGATTAATTTTCTCTCCAGCCAGATGTTCGTCTTTTTATAGTTATATTTTTTCAGTTGTGATATTTTTGCCGTAATGCCTATAATCACCGTAGATATAATAAGGCCCAGGATATCTAATCTAGTTTACCTTTGAAAAGGCAGCGTTTTAACGAGGTGACTGGAATCTTGGATTTCGTATCTAATACTATAAATCTACATTTCCCTTTTATCATCCTTCGTATTTCTTTTTATCCTCCCACTCTTTCTCTCTTTATACAATTCTCTAAAGCTGTCCTTGGAAGCCTTCTGTGGCCAATTGCCAAGGGAAATACGAGATCGTGAAGAAGCCCTTTGATCTCGATCATTTGGAGGGACCACCTGATCGGGAGAAAGCCATTTAAGTTCAACACATGTAAACACAATAACGACACCAAAAACCAAATCCTCAGCGCTAATCCGTGGATAGGTCTCCTTGTCTGTGTTGCCATGTTGGGTCATTAGCGTCGGATTGTGTTTGTGCTGAGTTCAATGAGACGGAAGACTTTCTTTGTCTCTCGGCGGAAGATGAAAGGAAAGAGACTGCAAACTCCAGCTGGTAATTGCGACGGTGTAGGAGATAAAAGGACGGTGAAAGTTTTGGTGGGGGAAGGCGCTCAGCCTCAAAGGAGCAATGCAGCCCTGCTTCAGATGAACAGTGGAGTGTTCAAGGATATTTTTCTGCAAGTAAAGTGGCGATTAAGCATCAGAGTTAACACGCCTAATTGTGAAGGTATGCAACGACAGGGAAAGATGATCGCCATTTATTTTGTTCCGTTTATGTTTCAAAGTACGAAAACTTTATCTTCCTGATCGTTAGTTATGAAGAAAAATGTAATGCTTTAAGAAATAACCATACACCAGGATGGAATAATAATCATCAATATGGTCATAATAAAGTTTATTGTTTCCTGTTGTCACGTGGAATTACTTTATTTTAAGCGTTAGTAACCCTGGGAGTGGAAACGCCAGATAACGTATAATCGTCAATCTGTCCTAACTTGGCACATTTGGAAGGCTTGTACTGGACCAGTGTTTTGGATGCGCTCACTGTGCCGTAGTTTCTGTGCGATGGTCTTTCATTGTCTTTTGAGCGAATGTTCACCTTTTAACAATTATATACCTGTAATTTTTTTAGCCAGTCAGCTTTGCACCCATTTGCTTCCTTAATTTTTACGCATGGGAATTTTAGCCACTTAAATATTGTAAGTCATGGTCATGCCAACTGAGAATAGACTGATTTTCAGTAACTGAGAGAAAATAAATTTAGAAAATATATCTGGTAGACCAGAGAGAACTAACCAAGTAAAAATGCTTTTGTTCGTGTCATAGCACAGACTGAATGGTTTTAATAAGAGAGGGAGAGAGAGAGTGCTTATGCGTGTTAAAACATGCACGAAGTGGTTTCAAGGAGAGAGAGAGAGAGAGAGAGAGAGAGAGAGAGAGAGAGAGAGAGAGTTGTAGATTTCAAACGCTGACCAAAAGATATTAGGGGAAAAAAGGTCGTTGAAACTATTTCACAAGCCAATTCCTGGACTCATCACTTTGGTTTACCGTCCGTTTACCGTTGAGTTCTCATTTTTTAATGCCAAGAATCGTGAAGGCGGGAGGGTGAGGCAAATTTATGCCTGTGTTTGACGACCTCGTAATCAGTGTATGTGTGCAGCCAAATATTTAGGGAATGGAGAGATAGCATGCCAAAAAAAAAAAAAAAAAAAAAAATGGTTCTTCAAGGTTTTCTGCTGAACGCTAAGAAGAAACCACGTGGACAAGAGAATGAAATATTGGTGTTCATAATATGTAATTTAAAAGTTAAGAGATTGGCACTTTTTACCTTTCTGGAATTTTCACTGAAAGGAAGTTATTTAGCGATTGAAACGGAGAAGCGTAGAAATTATTTGATTTAATTTCCATATAAAATGCTCGATTCCTATCTGCTTTGTCATAGAAGTGTAGACAAATATGGCAGCTTAAATTAAATTAGAGATTTTACCTAAGAATATGAAAAGAGTAAAATATTAGGGGAAATGTTGTAAGCATAGAAAACTGAGGGTAAACTTTCTACGGCAGACTTTGTAAATACTCTCAAAATTAGAAAAACGAAATGGTCAGTAACTTCCCAATGGAATAGTAAATGGGATGTCATGCGAAGGTTAATAGTAAGCGAAAATGCCTACGAAAGTTGCAGGTTAGGAAAAATAATTATTCGTAATAAAAGTTATTTATTATTATTATTATTATTATTATTATTATTATTATTATTATTATTATTATTATTATTGGTTTTGTTAAACAAAATGGCAGTTTCAACAGCATTTATTTTATATAGTAAACGCTCAATTCGTCTTATCAATTATTATTATTATTATTATTATTATTATTATTATTATTATTATTATTATTATTATTATTATTATTATTATTATCATTATTATTATTATTATTATTATTATTCCGAGTAATTAGTTTTCTGCCTTGCTCAACAGAAGGATGCTTTTTGTGAATCGAACCCTGCTTTTATAATTATAACAATTTACTTTGCGTTTATTTCGGAGATTGGAACTGATAAGCTGTATTTTTCATTCGTGTCATACATTTGAATAGAGAAAGACTTCTTCCGTTGAGTTCAGTCTCACAATGCCGGAAACAGTGCCCCTTTTCTTCAACATTTTGTTTTATTTGTTACTGATATTTTCTTTGGTCAGCTTTATTCTGTTTCACGATTCTCGAATATGTTGGATATTTTCTCCATGGTAATATCCCAGCTTTTATTAATGCCACTATTTCGAAGCTATGCAAGTTCGTTTTTTCCACTTATTTAATTCTCTCTCTCTCTCTCTCTCTCTCTCTCTCTCTCTCTCTCTCTCTCTCTCTCTCTCTCTCTCTCTCTCTCTCTCCAGATAGAATGGAAATCGTCATTATGTCTTCCGTTGTTGTTACTGTTTGAGATTCAGGTATATAATTTTCACCCATGCCCTTGTGGTATACAATCGGCAGGTGATATTGCATTTTAGAAAGGGAGTTAGATAATTTTTCCTTGAATATTTACCGTAAGAATGGAGAGTCACTATAACAATGCGAGAATTGTTTCTGCGTATTTGCAAAATAGAAAATCTTATTGGCTAAATCTTAATGGCGTAACATCTTTTCATACAATACAACCTTGGAATAAAAATGCATTGCTATGGCTTTCTATTGTATTTGAAAATTCACATATTATTTACAAGGAGATGATAAACAATGGGCAGTTTCAATAAAAGCTCTTAACTGGTTCCTCAAGAACAGATTACCGACCTCATGTTCGGTAAATGATAAAAAACAATGAAGAATAATTAAACAGAAAGGGAAAACAAAAACAAATAAAACTAACATGACAACAATAAGGAAAAGTGTAAAAATGCTGAGTGTATATAGTGAAGGTGACAAATCCTGTACCATTATGAGTTTCAGACGAAGCGGCTAAAATTGTATTTCAGGTGACGACGACAAGAGTGATGACTAAGATCGTCAACACGATGCGAGACAAGTGTGCTATCAAAGTCTCATAAAAGTAATTGAAAAATGAAATCCATGAGTAAAAAAAAAAAAAAAAAAAGGAAGACATCATGCAGACAAGCTGAAACTACAGTAAAAGGTTTTGAAATATAGTGACACCGTAGCAAAGCTGATGAGCAGAAGGAAAATATTAGTTCAATGATTTGTGGAAATCCAATAGAATATACGAATTATGCGAAAGGGTCATTAGCTCATGGAATTTTCCGATAGAAACAAGTTGCAATCTGCAAATAACAAAAGAAAAGAGAGGAAATAATCTTTCAGATGATAAAAAATAAACAGAAAATAAAACTACAGAGATCAAGATTGCTATTACTCAAACTAGACATAGAGAGAGGCGAACATTTCAGAATACTACAAAAGATAAGAACCCGTGTCTAAGAGAAGCTGAAAATGACTACAAAACGGTCACCACCCTGAAACCTAAAACCATTCGGATGAAACATTACATAAAAAAATTGTGTAAGAATGTGCTAAACCCATTAAGTGTTTCAATTGCTGCACGGTACCATTCAACACAGTTCCTCAGCTGCCAGAAATTTGGGCAAAGCGCGACAAATGTAATTGAGAACTTGTTTTCCAAAGCTTCTCATTGTCCTGAAAATCGTCAAAAGTTTTCTAAGAGTACATCCTTAAATTTTAACACGTTTGATTGTCAGAGAAACAGGCAAAATTTCTGGTTCAAGAAGGTTAATTATTTCTGAGATTGCAATGTCCTCCTCCGCTGCTTAAAAATTAGGACAATTACGCACCCAGCGAGGAAAAACAACAATTTTTGACATGACAAACAAAGAAAAATGCCGATGAAAATGACTCGTTAAAGATTTTTATAAACTTTTTACATACATGATTCAATAAATTTCCTAGCTTTGGGTATATCAAAATAATAAATTCGTACCATACTGTAGTATACCAAATCGAACTTCTCTACAAAAGCAAAGCATCGGCGACGAAGGCACCATGTTTTATTTTAGTACCTTCATCTCTGCAGTCAATGAGAAATATAACGAAAAGACATAATTCTTGAATGTTACTTCAAAAGTGCAAAATGGCCGCAAACACTTTTATTTTTCTCCCCTGTGTTTATAAGAGTCTGATTTTTCAACAAGTCTGAATATCTTCATTTATATGTTATTCAAAGGCCATTTTTTAGATAAAGTTTTATCCTCATGCAAGGATTCGTAATATTTTTGTTAAATTAATTTTTTAACAGTTGGCAGCGCTGTTGGGATTATTAGCGTTGTTTTTCAGTTCTTGATAATCGGAGCGTGTCCAACTTTTGACACTTTGTTAATATTTTTCAATCATCAGTGACAAATTTTCATTTCTGGCTGATGATAAGAAAGTGATGCATACATAATGTGTTACCTGGTTAGTCCTATTTTGACAGTTTTCAAGACTGCTGGTCTCATCCAACTTTTTCTATGTTATTAATGGAAATGTTCTACTTTCGAAAGATTACAAGTATGTTGAAACAGAAAGAGACTTGACTAGTTCTCATCAGTTACTTCCAGCATCTCGACTTTCTCCATTGCATGAAATATTATAAGTCCCTCGGCATTTAATCCTTCATCCCAAGCAAGGCAGTAGATTTTTCCTTTGGAGACCAAAATCCTTCCTCTAAAATCCTAGCTGAACTACACTCTCCGCTTTGTATCTCATGGTATTTGGGGCTTATGTTGCTCTCCCTCTCTCTCAGCAAAATCTAGATAGGAACAACACTTCACAACTTTTAAGAAATTAGTCGAATATAGTTAATGAGAATTTTAATGACTTTTTTAGGCCACAGCCAGTTGATGTCGAAGCAGTTATTTTAGTAGTTGGGGAGCTTAATGACACGGGAGCCTATGGATCTGATTTGATATCCCTCCGTTTCTTTCGGGACGCCTTACCGATAATTGCGTTTTACTTAACTGTCATAGTAAATACCTCTATAGTGACTTGCCTTTTTCCAAGCGATTGGAAGTTGCCCCACGTTCTGCCCTTTTTTAAGAGTGGTGATGCAGATAATGTGGAGAATTACAGACCAATATCACTTTTGCCCATCATATCTAAAATTCTAGAAAAGATTGTGTCAATTCAACTCATAAAATATCTCGAGGAAAATGATATACTGTCTCACACTCAGCATGGATTTAGGTCTCATCTCTCTACTGAAACTGCGTTATTGAAAGTTACAGAAACTATTTACAGAAATATCGACGACAAAAATATATCTTTACTTATTCTGTTGGATCTTTCTAAAGCTTTCGATAGCGTTAGCCACAATATTTTACTTCATAAATGTACACAATTAAAAATTGACCCTCTCTGGTTTAAAAGCTATCTAGAAAATCGTTACCAGTCAGTGAGATTAGGCGATGTTATATCCTCCCCTAAACCAGTAAAATTCGGAGTTCCACAGGGATCTATCTTGGGGCCAATACTTTTCCTAATTTATATAAATGATACGGCTACTGCTGTACGAGACTGCATCTTGGTCCAATTCGCAGATGACAGTCAACTTCTAATGACTGGAACTATAAATGAACTAAATAACTTGATAGTAAGAGCAGAAAAAATATTAGAAATGGCGAGGTGTTATTTTCAAATTAATGGATTAAATATTAATGAATCTAAAACTAAATGTATATTTATTGGCTCTAGGCAGTTCATATCCCAAATTCCTGAAGACACAAAAATAAATTTCAATGGATTTGCAATTGAGAAAAGCATTAAAGTAAAAAATCTTGGGGTATATTTTGACCAGTATATGCTATTTGACGGTCATATAGATGACGTTTGTAGGAAGGTAAATGGTACTTTAATATACTTAAATAGAATTAAGGACCGATTTGATAGTGAAATGCGGGGAATGGTCGTTCGGTCTCTTGCCGTGAGCATTCTTGACTACTGTTTAAAGATCTGGGGCTCGACAACTAAGCAGCAGCTGCAGCGGATACAGAGGCTTCAAAACTTTGCAGCAAAAGTAATTGATGGGAAAGCCAAGAAGTATGACCATGCAACTCCAATTTTAAATAACTTGCAATGGCTGACAATCAAACAGAAGATTGATTTTGATTTATGTGCCATGATCTTTAAAATTTTACATAATCTAATTCCACCATGGCTTTTTAATCTAATAAGAGTTGGAGATAGACGTAACAGACAAACTAGATTTAATGATGACCTTTTTGTTTCAAGAACCAACACTGATCTAGGAAGCAGAGCATTTGTTGTGGGGGGTCCATCAGTGTGGAACAAACTGCCAAACCAACTAAAAGCATTAACTAATATTAACTCTTTTAAACTGAATTTGAAAAAGTATCTATTGTCCAAATAATTTTTATAGTAAAACTTTATATATATTTTAATTGAGCTCTTTTATGCTTTTACTCCATTTTAGCAGACTATTTATGAATTTTAGATTCTATTTTAAGATAAATGTTCATAACTCTAGTTTTATAAGTACCTGTAATTCATAAGCAATTTTGAAATCGAAATGTTATAATCATGCTAAAGATAATTTTAATATTATGGAGAGATATGCTGTAACTTTTATAGCAAATATTTTATCAAGGTAAGAATTTTATTAAGCCTCAAGTACTAATATAAAAAGATTCATATTTTTTATGCAAAATTTTCAATGTTTTAATTACTTTTATGATGTACCTATACCTGTCACAACTTCTTTATTGTTCTTAAAGTTGTATAAAGTAAATCTATGTTTTATGTTTTATAATGATGTAAATTTTTATGAAGGCACATGTAAATATCTAATTTTTAAATGTAAACTACAATGTAATTTGTATTTATTGTAATAGCCAATGTAAATATTGGAATAAAGCTTATTATTATTACTCTCTCTCTCTCTCTCTCTCTCTCTCTCTCTCTCTCTCTCTCTCTCTCTCTCTCTCTCTCTCTCTCTCTTGTCGTCGGCTGAGAGGCAAAAGCAGAAACTTCCCACTTCCCTGACAATCATCAGTGACAAATTTTAACCTCTGGCTGATGATATGAGACTGACAAATTTCTCATAGAATCTGATGCATACATAATATGTTACTTGGTTAGTCAGATTTTGACAATTTTCAAGACTGCTCGTTTCATCCAGCTTTTTACAGGTTATGAATGAAAAATGTTTTATTTTCGAAAGATTAAAAGTATGATGAAACAGGAAAAGACATGACTAGTTTGCATCAGTTACTTCCAGCATTTAGACTCTTCATCTCAAGCAAGACTAGATTTTTCATTTGGAGATCAAAATCCTTCTTCTAAAATCCTAGCTGAACTACACTCTCAGCTTTTTATCCCATGGTATTTGGGGCTTACGTTGCGCGCGCTCTCTCTCTCTCTCTCTCTCTCTCTCTCTCTCTCTCTCTCTCTCTCTCTCTCTCTCTCTCTCGTCGTCGGCTGAGAGACTTTCCACTTCGCTGAACACAAACAAGCACAGCCGTCAACTAATGACGGAACATGAGAAGATAAACGCGGGGTTTTATCCCCAAACCTCCCACCAGGCATTTTTTTTCTTAGTAGTATTCCAGGGTTCGACGAATTTCTGTGTTTTAGGTGAAACCGAAGGGGTAATTCCTTTTGGGGTAAATAAAGGGAAATGAACAGTGATTATAGTACTTAAGAAAGTGTTCAGACGTTTGGGTTGTCTTTCAGTGCTGATCTATTTCAATAGACTGGAACGTGACAGGGAATCGAGTGATGTCATGTCTGTGTCAGTCCCAATAATTCTTCAGTTGCTTTAATAGTGGATTTACAATTTTTACAAGTGTCAACACCATTCATATGCATCATCCGTATACCAAAACGTCTTTGGTTAATAGTGTGTTAAATCACTGCAATATTCTTTAGGCCTTGTCTGCGTGTTCGTCTGTGTTCATTTCATTGTTGGTTTGCCTTTTGCTTTCCTTAATCAGAGAATTTATTTTGTGTTTATGGCGCCAGCTACTTAAATTAGTTTTACTTCTTCTTGTCTCTTATGTAAGCAATAAAGTGCTGACTTTTATAAGAGATCAGATATGATGATTATTTGACTGTATATTTCTCCTTAAAGTTGTATTATCTTACACACCATTTACAAAATGATTTAAGGCTTTGCGCCCTAAGAAGGACAAGATTACTATCTGAGGTTGTTCGAAACTGATTACTGATTTAGGGCTATTTTGAAACATATAAAAAACAAATTTATTTTATTATTATTATTATTATTATTATTATTATTATTATTATTATTATTATTATTATTATTATTATTATTATTATTTAGAGTTCTGAATGCAGCTACTATTTTATGGCCCCAAGGATAAGAAGGTCATTTAATTCTCCATTATGAAATGCAGTGAGGTGGATTTCTCATTATTTCTACTCTCTTTGTTTTATCTTTTCACCTCACTCGCGAAATTGGCGCAGTGGCCATCATCAGAGAGGGGTCGTCCCAGTGTAAACGTTTTCCCCTTTAGTTATTAAAGAGGGGAAAAGACAAAAGATAGATTAACATATTATCCATCGCTTTAGCTCACTCCACGATCAAATAACTATTGTTTCTCCGGAAAATCCCAATTCATCAGGTCAGGGCGATGAAACTCGCGTTGTTATCTAAAATCACTTGATGTTGAAGTGGAGGGTTTTTGTCACGGTAGGTAATCCCATTGTATTCAGGTGAAGTTGAAGAGCTGGAACAGTCCACATTTCTGCTGCGAATATACATTGCGTCAGGTTATATACCTGTCTGTCTATTGTTACGTAACAAGGAACATCAAAAACAAGAATAAGAATGACCCACGTGCATGAGGAGTCAGAAAGACGTCTAGGTTTGGTAGAGTTTGGAGCTGGACTTCACGGGACATTTCTTTCAATTGCTGACTTCAGGCATGCAGTGAAATTTGAGTTACACTGCTTCAAATGAATTTGCTTCCGCAATCAGACTCCAATACTTTTACAAGATTCAAAAATCTTAAATCAGAATATTTACCGTCATACATCAAATATTTGAGTCTTTCCTATGCTTAAAGGATTGCCCCTAATTATCAATTAACATAAAAGGAGAGAGAGAGAGAGAGAGAGAGAGAGAGAGAGAGAGAGAGAGAGAGAGAGAGAGAGAGAGAGGTGGGAGATAGGTAATGAAGGTGTGTCGGGGAAGGCAGGCAGGCAAAGCGAAAGAGAGGTTTTGCATTTCTATAAATAAAACATATCGTTCATTAATCCTTTCGTCCAAACCATCAGTGAAGTGTATAAGTGCGTATTAGGTTCCAAGAGACTGCACATCTTAAAGTTCTTTTGACATGAATTCCAGAGTATCTTTCAAGTACACTTAATTTCTGTTAGGGAATCTCACTAAGAACGTATTACTTGTACACCTGCTGGTTTAAATGTGTAATGTTGTTATATTAGAACCTGAATAGATATTTTTCATATTTTCCATATTATGTGTGACGCATTTCTGATCTGACCCGGCATTAGGAAATTTTATTCGTTATAGTTTTTCATTGAAGAAAAGTTTCTGCTTTCCCCTTTGGCCGCATAAAAGAAATTCTCGCTCTGTTACTTCGTGATTTGTGAACTTTGACAATTGGCTGGTTTTTGACTGTGATGGCCATATTTGCCACAGCATCCGCCAGCTTTACAGCGATAATGAGGCTGGATGGCCTTACCTAAATCGCATTGTTGGCGGAGAAGCGACCTCATAACGAAGTGACTAGAGTCTTCGCCCTCATTAGAGGAAGGGGAAGGAGGACGGGGGCGGGGGGCATTGAAACAAAAGGCTGAGGTTGCTTAGTTACTCCTCCAGACGACAATTAAGAGCTATAATGAATCTCCAAAACTGTCGGGGTAAAGTGGAGGCTCTCTTGGTAAATAAAGATTTTGATGAGCAAGCGCACGAAAATAAATTTAGTTTACAGAGCAGGATAACTGAGAAGGAGAGGGCGCAGTTGAGTATTTCCTTTTCACATGGATATAATACCACATGTTTGTCGTTGGATGGTGGAAAGATTTTCTTTTTTGTAGGAATGAAGAATCGTTAGTTGTTATGATTTATGAAAGGAAGGCTGTCCAGCCAAGCCAGTACTGGGCCACTTTGAGTCATTCTTAAGATAACGAAAAGAGGAAGTTGGGGAGGTTGGGCATCAAAATAGAGATCCAGAAAGTAAGGGAAATGAAGTACAAAGATTTACTGTGAAAATGGGAGAATATCCTGCTGTAATACTGAGAAGTAACAGATGGAGGTGCTGGACAGCAAGACTGAAGGAAGCGGTACTGGAAGTAAAGTAAAAGGCTAAAGCGTGGGTGCAAGTAGGGGCCGAAGGGAAGTTGCAGACACCCTTTAAAAATTCTTACAGTGAACCGCGTAAAGTGGGCTGACGGTACTGCTCCCCAGCAGGTAAAGCATTTATTGAACTTTCACGTATAAACAGTAAGAAACAGTTTTTCTTCCAGCAATAAGTTATTTATTTATTTATTTTTTATTTTAAATTTAATTTTTTTTGTTTTTGTTTTGGATTGTCTGTTGAGAGGAATTGAACAAGATGAAAAGATTCGTCAGGAGAATAACTCTTGAGAACAATTAATGAACGTCGAAGACCAGATCTTTTTGGCGGTTTAAAAGATTCCTGAGAGACTACATCACTATTCAGGGTAACTTCTTGATATTAATGAACAATAATGGTAACTGTTGAATACTTCGGTTGACTAAGATTGACAGTGAAAACTAGGACATGAAGGTCACAGATTTTAGGCGATTTATATGTATTATCGTAGGCTAAGTATTTGTAGCATATTTTTGAGAAGAAAAACCTGATCTCCATTGGATAAAGGATTCAAGTTAGCCCGGTGTTTATTAAACCCTTCGTCCGTTGCAACAAACAAACAGAGATCATTTCACATGAAATGACTGCTATTTCTGCAACGCTTTCAGTCTATCATCAGCTATTAATGAGAAATCTCATCCTGATCCTCTGTTTCGGTCAATTTCCAGCTGACCAGCTTTTCAATGTGTTCTTCTCTTCCTCCAGATTACCTACACTCGGTATCCCTTTCTCCTCAAATTACCAACGACAACCTCATCAAGAGCGATAGAATATAGATTCGCTACAATAACCCACTGAAGTCTTTGAATGTTGGTTTAAAAATTATGATCAAAAGTTGAGAAGGATAAGGATTGAATATAAGGATTGAATATATTCTCTTTGAATGATATCAGTGCCCAGCTCTTTTTTTTATAATGCATGAATATACGCATTAACAATAATTGACACACATACAAAATAAGTTTTCAATACATTTACTGCGCATAAGTTGAGGGTATTTCTATGACAGCAGCCATGTTGTCGATAGTGTTATGGTATCAGTGATGATGGCCTCTTAAGATAATCACATTTTCATTGCATACCTAAGATGTAAATTGAAAGCGGATGATATAGATTGAAAGCGGATGATACAGATCAACAACGGATGATACAGCCAGGGGAAGTCGCCGAATGAAAGGATCCATGGCATTTAAACGTCGTCGAAATATTTGGTGAAAGCAAATATAAGTTTATGAGTTGGCGGAGGCATGTGCTCTCTGTGTGGGATTATTTTGGGGCATTTTGAAAATTTGTTGTTTTGTCGCCATGGAAGCCATGGTGCTCATTTTTTAATTACTGAAGGGAAAAGGTAATCCTGCCGTGTCGACCCTCGCTTGTCTTCCGTTGTTATTAATGGTATGGTTATACTACCAATAATTATAATAATATTAAGTATCCATGTACTAACGAGCCTGTTTCTTCACTGCTGTGTTGCCTTGGCGGAGGCTTGCTCTTTTTTTTTTCATCCTTTTGACAGTGATTAACCAACAGACCCATAATCACACAAAAATGAACACTTAAAATTATGGTAACATCATGGCAAACAACAGTGAGATTCTGTATTACTCACGACCCCTATAAATGTTATCGGTCGCCAAATCAGTATTGAAATGAAATAACACAACACTATATTCTGTGTTGACCAGCGATTTAAGAGGAAACCTTTGTGCAGTTATTTGCAAAAGTAAAATTGGTGAACACAAAGTCGTTTCGTTTTCTATGATGGGAAATCCATTTTGTCGGTATGCCTCAGAGAACAGCAGCGTTAGAACAACAATTCTCTCTCTCTCTCTCTCTCTCTCTCTCTCTCTCTCTCTCTCTCTCTCTCTCTCTCTCTCTCTCTCTCTCTCTCCTTCAATGTAGTCATTTATGGAATCTATTTTTACTTCGCTGACGGAAATTACATTCCCTTCCTTAGTGAATTTATTTGAGATCATAATCAAAAGTTATTTCTTTTCTTTAAGACAAAAAAGATTATCTGTTTCATTAACGTTTGTGGGTAAAGAAATGGAATCAGCAGCATCTCTTTGGATTTTCTGTGCACGTCTCATAGAGAATATAAAAATAAATTATATAGGAAACCCAGTGTCATGAAAGACAATCTTACCCTGTGTTTTACATGAGAAACTAAAGGATTGAACGTTTTTCTGCTCCGAACAAAGTAACATAACTGAATGCCGCCTCTTGCAATATGAAAGGATCGCAAGAGATCCTTCTCCCTCGACAACAAAGTTCGAACTGCATACGAGTTAAAGACAGTTAGTAAAACCGTCCTTTCTTATCGCCATTTGCATACTTCTCCTTTCTCTCTCATTTCTCCTCTCCCTCCTGCATCCCCTCCCCCCTCCCCCTCAAAACGATGTGTTCCAGCAAGTGACTTCATTTCTGGAACCCGTCTATTCAGCCGTCCGGAAGCAATAGGCCATTTCGAGGAAGCTGAACTTTGTACATCATCCTTGGATATGCAGTGACGACCTTCAGCTTTTGAATACTTTACTGAAATGTCTTATCGAATGATGCATAATTCATTTCTATAACGATTAAATGAAAAATGCAGCTGACTTATTATGCAAAACATAAACCAAAGACGGAATAGATGATGCCATTAAACTTGCGATGGATAGCTGCGTATTGATAACAATGTCTTCGGCAGTTTAAATTTTCAATTTACATTCACAAATTACAGCACATCCCTTCATGTATACAGACTGAAATGCATACACCCACACGCACACACACACGCATATATATATACAGTATATATATACAGTATATATATACATATATATACAGTTATAAATATGTATGTATATATGTATATATATATATATAGATAGATAGATAGATAGATAATGTATATATTTATATAAAGACATGTTAATACTGTACTTACAGTAATACATAAACACAAGTATATATAAGTAAACTTCCTATAATGTTAAGATAATTTTAACTATCATTTAGACAAGAGAAAGACTT
This sequence comes from Macrobrachium rosenbergii, assembly GCA_039081455.1. NCBI lineage: Eukaryota > Metazoa > Arthropoda > Malacostraca > Decapoda > Palaemonidae > Macrobrachium > Macrobrachium rosenbergii. The sequence continues at coordinate 13,136,549 of JANJGK010000041.1, forward strand.
CTTTGCTTCCTGAATTACTGATTGTTACAGCTATAATTTCATCCGTGAACAGTCACAAAATAAAGAAAGCTTCTTTTCCTTCTTCCATCGTTCCTCCGCGTAGAGAATCTTCCCCGATATCGTCCGAGTAATTCTTTTTGGCAGCTTTCAAATGAGACCCTCGAGTTGCCCAGTTGCTTTTTATTCCCGAGACTCCACAACTCGACTGGCTCTGAAGGGATAGACCCAGATCTCTTTGGCTTCTAAGGACTCCGAATGCCGCTGCAGGTTCCGCCCTGTCCTCTGTTTGATGCTTCTTTGCTTTCAGGCGCAAATTGAATTGCCCGCTGCTTTTGTTTGCGTTCTTTGTTTGTAACCAAATTATGACATGGATCAATTTTCTCGTCTTTTTTCTATTTTTCACTAGACTGCTTCAGCTTTGTTGTATTGAATTATTTAAATTTTATTTCATTTCGTTTACACTAATTATCTCCGATTGTTAATTCTTGCTTGAAATTATTCTTTACGCTTTAGCACTGAACGTGTTACTCTTGTTAACTCCAGTTGCTGTTGCTTCCTTGGGGCCCATAAACAGTCAGGAAACTTGAGTAAAGCAACGTCTTGCCTCATGATAGAGAGAGAGAGAGAGAGAGAGAGAGAGAGAGAGAGAGAGAGAGAGAGAGAGAGAGAGAGAGAGAGAGAGCAATAAATGAAAAGTACCACTAATAACCAGTTTAATGGTGGTGGTGAACATCAATTCCATATTTAGAAATTAACTGAACGAAAATAGAAAACAAAAGAAAATAAAATGACCCACCTCGAGTGGACCGACATTTGCTGTTATAAAAAATATATTTTACTCACTGTCCCAGTATTTCTCAGTCATCATTTTTTTCAAATGTAACTCTTATTCACATTATTTTTTAAAGTTTTAGGCCTGTTTCTTTTGCGGATATTTTTCGGCCAAAACTTATGAATATATTTCAGCCCAACTTAATACACCAAAGGTTTTTACTGAATATTTTCCATCTTCGCACTCTGAATATTTTTCCTCACCAATATGTTGTAAGAATATATTGAATTTCTGATATCAGATCCAGATATATTTCAGTCAGGCTATTTATTTTATGTGTCTGTGTGTGTATGTATTTCAGACGCTCTTTAACCAGTATTTTTCACCATAGAAGACATTCCATACCCACAATTTTTCCTTGAAATTCACAGCGAAAAAAATTCTTGAGAGAAACAATTCATAACCGGTAATAATCACTCTTTCCCACTTTTCTTGTTTAAACTTTTGATCGTTTTAGAAGGATTATTTGACAAAACTAAGATTACGTTCACCAAGAGAAGTCAGTGAGAAGGAATAACTGAATTGAGGCTGAAGGGATGTTGAGAGGGACGTATAAGTTTTGGAGAATAATCATTCCAAAAAAGCATGCATTTAATAAAACACCAATAACTATGAAATAAATTTGCGTAGCCCTCTCTCTCTCTCTCTCTCTCTCTGTCTCTCTGTCTCTCTCTCTCTCTCTCTCTCTCTCACACACACACACACACACACACACACAGACACACACACACACACACACAGAAACGGTTGAAGGATTCTTGAGCCCAGACTAAAAGATGTAAAACGCTTGAAATGCTTCTCTCCAGCAAATTCATTAAAGGACGGACTGCAGACTTTGCCGCAGGCTGATGCCGCGACCTGCAAATAACCTTCTCATGATTTTCCGGTGAAGGTTTATGAGATCTCCGCCAGCCAAAGGTCTCTTCTCCTGAGGTCATTTGTTTTTGTACTGACAGTGGCTGCATCGGCATTAAATCAGATCTGATTGGGATTACAAATTTCCAAAGTTGACTTTTGAAATGTAGTAAGCAGACAAACTCGTTGGCGTGCGCGGACACACACACACACACACACACACACACACACACACACACACACACACACACGCGGACACACACATAACAAATTTAAGTGTGTAACAGCAATCAATTCTGGTTCATTTTTTGCTGACTCAAATCAGCTTAATTTTTCATCATTTCAAGTCCGATTCTTGTCTGGATATATTTCAGCCACAGCGTATGAATTTATTTCGACCCAACGTAACACACCAATGTTTTTTAATGAATATTTGCCGTCTCCAACGCATTGTGCTTATTTCCCTCACCAGTATTCTCTGTGAATATTTTGAATTTCTGCTACCACATCCAGATATATTCAAATCACGCTATTTATTTTGTATGTTTATGTGTATGTATGTATGTATGTATTTCAGACGCTCATTTACCAGCATTTTTCAGTCATAGAAGACATTCCAGACCCACAATTTTTTTTTTTTTTTTTTTTTTTTTTGAGAGAGAGAGAGAGAAATCATCACAGGTAAGAATCGTCCAATCCCCCTTCCCCACTTTCTCTGTTTTAAACTATTGATCATTTTATGAGGATTATTTGACAAAATTTAAGATTTACGCTCACCGAGGGAAGGCATGAGAAGGAACAGCTGAACTGATGTTTAAGGGTCGTTGATAGAGATGCACAATTGTTAAGAGGAATAATTCCAAAAAATCATTACATTCAGTATAACAATATTAGATAGAATATGAATTTATGTAGCACGTCCTCCTCTACGGTGTAAGAATTGATTATTGGGCTTAGGAATGTGCTCTCTCTCTCTCTGTCATAGGCGCAGACATACATATACACACACACACACACACAAACGCACGCAAACAAACGGTTGAAGGATTCTTGAGTCCAAACTAAAAGACGAGAAAAAACCGATTTCCCAAATGTCCTTTCTGGGTCAAATTTCAAAGATATACCTTAATTATGAGGAATGGAAAGCTTACAGTTTGCCAAGCGAGGACAGGAGTGCAGGTCAACACTTAATGTTTCCCCAACAGAATCTAGAAAAGGGTGATTTGGGGAGGATTCTAGAATCTGTTTGGCATGAAATGACCCGTAATTTAAGCATGAGATTCATTCTCATTTAAACTGTAATTCGTTGAATTACTCCTTGTACTTTCTCTCTCTCTCTCTCTCACTCTTTAATTGAAGTAGGAGAGAGAGAGAGAGAGAGAGAGAGAGAGAGAGAGAGAGAGAGAGAGAGAGAGAGAGAGAGAGAGAGAGAGAGAGAGAGAGAGGCTGTATTGCATTCTATCTCTTCCTGTCTTTGTCTTTTTCTTATTAAAGTGGAGATGGTTCTCATAATATGATGATGGCTTCCAGGAACTCACTGAGCAACTTTTGCATTCCAGGGTTAAAACGCCAAAATTCCAGACTTCTGGAAAATGAGGCTAAGCGAAGTTATTGAAAGCATGATTTCATATTTTGTTTCCTCGGTGAGATTAAATTGACCTTATTGTTTGGCTCGTTTAAATGCATGGAAAATATGATAGCGTTGTGTTCAAATACGAGGGAAACTATTTGTATTCCTGACAGAACGCCTGAAACCGTTTCGTTCTGCGGAAATTATTTATGAGTTTGTATAATGGTTATGATGAAGAAATGTTCATAAAAATTATTATTATTATTATTATTATTATTATTATTATTATTATTATTATTATTATTATTATTATTATTATTGTATAGAGATGAAGGGATTATACCTTAAAGGATCAGTCGTGCACACTCACATGTTTTGTTTTTTATTATGAATATAATACAAATAATACATATGTACCGTGATTGTTAAAATTTAGATTAACAAAAGATTGAAATAGAAACTGTTATTTAATTGGAGTTCTAATTGATGACCTGATTAACTCATATCACATACATTCTTTTAATCAAATGTGTCATTATGCTGTACATTCAGAATGAGAATAAATGCCATCTAAATATATTTCTGCATATGTATCTAACAGACAGGATTTTAGTTACAGCATTTGTGAGAAGTAAATGTTCCCTTAAACAAGCTGTGGATATAGTTTGACTATGCAGCTACGATGAATGTGAGTGAAGTATTGAGAGAAATAACTCTGAAACGCCTGTTAGTCTATCTATGAAAGTAGAAAATTCATGACCCACTGGTTCCAGTATAAACAGTATATATATATATATATATATATATATATATATATATATATATATATATATATATATATATATATTATAAACACATACACACACACACACACACACACACACATATATATATAAATATATATATATATATATATATATATATATATATATATATATATAAATGTTATGTGAATTGGTAAATATTTAGAACAGGTTATCACCTCCCCTTTGACATCTGTAAATAAGCAAATATTCGGCAGTTTCCTCGAACGTTCTTCTAATCTGGCAAGTCTTTTGGCATTGTTGACAGAAGGAATTGCTTCGCTCTCCCTCTACTCCGGCAACTCCATCAGATGTCGTCTCTTTGGTGTTCTTGTTGTCGAGGTGTTAATGGGATTATTATTTTCTTATGTTATTACCTCTGACAGCAAAGCAAATTTACTCCTTTTTTTTTTCTTTATATGAACGGTTTAAGTATTTGAGGAAGACCTTGTTCCTCCCTTATCCAGGGCTTTACCTTAGAACATTAATGGATTTCTCAAAGTGTACAGCATTTTTATTTCTTTTTTAACTTATCAACGTTGATATACAAAGAACATTACTTAAAAAGGCATATTTTATACTACTAAAAAATAAAAATGTTCATAGCAGTAAGAAGCAAATATTGCAAGAAAGGAGACAGCGTTAATGGATTCTCAGATGACGGAAAACCAGCTTCCACAAAAATAGGGCCCCTTAAATAATCCAGTGTATGAAAGGCGTCAGAGAATTCCTCTTTTTATTGTATATATGTATATACAATATACATATATACAAACTGTATATATGTATATATATATATATATATATATATATACTATATATACACACGCTTATATATATAAAGATATATATACATATATATGTATATATATGTGCTTGCGTGTGTGATAATAATTGTTTGGTTGATGATGGATATTTTTCTAAAGACTTCAATCTGTTCCAACCGAATCAAATGTACAGTATATGGCAGTATTGTAAAGGCTAGGAATTTCTTTGCTAGGAACGCTATTTCTGCTTATCACTCTGTTGAAAACATTTAATTTCGTATTTTTCAATACATTGATGACCACCCTACATGGTGATTTCATTTTTATTGTGGACTGAACATCGTGAATTGAGTATTTTAGCATTCCTCCAATTTAAAAGCGATATAATCAGAATTCCATTACATCGAAAAAAACATTTTTGATATTGCTCAGTCCTCTGTAATAGCTGATTAAAAATATTTTATTTAAGTTCTCTATACCAGTGGGAAAATATTTTCAGTTTCCCAATTTGATGCAAATAACATTTCAGTCGTCCAGTTTGTTGAGACTATTGCAGTATTCCATTCCGGTGCGAAAGGCGTATCACTTCATCCATTCAGTATTTGAACTTATCGTGGCCATACAGGCGTGCATTTCACATTTTGTATATTTCCAGACCCCTTCAGTTTCCGGTGCTACGTCGCCGGATTGACGTTTATTTTTGTTTATTGTTTCCAAATAGTCCGAAATTAATTTTTCCATTGCAGTATGTTTATGAGTGTGTCTGTGTGTGTGTGTGTGTGTGTGTGTGTGTGTGTGTATTTGAATAACGCTGTTTGTTGTTATATATTCATTGTTGATATCATTTCGATATTTTGTAAACAAGTGCTCTGTAAAAAAAATTGTCTTATCATTCTGTTACACAACGAGTTCTGTGTTTGCTCATTAATCCTATCAAAAATTTTGTCCTTTATTCAAAATTCTGTAATAATCGGGTCATTCATGATATTTTGTGTTTAACTATCCGTAAAGGAAAAAATCATCAATGAGAATTCGATAGGATCGTTTTTCTTTTCATAAAAGAAGGCAACTGTAGCAAATAGAACTAGGTAGTAAATTTTTTTCCGAAATATACAATATTACAACGATAGAAATACTAATCGATACTGAAATTGAATTACACCAAATTAATTATTAGTTCTGAGCACTCCTTTATTACACAGACACGGGCATCATCCGAAAATTTTCTCAGCCTCATCAAGAAATTGTAATGACATAAAAACGATCTGCAGAAGTTTAAAAGTCCTCTTCAAAATTAGGAAAGTAAAAAAAAAAGTATTATTTCCTTGTAATATTCATTCATAAAATCTGAATTTAGTAACATCGGTTAGTCTCGCTCATCGGAATGGTTGAAAACTTTCGGATTTTTGAGGATCTTGATATTTTATCCCTCTTGACATAACCTCAGAGTATAATCTTTGTCAATTAAGAGATCACCAGAATACTCAGCTGATTTGTAATCCAGATTGATCTTTTGAAACAGTTCTCTGAAGCTTAGGTGATTCGTCTTCGAAGCTCTGAAGAACTTCAACGTGCCCTGTTTGTCTGTATGTCTGTGTCTGTCCGCTGCATGGCTATTGGTATTAAATACATTCTCTGCGCTCTCTCTCTCTCTCTCTCTCTCTCTCTCTTTCTCTCTCTCTCTCTCTCTCTAGATTGCTAAAGAGCTTCGAAATGGTGTCATCGTAGTGATGGAGAAGTTTAAAATTCTGTGAGAAATGTAATGATGAGGATGATGATGATGATAATTGTAGAAATTGGGATATCTTCGACAGAGCAGACATCGAAACTAACCTTATCTTTTTCTGGTTCATGGTCTGTGAGAGACGTGAACGAAGATTCGTGAAAAATAAAGTAGGGAGTCACTAACACTCTAAGATGGTTGATGTCTTTTAATATATGCTTATGTGATTTTTTTCTAACGTTAGAAGAAGCATGGCTATTGAGGCGTTCATTAAAGGATATTGACATTGTTGTCAGCCGTATGGATAATCAATAGTGGCGCAAAATGTTAGATCACTTTGATGTTAACTCCTCGCTACTTCAACTTAACGAAGAAAAAAATCTGCGATGTAAGAAAGATGGCGAAGAGATTGGTCTGACATCTGGGTCCTTACCAAGAGAGAGAGAGAGAGAGAGAGAGAGAGAGAGAGAGAGAGAGAGAGAGAGAGAGAGAGAGACTAGCGACTTCTGGAGATCAAAGTTTTTAGAAGCTTTTGAAATGTGGAGTTGGAGTAGAGCTGAGCCTATGGATTCCCACAAACATGGCGGTACTGGCATAGAAGATGAAAGAGCAAGAAGGTGCTCTGTACAGAACACAGGAGTGATACTGCAGGAATACTGAGCCAAATGAGGATGATGAAAAGAAAGCGTAAAATAGGAAAGAGGGGTTGGAACAATTTATGTGGAAAGTACAAATTTTGATGTTAGAAAAAAAAAACTATACTATGTCCTAGAATATGTGCTAAAATGGAAAGGGGCGATGAGTAGACCTGTAAGTAACATAGCTATGATTATATAATGGTTTTCATAGAGTCGTTTACTTTTACATGTGAATATCCAGAAATGTATTCAATTTTGACATGACAAATTATGAATAATAAAGTAGACTCCTCTCACAAGCAGCCATGTATGTAATGCAGAATACTATTCTAATACTTTCTTGTACTTTAACCAGCTAAAATAACTAGCTGTTTATAGTTATTTGCTTTATTTACCCAGAATAATAAAAATCAGTTTCAGGGCTGACTATTTTTTCCGAGTCATGTAGTGAAATCCCTGGTTAGCTGTAATCAGCGGCACTTCAGTAAAGAGAGAAGTGATCAACCTGTCACGATCATCAAAACGATTACGTAATCGTGTATATTATTAGATTCAGTATATACATTTTTTATTCGGAGACATTTTTGAAACTTTAAACTAAACCAGTTTTTCTTTATGAGCACAACTGAATTTTACCTTAACTTCAAAAGTCGTTATTCGTAATGCAGTTTTATATGGGCATGAGAGTAAATCACTCTGGTTTTTAGCTGCAATATATTCACATTTAGTTTATATGTTTTTAACTTGATCTCAAGTTTTAGCACATAATTATAACAATCGATCTTGCTGAAGTTTGATATAAAGGAAAAATGTGCACACATTATCAACAGTAACCATGACAATTAAAAGTAGAAACCATTTCAGTTGTATTTTACTTGGCAACAGTCCTGTTCAATGTAGCGTTTCTCAGAGCAATATCCAGATCAAATAAATAAAAAACTTCAAGAAACTCAGAAAAAAATTTTATTGTTTTTACGTGGATAAAGTTTCCCATTGATTTTCTGCTCTTGCATTATGTTTATTGTACTTTAAGAAAAAGGTAAATAAATGAACACTGAACAATATTCTGGCTAATTGACATGCTTAGGGAATTGACTTTTCTCGATTTCTGTTAGACTAAGTTCCCATTTTACAAAATAATAATAATAATAATAATAATAATAATAATAATAATAATAATAATAATAATAATTTGCTTCCGCATAAAACTGGTGATTTTTATAATTAAAGATCGAAAGATGAAATCCAGTACGTTTCATCTCCTTTTTGCGTTTGTTTTGCAGATGTGACTTTCTGGTGAATTACGAAGAGTGATTTGAACATGGATCACACCTGGAGAGGAAATTGTTGTCATAATCTTCCATAGAAAGGTAAGGAAGTTAGGAAGTAGATAGCTAATCATTAATGACAGTTTTGGAATCTTTTTCAGGAATGAATATTACAGCTTCTGATCATCGGTAGCAAGGTGAGGATATGAAATACAAGATACTGAGAAATGACCAAATTATCCCATTGAGATTAATTACCCATCTAACCATAAACTTAGTTTTGGGTTCAGTGAATGAAATTTAGTAAAAATCCATTTATAAATGATCCTAAGAATATTTCGCCTTTTTAAATTTTCTTGTTGAAATAGAATAAGAGAAATACGAAACGTAGATATTTTCATAAAACCTGATAAGGACCACGATAGCCAGCGACTCTCTTGTCAGACAGGCACCCAGCCAATCACTCGGCCATTAAAATACCGAGAGCGTTTGTCCGCGTCTGCTATTGAAGCTGTCGTCGGCGCTCAGTCAAGTTGGCGAGTTTCTCCTGTCATCATAAATCAGGCGAGATCTGGTCCCTCTCTCGTTCTCGTGCCTAATTGAATTTGGTCCATCTGCTGCCTTTACGTGACTACATCAAATAGCCTACAGGTTTGTTAATCAATATTTCATTATATGGGACTTGAATTTGATGAGACTGCCAGAACTGAGAGTGAATTTCATCATGAGGCCGGCTTTAATGGAGCCAAATGTACGATAGAAGAACATGCGTGAGTCGTAATATCACCTTAAAATTCCCAAAAGAATGTCGTTCAGTTCGCAACCAATAACTAATAAGTTATCAGAAAAATGTAAACGAGTCTGTTAAGAATTTAAACATTTATTTTTCATACCTAAATGAATTGTTTCCCTTTTTTGGAGGAGCTATGAGGTTTTCAGTGCTAGGGCTATACCATCATCTGTAACTTAACGGCAGATGCGTTCAGTACTCTTACCTTTACCATTCCTAAGCTCTCAGGATTGACGAAATTGTAATCCGAGGCGGCTTAGTGTTAGAATTAACACTGACGTAAAGGAACGGATCACAGAGTTTTCAGATAAGAAGAAAATAAATATTTCCAGAAATTCTCAGTTAACTGATTAAGAAGCATTCCAAAAGATAAATTTATGAGTTCAGGAATGCATAAAAGAAATGGCAAACTTATTTCTGAATATATTAGGACCATTTGACTGGATGTAACTGAATGATTAAAGAGTATCTAGGATTCTGTTTTGGATAATTAAAAAGCAAGCATCCAAATGAACGATTCTGTTTTTTCTTTACGTTTTATGTTTATTTCTTTATATATTAATTTGCATGTTACCTAACAAGTGATGAATAGAGGAAGATGATAAAAGCGAAGAATAAACATTAAATAAAATATATCAAGACCAAGAAGGTATGGAAATTTTCAGAAGTAAGTTCAAGCCTCAAAATCGATAGCAAAGCCAGTTTTATTAGGGTCCATTTGGTTGCCATCCAAACGACGAAGTTTACAAATTTGATATCGTGTCACCCAATAGACCTAGACCTAACGTTTTGCGAAAGTATTCACACTTTTATAATACATTTTTCGTGTATTATAATTCTTATGAGATTTTATCGTTTTTTTACATGTCCGTTACGATACACTTTCTGAAAAAAATTTATTTTTATATTATTCTTGATAATTCCCTGGTTATTCCATTCGCTGTATACTTGAGGAGCATTTAACTTATTATTTCATAATATTGTGTATACTGCAAATTGTTAATGAACTGAAATTGAATGTTCACCAACTTACTTAATTGCATCAAAACTGACATTGATCAAAACTCCGAATACTGCCATAATTTATTTTCTATCATTCATTACTTCTCCTTAATACTGTAGACTAGTTGATTTGTAAAACCAGTTGGTCCATAGCATTAGGGAGAAGTAATGAATTACAGAAAATAGATTATGGCAGTATTCGGGGTTTGATCAATATATCAGTCAGTTTTGATGCAATTAAATAAGGTACAGTTTTTTTTAATAAGATTTCGTCAGCGATCAGTTCGTGCGTTTTGAACATATATTACAACATATATAACCACATTTCCTAGTTTTTGAGGCAATCAAGAAGTAAGGCCCAATATTAATGAAGAACATACATGGATTCTAGAACGGTGTAAGTAATACCAAACGTGTAAGTGTTTCTCCTAAATATTAATAACAGAAATTTAAATGACCTGATTTTTCTGTCGTGACAGCTTCACATGCCCATCCATCCGATATTTTTGTAGAGATAATGAGGCAAAACAGAACCGACTAGAGTTTTTCGTTGGAAAGACAATGTCACAAAGAAGTGTGGGGAACCTTCCCTCTCATTAGAGGAAGAGGTGGGTAGATGGGGATGGGGGGGAGGGGGAAGCAAGAGGAGGCTGTTGCTTAATTACTCCTCCAGAAGATAATTAAGAGCTCCGTAAGGGACCTCTAGAACCCACAGGGTGAGGTGGAGTTGATGTTTACTGATAGAAATTTTTGCCAAACTTCGAGGAAAGTAAAAAGAAATGATTATATTAGGTAGTTCACCCATTCATTTATTCATTCATTCAATCACAATTATAATGCTGTGAATGCTAGATCACTCCTATAACAACTGTTTGAATATGGACTCAAAATCACATCAAATGTTCACCCTTGAGCGAAGAATAAACAGTATAAATGAAACATGATTTGTGCAAACGTTTCAAAGAGGCTTGGCGTATCTGTGGAGCTATGTAGGAAATATATAAAGAGATTGTTGTACCGAGTCTCCTTTATGGAAGCGAAATTTAGATGTTGATGGAGATGGCAGGAAAAGAAGATTGAAGCTTATGAACACATTTGTCGTAAAAAGACCTTAAGGAGTGAGAATGTCGCGATATTTGGAAGTCTTAAAAACAGTCATCATAAGTGTAGGGATGGATCAGGTGTTCTGAGATGGTTAGATCATGTGGAGAGAATGAAAGACGAAAGGTGGGTGAAACTAATATACATATAGGTAACAGTGAACGAGGAGAGTGGGATCTAAAAAGTACTGAAGAAGTGCTGAAAAGGAAGGCCATAATAACCGAGAAGAGAAAAGTATTTGGAAGATATAGGTTCATGACACAGTGTGCAAGAGGGTTCAGATACTGCTGGTGAGCTTCCTGTATAGAAGCATTAAAGGGACTAATGAAATTTTCTTCAAGGGGAGTTCATTCGTGGTCAAGCATTTAAAGTAATGATGTGGCAGTAACCTTTTTTGAAACAAACACCCTGTTTTATATATATATATATATATATATATATATATATATATATTATATATATATATATATATATATATATATATAATATATATAATATATAATATATATATATATATATATATATATATATATATATATATATACATATGTATGTACATGTAGATGTGTGTGTGTGCGCGCGCATGCGGGGGCATGAGTATGTGTAAGTGTGTTTGTGCACAGATACTCTTGAAACAAAAGTTGACAACCTGAGGAAGTCCTGTCGAACTACGATCGACATTAATCAAAGCTTCAAGAGCAATTACGGTAAACTATGAATGTTCAATACGGCAAACTTTAATCATGGCCCAAGTACCATTACTATCAACATAATTGCAGCCACTCTGTATTAATCGTAATTATATTGGTTTAGGAATGTATAATGAACCAACGGAAATGTATTATTGAAAAAATAGGCTCCCATGCGTTACAAATATACTCACTATACTTATCCATATAACTTTATATCGTTAATACTGTGATATACTTTCTGCCAAAAACACTCAATTCCGGCAGTATGATGTATGGCCACTATATATATATATATATATATATATATGTATATATATATATATATATATATATATATATATATATATATATATATATATATATATATATATATATATATATATATATATATATATATATATATATATATATCAATATATATATATATATATATATATAAATATATATATATCAGTATATATATATATATATATATATATATATATATATATATATATATATATATATATATATATATATATATATATATATATATATATATATATATATATATATATATATATATTATATATATATATATATATATAGCATCGGCACTGAATGTTCTGATCCTCTGCGGGGCGACTATGAATCTCACAATTTACTTAAGTACATCATCTTACCAATGTACTTAATAACATATATTAAATAAACTGACAAATTTAAACACAATGATAGTAGCTAAATAACATTCAGTGAATCCTAGGTATAAAAATACGTACATATACTGTACATATATATTTTTTCAATTATGTTATACACACACACACACACACACACACACACACACACACACACACACACACACACACATATATATATATATATATATATATATATATATATATATATATATATATATATATATAAATATATATGCGACAGTATGTCATTTCATTCCCAAAATGCATCAGCTGGAAGATGTTTCGAAATCCAAAATCGGATCAAGACTTAACTTAAGAAAAACTTCCGAATCCCAGGGGATAGACAGTACTGCAAGCTGACCGGATTGTTGGGCACTGACGGTAAAAGTTGGTTTAAGTCCCAACTGCGGTTCGCCATTTTTAAGTAATCTGTCTTGCCATTTCAAGCTGAATGTTTTACATTTCAACTTCGATCTTTACCTTGCATCTGATAACGAAGGTAATCATCACTTGCTTCAAAACAGAAAGGAATGCGATGTTCATTCATGTCAAGAACACGTCAAATTTAATGCTAGTCTAAACAATAATACTATCATATAAAACCTTGTTACATTCTGTACTAATCTGCAGAAGACGAGAAAACGCGTAGATAAATATAAACAATCTCTCTCTCTCTCTCTCTCTCTCTCTCTCTCTCTCTCTCTCTCTCTCTCTCTCTCTCTGGGGCATTGTTCCTGTGAAGTGAATTATAAATTTTTTTAACACGTAATTTCTGTACCTGCAGATTATTACCGAAAATGAACATCAAGGCAAAAAAAAAAGGAAGAAAAAGTCAATTTCTCAGATGTGAAAATGTCACCATAAATCTGGAGAGGGCAACAAGTATAATAAAATCTTTTCCTTAAATAAGTGATAGAATTGAATGTCGAATCCCTTAACTTGAAGAGCCTCAAATTCAATTAAACTGCAAGAGTTGATAATCCGGCCAGAATTCATTCCTCTTTCGCCCAAACGTTACATTTCCGTAGAAGTTTACGCCGGCTTATTTGAAAGTTTCCTTTCCTATTCCTGCTTTTACCTTCCTTTCTCTTCCTCTTTCTTTCGCCGCTCCCTCCACCGGTTCAGCGTTGCCTGTGTACCTTTGCAGGGCTTCAATACTGGAATCCTTCTGTTCATCTACACGGCAACAAATGACTCTTCTGGGAAAGTGAAGCTCTGCAGTGATGCTCCTGAATCCATCACAGTGGACTCAGTGGACAATAATTCGTTTTTTGGATGCATGAATACTCGACTGGGCTGCAGGCAGTTCGTGACATCCTGCTCTCTCTCTCTCTCTCTCTCTCTCTCTCTCTCTCTCTCTCTCTCTCTCTCTCTCTCTCTCTCTCTCTCTCTCACACACACATACACACATGGACGGCAATATTCACCATCCTTGAATTGTTAATAACTCACTTGGATGGGTTTTGGACCTCAATGTGACTCATTTCGGTTGTGCAGAAGCAAAATATTCAACAGAGAAATTAAAACTGCATGTGCTTTCATGAGATTTTTGGAAATACGTTTCTTTTATTTAACGAACACTTGCGAATAGCCCACAGTCATTTCAGTGCTATACATTGGTGTTGAACACGAATGTGTCATACAATGTTCATTTAGTAGAGTGCAGATACATAATTTGTCCGCGTATGATTACCTTTATTTTCATGAATAATAAGTATTGTGTAAGAATAAAGCCATTCAGCTAATGTGTGAAGTAAGTTAATTATAGATTTAGGATAAGTTATCGGCTAATAATTATTGGGCATGTTGCATTATATGAATGAGATGCATAACGAGTAATTAGAATGGACTAAGTATGGAAACGCGTAACATGTGTTCACAGTATAAATGCCATGTCTGTCTATTCATTTAAAATGTTCGTTCAACCTAACTGTGTTATTAACATTTCATTGATAATTGATAGATCGTAATGAATTGTATTAAAGTTACTGGACCTCGGGAAAATATCGTTGAGGTATAGTTATACCGATAAAATATTTTATATTCACTCACTGTCACTCTCATGAAGGACCAATGATAACACTTAGCTTTACCTTTCAGGGATTAATAGTGCTGGAAATCATTCTAAGAGGTTAGAGCAGAGTCTCTGTCTTTTAAATTCTGAGTTATCTTGTTAGTGTGGCCAAATCTCCCCTTGTTTTGTGCTGCTAGAGTGAGAGACTTTTCTTAGTATGAAGGATGACAAATAAACATGAAAAGGGATAGACAGCAGAAAGGTCTTTTCCAAACTGGGGCTAAATGAAATATAAAATAAAAAGAAAATCAAGAGAAGAGCGTAACCAAGTAGTTTTTGAATATATATATATTTAATTACTCTCTTTGTAAAATATGGTTCAGTCTTACGTACTACTTCTGAGCATTTTCAAGTACTTTGCTTTTTGTGAACGCGGGCCGAAAATCTCCTATGCTTCTAAATATAGTTGAAAAGCCATTTTCATTACGGTTTCGCCACTTCAAAGTTCTTTGAATATGCATTGCAGCCTCTTTCTGATATAATTTTTTTATGTATATGTGTATATATATACATATATATACATATATATATATATATATATATATATATATATATTATTCATATATTTATGTATTTATTTATTTATACACTTATCTATTTATTTATTTTTATTTACTTACTTATTTATTTATTTTTTATTTACTTATTTATTTGTTTAGGTGGTATATTACAAGCCTTTCAGTCATCATATTCATTTCCTTGTTTCACTATTTTCAACAAATATAATCTCGAGCCTTTATTTTTATTCATCTTTTCTACCACCCCCTTTTCATAGAATTGTATAGGAATATATTTCACCTCTTTTATCTCTTGTCAATGCACAGTACATCTGCCACAAAACCCTGAAAAGGTTGAGTAGCCTATATTTTCTCTAGTTTTATTTATATTTTACAGCCACCAACTTTTCATTGAAGTGTAAACGGATATATCTTTTCTTTTACCTTCTTCTAATATGCATCAAACCAAAATTTCCTCAAGTTGAGTATATTTTGCACATGTTTTTGCTAAACTTATTTCGACCCCATTGTCTTCTGCGAATATATTTGAGCATTGCAATCTTTCACCCAATATTTGCAAAACCAGTACCTATTCGAAGTGTGCTCAAAACTACTCCTTATTTTTCAGCTCCTCAATCTGCACTGTATATATTCATTACTTAACCTCCATAAATATTTCTCCTACTATTCCTTGTTTATTTTAAGACTCTGATCATTTCACATCTTAATCATATGATTTCTGTTTACCTCCCAGTTGCTCAAGAATGCGGACTTGTTTGACGTTTTGAGACTCTTGAAGGTTACCAAGGATGTGCCCAGTTGAGTGAGATTATGGGGATCGAGTCGCAAGAATGTGTGTGGCGGTGTGAGAGTTAACGAAGTAATAAATTATGATTTTATTTCTCTTAACTTGAGCTTAAATGCACTAAGGAATAGTTTATGAAAAATGACTTCAGTTTCTCCTCACTTTGTAGGCACAGAGCAGGTGAAATTTTTTCTTCATATGTAGTGAAGTGAATCCCTCTGTTTGTCTGTTCTCATAGTGTGTTGACAATAGGTATCGCTCTCGACAGAGAGATTCAATTTGGTCCTGAGTAGTAGGAAAAAAAGAGGGCACATTCCTTGAAACCCATTTTACCTCTGATGCCCACAACTTAATTATTCTGAACCCTGCAGGTATTGCACTTTCGCAACGGATGATAATGAGAGAGAGAGAGAGAGAGAGAGAGAGAGAGAGAGAGAGAGAGAGAGAGAGAGAGAGTGAGAGAGAGAGAGAGAGAGAGCTTTGCTTACACAGACGTGGAGAAAACACAATTATGAATTTCAGAATGCTTCTTCAATTATAAGGTATATCTTCCGTTTATACTTGTTCGGCATGTTATGCGTGTGCATGAGAGAGAGTGTGGCTGGGGTTAGGGGCTGTGTTTGCACGCGTGTCGAAAGTTTAATTCACAATTTTCAGGAATTTATTCAATTGCATATCACACTGTTCGTTTCCAAGCTTTTGTCTTATGTTCGTAATAGAGAGAGAGAGAGAGAGAGAGAGAGAGAGAGAGAGAGAGAGAGAGAGAGAGAGAGAGAGAGAGGCTGTGCTTGCACACACATGGTGAAAGTTCATCTCAGAATGTTTTGGATTTTATTGAACTACAAGTTACATTATTTGTATAGATTACAAATGCTTGCTTTTCTCTCATGTTATGTGCATGAGATTGGATTAAAATAGAAAGAACTAAATAGCTAGAGAGAGAGAGAGAGAGAGAGAGAGAGAGAGAGAGAGAGAGAGAGAGAGAGAGAGAGAGAGAGAGAGATTCTAAGTTGCCAAAGTCAAAACACGGACAAGATGGTTCAACATGCAGTGAATCAGACGCATATTTTCATATTCTCGAAGTCACTCATGTTCGTTTGCGACTGTTTGCTTGTTTTGCGAAGGGAAAGGTCGCTTCGGCCGGAGGAAATAAAGTTGATGTAGTGTCTGAAGACCTCGTAATAATCGCTAAATTAATGCAGCGAGATGCTGAGAGGAAAAGGCGAGATATAAAGGCCCGAAAGAATCTTGGCTCCTCAACGCTCTCTGCTCCATGCCAAGAGGTGACCAAGGAGTTTGCGTCTTTTCGAAGTTTCACTTTTAGTTCCTCGTACTTCATTTGTATCTGGTCTCTTTATCTTGCTATCCAACCGCTCCAACTCCGTTTTCACTGTCATAAGCTCTGGATGGCTTTATAGCCTAAATTTCATAAATTACGTAGGCTCGATACTGAAATGGAGATTTTCCTACAAGCGGTTTTTAAATATTGAAATTTTACGTCTTTCCCCCATGTTGTACAAAGGCCAAACGGACGTAGACGTAATGTCTGGAACTAAAACAAGTTCAAGAGGAATTAGGAAACAGATAAAAAAGAACAAGAGCGGATTCAGACTCAAAAGATGTTCTTCTTTTCTTCTGATAGTTGAGATTACAGGAATCATGAAGACGTAGGAGGCGTGTTAGAATTTGACTATTTTATATGATTGCTCATAACTGTTTATTATTATTATTATTATTATTATTATTATTATTATTATTATTATTATTATTATTATTATTATTATTATTATTATTACAAGTCTTGCTGCAGCCCGTGTCGGAATAGCAGAATATTACAATATTCTGTTCTTTTGTTTTCAGTGGATGAAGCATTTTGTTATAATTATAATACAATTTATTTAAGGGTAAGATTGCAGACCTCACGCAGAACGAGATTTCTGGAACTTTTCGTGAGGATAATTCATCTTAATAACCTCTGTCTCTCGTCCAACATATTATCTCCTCAGGCACGGCATCCGGATTCTTCTGGTTATGGCAGTTTTTTTTTTTCTTTTTTTTTTTTTTTTTTTTTTTTTTTTGCTCCGTTCCGTTTCGTTTGGAAGATTTTTTCCTTCAATAATCTTTAACAACTTTACCGTTAGCTTCTTTTTACACCTTGAACACGACAAAATTTCTTCATACTTCAAACCATGTCTTCCGGAAGTCACATAATTGCAAAGGATATGACACTTGAGACACAAGATACAAAAGAAAAGAGATGTAAGAGTCGTGAGGGGAACACAAAAGCCTTCAAAGAGATTGGCTTGAAAGAATACCGGAATGTACAGGACGTGACGTGTGAGCGCAATGTGACATACAATGCACTGAATGTAAAACAAAAGGGAAGAAAATATTAGAAATATTTTTATATAAAAGATTTGAGGCACAAGGAATGAGATAATAAGATAATTATAGCAGGAAAAGACATATGAAGTGTACTAGATAAAAGGGCTAAGATGTGAGATAGGTTATGTCGGTTTTAAGATCAGAGATATGTGATGTAAAACTTGTAATTTAAAGAATACGGTGTGTAACAGACACATATGTAAATATCACGCTTAATAGGCGTGAATAAAAAAAAATTAAGGACATAAAACTTGAAGGACAAAATTTGTTAAAACCAGATAACGCGTATGATATGTCAAGCCAGAAACAAATGAGATACAAAGCAGGAGAAATAAAGACTTTGAGACGCAAAGTTATGAACTGTAGGATTATTTTTTTACAGGAGAAGTTCGAATTTTACTAATTACTAATTTTCATGCATTCGTGAAGGTATTTTGCCGCCTGATTTTTCCTTTCTTTTTATCGTTTTTTCCTATCTAAGATGAGGGTGAAGGAAAAAGTTTTTTTTCTTTTTTTTAGAATTCGTGTCTCTAAGTTTATTTTAAAAAAATCATACAAGTCAGTTTTCACTCTCAAGTGGCTTCCCCTTTTCTTTATTGAATTATTTTAACGATTTAACGATGCATTTGCTCAGAAGTGAGAGCGAGAAAAATTGAGAGCTGGAATTCTGAAATTGCTTCGGTGCAGGCAAAAACAGACCCATAGATGTCAGGAATGTGGAAAACAATAGGTAAAATTTGGCGTAAACTTGAAACTACAGAGCAAAACAAGTCCATAACCGTGGACAGAGAAAGAGAAACTTCCGACCAATTATAACTGGAAAACAAACACTCAAAACAAAAAAGTCTTCCTCGGTGTTCGGGTTCTTGGTAAGGAACCCGAGACAGTATAAAAAGATTTTATTCTAAAACCCAAAACTGCAGGAATGAGGAAATGGGGATTCAAGATCAGATTTCTCAAGTAGCCTCGACGGTAGGGGACAAAAAGGAGGAAATTGAATGTTAATCTAGCAAATGGAATTGGAGATGGGAGGTTGTGTAAGAAAAGGTTGTGATAAGCCGGCGAGTTTATTAAGACTAACTTTCTTCACACCTTGGAATTTTGCTGATGACTGTTATTGTTGTATATCTTTCAAGTTTGGTTAATTGACGTCCTTTTCATATTCAAAATCCAGTATTGTAGTTCTGTAGTTTTCTGTTTCTGCCTCACTTGTGGAAGGGAAATCGTAACTGTTGTTGTTATTTGAGACTCAGGTGGGTTACTTCCAGCCAGCCCTTGTCTTACGCAGCCTGCAGGTAGAAGTATTGTGTTTCGGAAATGAAATGGGTGAGGGAGTCTTTTCTTTTAGTGATTTTTATATATAAAAGGTATGATTCCTTCCATTCTGTGCAGAGGGTTTCATAGAAACATAGAAATGAGTAACACTCAACAAGCGAGAAACCACGGTGGGCAACTCATGATCGAGGACCCTTTTTTATATATTTATTAAGAGAATTATAATTATTGGTATCAACAGAAGAAAGATGATTTTTAAGATCCTTTAAGTATTTAGTATGAATGAAAATTATGAAAAAATAATTATGAATTGATGATAATGAGGATCATGATCATGAAGAACATATGATGACACTTCCCTGCAGTATGTAATAGCACAAATTAGAAAATGCAGTTGCTGTAACGGGGATGAATGCATCATAGTAAACACCATAATTAAAACACACACATACAACGCACGCACGTAACATTAAGAAAAAATTAAGAGTTGAATAAAGACGACAAATTAAAAGAAATATGAATAAAATACCAACGAACATAAAAAGAACTATTTATGGTTCTCTCTCTTATATGTTATGATGTTTATTTGGATATTTCAAACTTTTCTTAAATCTTCTTTTGCAAAATCTTCTGCTGAATCTGTTGCTTATATCACATGTTCGTTTTAAAGAACAATAATTTTACAACTTTGATTTAATATTATTACCTAAAAATGACTTGGGAATTGATAAAAAGGCATCTTATCAAAATTTCCATCGGTTACTCACTATTGTTATTAGACAATCATTATTGTCAGTATACATGCCTGCTCTGCTGTGTAGATAAATAAGACTTATCTTTACAATTATGCTGGTTTAGTGAAAGAACAAAAGACTTGATGAGTAGAAGAAGAAATGAGGGTTATAATTAATATTCCAGTAGCTTCTATTGAAAGATATGATAAGATAAAGGTATATCTGGCTTAACTTCATCAGAATTTGATGTATCACTTGAGATTCAGATAGTACGTGAATAATATTTTACCCCATCTGAAATGAAGTTCATATTATCACCTGACTCAAAATTGTGATATCTGCCCAAGCACACTCACTCGTGTTTTGGTAGGACACGGAATAAACGAGTTCTTTAACTTAGCTACTTTTTTTCATTATTATCCCAGTTAATATACATATTTTACTTCTGTACGATAGTATTCGTTTTAATCATAGCATCCTTAATTTTAGAGAAAATAATGTTTCCAGGTTGTGTATAATTTTGATTATTACCAGCCTCAAAATAATTAAATTCAAGACAATAATCCAAAAAGAGGAGAATGAAACCAATACACTCACGTCAGAGTAGCTCAGACGACGCTGTTTATAAAACCACTTCTATACATTTTTGAAAATAGCGTAAATATTTAAAACTTGTTTTCCAAATAAAACTTGGCGTCCCCACTCTCTTGTGAACCTTGTAAAGATAAGGGAAGAGGAAAAAATATTGTTTTATCCAAACATGAGTCCATGTGACTTCAACTCGCTTTAGTAAACAGTTTGTTTATTTTCTATGTTTGTAGGTTATCATTCTCTCAGGGGCCATTCAGATATACAGCATAGAAATTTACCATTATTTATTTTCTTTTATATCTAGATATGGAAAGATATATATATATATATATATATATATATATATATATATATATATATATATATATATATATATATATATTATATATGCATATACATACATACATATATATATATATAAATATATTTGTGTGTGCATTTGATTTTTTGCCCAACAACATTTCCATCGTCGGACCTATCAGTAAACTTACATTTAATCTAAACTTTATTCAAAAGGAAGAGATAAAAGGTAACATCCTTTAAAGGAATCTCATTAACTTTGCCAAACGTAATAATAAATAACTAGATATAAGTTAATATTTGTGAATAGGAAAATAAGCCAGGGCAACAATTCCCATGCATTTCGTGACTTGAAACGCCCAGATTTTTCCTACTCTTAATTATTTTTAGGAAGCTCATCCTCTGTATAATAACCCTTATAAAGTCATTGTTTGAGTTTTCAGTGAGTTCTTAAATAAAAAAGGAGAAAAGATTGTACTAAGTCACTTAAAAAGAAAGGCATTTTCAGCATAAAGCTTATTTCAATCAGCAGTCTAATAATAATAATAATAATAATAATAATAATAATAATAATAATAATAATAATAATAATAATAATAATAATAATATTGTAATTTAAATGTTCCCATTTCCATTCAAACAAAGATGTTTCCCTGAATGGAAAAACTAAATATATTAAATTCCCTTCATATTATTGCTACTGTAGTGAATAACACAGGACTTGGTCATCACTCAATGAAATGAGAAGGAATTCTCACCATCTCTGATCGTGAATCTTTTTCCCTTGTCCCCTCACTCCTGCCAAATTAGTTCTCTGACATTATCTCTGCGTAAATATGTTATCTCCTTTGTTTGTATATCAGAGGGGGAAATGATAGAGAATGATAGAGTATATTAATATTTGTTCCATCTGGGCTAACAAACACTGAGGGTCCATTGTCTCCTTGCTATATTATAGGGCTTATGATCACGGCTAATAAAAACACGAGTCGATCCACAGTTAATCGAATGTGAGGAGAAGTGGCAATCAGGAGTCTGGCTTTTGTATGTAAGCATCTACATTTAGTTTGTATGCTCGATATAGCTTTATATATATAAATATATAGACACACACACACATATATATATATGTATATATATATATATATATATATATATATATACTTGTATATATATATATATATATATATATATATATATATATATATATATATATATATATATATATATATCAAGCAAAAAAATATACCGCAAGTTTGATCGGTATCAAGTTTCTGACGGAATCACAATTTAAAAAAATTATAATGAAAATTAACTCTTGTAAAGTTACTTGGGGGATCTAAAGTTACATCATCACTACCTTTATGCATCTACGAAATATGTTTGTTATTAAACCTTCCTTCAGGCTTTTTACAAATTTCGTTTTAGTGATTTGATCAACACCATCCTGTTATTCCATAGCTATTTCAGACCTGTGATAAATCTAATATTCACATTCTTTACAATCCATCTTTCAATAAATATTGACGTCTATACCGCAAGCAGTACCATAACTACCAAATATAATACTCCTGTAGACAGGTAATTTACATTAATAATTCCATTTAGGTTTATAATTTACACATGCTGTACATTACTGTGTTTAAGAACTTTAAGGATTGGTGAAAAACTATAGCTTGAATAATTTAGTACACATCTTTTGTATAATTATTTCCAGAAGTAAAACTATGGAAATAATATCGTTGCATTTCGCGGCTGAAAACTCTCTCTTCCCAGTGTCCTTCAGACTGTGATTATTGGAAGGACAATTTCCTGTTCTCTCTCTCTCTCTCTCTCTCTCTCTCTCTCTCTCTCTCTCTCTCTCTCTCTCTCTCTCTCTCTCTTTAATAAAACTGATTTATGAAATTCCTTTTTTCAGTTACGACGGAAATTGAAGTCTTTTTCCAATATGTCTTTTATATTGGAATTTAAAATCATTTCTATCAGTTTTAAAGTGATTATATCTTTCTTTTGATCACTTATGATTAAATAAATGGCGTTGGCAGTCAGTCTTTCTGTGGACTATCATTTCAGTACGTTAAATACAAACTGAGTGAAATAAGTGAAAAATCTTTGATAAGAAGAGCCAATGTGTCCCAGAATATACAGACCAATCTCGGGATAGAAAGTATTTCTGAAGATTTAAGTGTGAAACAAAAGCGGGTAAAATCCTTTAACGCAGAACAATGAGCAGAACTGAACACCCTTCATAACAGTATGAAGAGTTTGAAATCCAGTAAAGTGGAAAAAGCTGCCAATTTCTGCGAAATTCATTTCTCTTTCCTGTAACGTCGAATTTCATGAGTTTGGGAAGCCTGCTTCATACCTTTTTTTTTTTATTTTCCTCCTCCCTTCGCATAATCTCCATCCCATCCATTACTCTCTTCCTCACTTCTCTCCTTCGTCCTCCAGTTCAAAGTGACGTGTACCCCTGCGGGGCTTCAGGTCTAGAATCCCTTTAGAATCCTTTTATTCATCTCCATGTGAGCAAATGTCTATTTCGGGAAAGTGGAACTCGCCCTGCGGTGTCGAGCCACCGCGCTCGACTCTCGTCTCAGATGGAGTGAACTCTTCTGCAAGATTCTTATCCTCGGGCATATAACTTTCCGCTCCAGGACTGATCAGGAAAAGCAGTCTCTGTTTTTTCCGCTTTTTTTTCTTACAATGAAATTCTTGTTTCATCAAAATGCCAAAATATTAGGAGCGATTTCATGGATAGAGGCGCGACCAGAGTCACGATGGTTATTACGTTTTTGGTATTTTATGTGATTTTGTAGTATAAACTCCCAACTCTGTATTAATACGTAAAGATAATAGACTTACGGCGAGCAAAGGTCCATTCATCAGAAGAATATGCTGTACTACTTGACCTGCAGATACCTGTTTTTATGAAGCTATCAGTATGATGAGTTTCCTGGTAACCAGTTTAAACAGAGCCCTAGTAATAAATAAATAAATGAATAAATAAAAGAGAACATCGCTGAGAGAGTTTAGGAAAATTGGAGCCGAGGCTGAAAGGAGGCGAAAGTCCGGCCTCTGTACACACAGATAACTCAGGGCGAGGTTTGTACAGCCGGTTAACCTTTCGAATATTCTACGGATTTTATCGTAGGTCCCTTTGACCTTTCCCTTTTAAAGCTTCGGCTGTTTCTTTTCTTCTGTAACACTAGGCTGGATAAACGGATTTGGGTGCTAGTTAGGTAAGCTAGCTTTTAGACAAAATAAATTTATGTATCCCAACACAAGTAAAGTTTTACCGGACATGATAATTAGGTGGGATAAACAAATGTCAAAATTTAGAGGCTTATGGATAAAAATACACTGGCGAGGAAACAAAAATGCATATAATCAACAATGAAAGTTACTTAGCAAGTCTTGTTCTTGTGGACTAATTTCTTCAGAAGTCGTCTCACCTTTTGTGATGAAATCTAAAGGAAATAGGAACAATTGACGCTTACCAGCTGTCTGGAATTTTTATTAACAATTTCATCAATTTCATACTGCTCCCACTGCTACTAATACAATTACTTCTGCTACTGTTACTGCTAATAATGATGGTGGTAATGATATTGAATATATTAGTGTAATTATTTATGTTATTGTTATCCTCCTTTGGTAAGTTTGTTGTTATTATTATTATTATTATTATTATTATTATTATTATTATTATTATTATAACGACTATCTGTGACATAAATTATAATAATAATAATAATAATAATAATAATATTATTATTATTATTATTATTATTATTATTATTATTATTATCATTATTATTATTATTATTATTATTATTATTATTGTTGTTGTTGTTGTTGTTGTTGTTGTTGTTGTTGTTGTTGTTGTTGTTGTTATTGTTGTAGGTGCTGATTGTGATGATCCTCGTAGGAAGGGGAAAATAATTCCCTTTATCCCACGAAATGAAGTGGAATCCTCGTCATCTCCAATCGGGGCATTTTTCTTCTTTCCCTCACTCGACAAATTAGTGCCATGGCCATCATGAATGAGGGGAGGACCGTTACGTCCTCTCTGTTGGGATATCAAAGAGGGGAAAAGGGAGCCGTGGTCTTGGACTTCGTTCATCAGGTCACTTTTCGTTTCTCAGCAGAATGTAAATTAGGTCATTGGAGGCAACGTCTGGGTCGTTGTTGTTCGGAATTAATCGGTTTTGAAGAGACTGATAATTATCGCATAGTACATTTCGAAGTGTTTTATGATTTCTCGTATATATATATATATATATATATATATATATATATATATATATATATATATATATATATATAAATATATATATATATATATATATATATATATATATATATATATGTATATATATATATATATATATATATATATATATATATATATATATATATATATATATATATATATATATATATATATATGCGTGTGGGTGTGTGTGTGTGTGAGAGAGAGAGAGAGAGAGAGAGAGAGAGAGAGAGAGAGAGAGAGAGAGAGAGAGAGAGAGTGAGAGAATGTGTGAATTTATTTAACTTACAGAGAGAATCATAGACCTATTTTCGCGAACTCCAGACACATTTAGGATATGCTTTCCAATGGAAGCCCCAAAGCTCAAAGGAAAGTAAATGGAAAATCTGTCCCTCTGTTGCTGGGATTGAAGCCAGTAAACCGTTGAAAGACTGAGGTATCCGGTACCTCAACATTCGACGAATAAGGACAAGAATTTATTTTATCTCATACATACCTCTAACTGTCGAACTCAGACACATTTTTCCAAAGTCAAAACGTTTCTGGATTCGACAGATAAATTTATATATGAGCGAAATGGACTCATACCCTTTTTTAATCTGTTGGGATGGTAGTATCTATAGTTTTCTCCATGCGATGGGCTGAATCCGATGGAAGAGTTATTTTATCATTTATTTTCCTTTATATTCTAGGTGCTTGAGTTGAAGGTGTATACAGAAAGTTTGGTGTAAACGAGAGCGACAGTGGATATATATATATAAATTATATATATATATATATATATATATATATATATATATATATATATATATATATATATAATATATATATATATATATATATATATATATATATATATATATACGAGTATATATATATATATATATATATATATATATATATATATATATATATATATATATATATATATATATATTTATATATGTGTGTATATATATAGATAGGTGATATATACAGTATATAATCATCTATGTATCTATCTGTCTATCTATCTATCTATCTATCTATCTATCTATCTATCTATATATATATATATATATATATATATATATATATATATATATATATATATATATATATATATATATGTATGTATGTATTTATGTATGTATCTCAATATACTGTCTATTTTACTCATAAGTAAATAGATTTCTAATATCCACAATGACCTCTTAACTTTGTAATTTACTCATACTTTTTACGATATGCTTATGGCTACGAGCCTTGGATCCAAGTCATTAATAGTTAAGAATTTTCCGTTCCTTTGTTGCAGATACTAACTACTAAAAGATTCCCCAATGCATACTTACATTGGTGAGTTAGTATTGGGCATTTTTTAGATCATTTGATTCTCGAGAATTCCGAACAATTGCTTTTTCCCGCAGGTTGGTGATCGTCATAGCAAAAGCAAAAAATACAGTGGGATTTCGCTTTAGTGACGCGTTGCTTTACTGAGTTGCAAACGTTTTCCTGGAAATG
The DNA here is from genome assembly GCA_039081455.1 of Macrobrachium rosenbergii. Taxonomy (NCBI): domain Eukaryota; kingdom Metazoa; phylum Arthropoda; class Malacostraca; order Decapoda; family Palaemonidae; genus Macrobrachium; species Macrobrachium rosenbergii. The sequence goes on from JANJGK010000041.1 coordinate 13,163,707, forward strand.
TTTTCATCGGATTTTCCCGTCGTCAGTACATTATTGGAAGTTTCACATTTCATATGCAGAGGGAGATCGATAAAGCTTTGATTTTTTTTTATCTTCATTACTGGAACTGTGCAGTGCTCTCCAAAATTAAGTGCCTCAGATTATTTTGAATTTTAGTAAAATCATAATTTCACACAGCAGCGTAATTTGCGAAGGAATATGTTGTATATAGAAGCAGTGAAACATTATGCATATTCTTGTAAATCTATTATTCTAACAACAACAAAAGCGGAAACATGTTTATGGGCTAATTGTGATACAAATTCATACACTCACGTGAAGCCGAGGAGGCATCTAAATATTGACACATAACGCGCACGCAGCGAACTATAAAAAAGGCTGTAAGATTATAGTACTTTATAAATAATGAAAATAAGATTTCATGAGCAGATTTTGCAAATAGACTCGAAAGTAGGAAAGCGGAAATGGATAAAACCCGGCCTTTGCCAATCTTTCAAATGGAGTTGTAGATGGAACGCCATATGCAAGTTCCCAGGGGAGGTAGGCTTCTCTGAATTAAGCTGTTTAAAACCACTTAAATACTTTTAGAATTTCGGGGAGATGATGATGATGATGATTAGAGTTAGTAACAGTAGCAGCAGTATGGTTTTATTTGGATGTTAGCTATTTTGTTGAGAGAGAGAGAGAGAGAGAGAGAGAGAGAGAGAGAGAGAGAGAGAGAGAGAGAGAGATGATTAATTAGAGTTAGTAGCAATAGTAGTTGTACTGTTTTATTTGACTGTTAACTGTTCTGCTGTAAGAAGAGAGAGAGAGAGAGAGAGAGAGAGAGAGAGAGAGAGAGAGAGAGAGAGAGAGAGAGAGAGATTATTCGTTACTTTTGTGTGAATGTTGTATTTCGATAATGAAATGACATCATTTTTTTGTTTGGAGAAAGTAATCCGTCATCAATGAAGACGAATATAAATGAAATAAGACAGATGACACTCTAAACAAAGTCTCTGTGAACAGAATCACTCCATATCCAAGCTTCTCTTGAATACGATGATAATGATGATAAATATTATATATGTCACCATTTATTAAAATGAACATAAGGTGTTTGATTTTATGCTCAGCCATGATATGGTGAAATATAACTATTATAATTATCATTACCATAATTATTGATAGATCTGAAGAGATAGTATGATGACAGGGGAAGGTAGATTGGTGCAAGATGCAACCAAAATACAAAAAATAAATAGATATATAAATAATTAAATAAAAAGAAAATTTGACAAATATGGTAGTTTATGATACCGTTAAGTTCCACTTGGGAGTGAGGACGTAAGGAAATGTTACATTTCAAGAGTTCTTTGGCCCGAGATAATCTTCGTTTTTCAGGTAACAGACGCTTGTTATTTATATCACAGAGGCATGGGGATGAATAAATGATTATCAGTAAAGTATTCCATACTTTAGATATGACAGAATTGCTGAATAGTCAGCTTCTCGATGAAATCCAGATTTTTCTTCACTTAGTAAATTAGTGAAAATAGAAAAATCGGGAGTAAAAATTCGAAAGTGATTCCCCTTATGTTGGTCGCATTTTGTGTACTAAAGTGATGCAATCCTGCACCACTACTGAACAACAACAGCGCCTTGCCCCTTCTCAGAGCTTTGAACTCTGGCATGCCACAGAATATGATGGGTTCTGATGTGAACTATTATATGAGACAGGTAACGTGTCAAGGTGTCAGCCTGGAGGAGCAATTAAGTAGTTCTTCAAGAACGCAAACTGACATGAATGTCAGGTCAAAACTCTGGCAAATCTCTGCCTCTAAATGTCTTACCCTCCCAACGCTGTGGCAGGATTCGGATCTCTCTTCGAAAGATGCCAAGTGTTTGGGTTTAGTGATAATTTTCCATTTGTTTAGAGTGTTGGTGAACATTGTTGTTAAATGAGAGACCTTCCTTTTCTTAGATTTAATGTTCCTTTGGACAATACCACAAAATAATTGCACGCACGTTCTGTTGTGCACGATGTAACGTTGCGTGTTCTGGGGGAATGGGGGACAAAGCCCCGGGCCAGATCAAGGCACGGCGCCCTAGGATAGTTTATGTTGAGTGTAGGCTTAAGTATCTTTGATTTGCTTTAAAGTAAGGCGCGACCTCCAGTTGTTAATTTTGTACAATTTTCACCCCATATATACAAATTTCATGGTATTCATTGGGTTTTTTTTTTTTGTAGCTAAATGAAAGCAGCGAGACTTCAAGATGAAATGTGGCTGTTTATTTATAATTTGGCTTGATGTTTTTCATTATTGTTATAATCATGTTAAAGCTAGTTTGTTTCATCACCATTTATGGTTAGTCCGTAGAGCAGTTCCTTCTTCGCAAGGTTTGAAGGTACTTCCGGAAACTTGAGAGATAATACAGAATGTAAAAGTATTCATTGGAATTCCTCATCATTCTGAGTTTCCGCATTCTTAAATATTGACTTGACGAATGGCCAAGTCTTATCGGATACATATCTTATATACACGTGCAGTTAAGTATTTCCACGGGTTGGAGATGGTCGTTTTCGTCCCCTTCATCCTCATCCTCTGTCGGGAGACAAAAGAGGAAGGCTTCACTGAGGCCAAAGCAAACAGGACCTGGCACTAATGGCCCAGCAGCGTAACACAAACAAGACGACGTATCCACAAAATATGTCCGGAACTTCCCTTGTGTTTTCATCTTTGTGTTTCGACAAAACTGTTCATTAATGGTGTTAATGGTTGCTGAACTCGCTCGTTCTAGAATAAAAAGAAAAACAGTTAAAGCACAGACGAAGCAAACTAAACTGATGTCAGTTTTAAGAAAATACTTAATATTAATGTTATCTATTTAAAATGAATACGAGCTTCATTCCACTTACATTTGTTCAGGCTGATTTATTCTGCGAGGCACTTTGCATTATTGTTTTTTCTCTTCGGAGTTAAACTCTAAGCATTTTACGCTAGAACTATTCTCTCTCTCTCTCTCTCTCTCTCTCTCTCTCTCTCTCTCTCTCTCTCTCTCTCTCTCTCTCTCTCTCTCTCTCTCTCACACACACACACACGAAATGTTTAAATTATTGAAAGACTTCAGAGAATATATGATGACTCGCATAGCAGTGAAACTGCGAACAGCGTTTCAGATGCAGTAAAATAATCGTTAAGTAAATAATATGAAGATATTGTGAAGTAAATGCTGCATAAGCTTTAGCGGATTGCAAACGTCAGCTCATTCCGTTGACTTCCAGTTGTTCCTTACAATGAAGTTGTGTCTTAATTAGGTCTTTTAAAAGAACTTTTAAAAAGTGTTTGTACTGCATGTACTCATCGTATCCTAGCTGAGGCTTTTGTTTGGAAAAACAAAAGGAAGATAAAATTGTAGAAGAGAGAGAGAGAGAGAGAGAGAGAGAGAGAGAGAGAGAGAGAGAGAGAGAGATTGTGTGTGTAGGTTGTGAATATGTGACACGGATGCACGTAAGAATGATAAAACATAATGAAGCGTAGATAATAAGCTAAAACTGCAAGATAATTTTAATTATAGAGATGACTGTCTGTTAAGGGAAAGCTTAAAGAATTCGCTTTTTAAACATACTGTACTGGCTGCCCCTTAAATTTTATTTATGATATGTCATATGATCTTACCAAAAGAACAGGGAGAGAGAGAGAGAGAGAGAGAGAGAGAGAGAGAGAGAGAGAGAGAGAGAGAGAGAGAGGCATTTAGAGAAAGTCTCGTAGCTTGATGCACTTTCTTGTAGAGTAGAGGTTTTATATTGATGCTTCTCTGTGCGTGTGCATTTCTGTGTTTTTGTTCTAAAATGTGAAATTGCCAGTCATATTAACAAGTCAGTAACGTGGAAAATGTCATAAATATCTTTGCACTTCATTACACCGTTGCTTTTCCTTTGTTTTTGTATATAACCGTTCTGTTTCAGATCGTTATTCACAACTAAGTGTCATTCCGTTTTCTTGGCACAGCATATTTAAAATTTTCAAGAATATGCTACATCATCATAATCTTTTTCCCTGTCCTTTTATTCGTCTCTATTAGATTTTAATAGTCAGGTTCGTCGTCACCAGTGAAAAGAGGTCAGTGTCAATACACAGTAATCCAAAAATAGCATGACCTGGTTTGATGACGTCATTGCCTTAATAAGCTTAAAGTTCTTGCCGACAGAAGTAGAGGGGATTTAGTATCATTTTATGTAGGTTGCAGTCTGTGACTGTTGGTTTTCATCGATTCTGAGGTAAAGCAATTCATTCTTCCTATCCAGCTTACAATATATTTCCCAAAACCACGCATCAACTGGGAGGAATACACACACACCCACACCCACACACACACACACACATATATTATATATATATATATATATATATATATATATATATATATATATATATATATATATATATATGTATATATATATATATATATATATATATATATATATATATATATATATATATATATATATATATATATATATATACATACCCATCTCATGGATTGCGCCAGGAGTTCATTTTTATGCATGACATATGTTACCTACCTACCAGTTATAGTTAAATCAGACTGATAAATGCAAAGTTGTTGGAATTTTTTGAAATTTTGAGTCACGTGTTCAAAAAAACCTAACGGCCGCAGTCTGATTTGCATACAAATTGGCACCAATTATAAAAATTTCAATTGAATGGATATGTAGATGAAATATGAAAATATGACGAATTTTGAATCAACTGTTCTTTTAATTTCCCCGCAAAATCAAATTGGACACCATGTCAGGTGGCATAAGTCGTCAAACTTTTCGAAAATATATATTTCAATCCTAAAGGTATTGTAATATAAAAGTCCGTCAAATTTTGTCCAATTATTTTTACTCTGAACATGCCACAAAATCAGTGAGTGGAATAAATAATAATAATAATAATAATAATAATAATAATAATAATAATAATAATAATAATAATAATAATAATAATAATAATGAATATTTCAGAAGTAGGAAATCTTTCAGTGAATAGTTCATATTTAAAAGTAATTGTATCTTCCTCCGTGACAATGTTAATGATATTACCATTCTCTCTAATCTTCTTTTCTGCAAAACTGACAGATATCATTATTATTCACGGATGTAATACGAAATATAAAAGGTATTGCAAACCCAGTAGCTTTAGATTTCATTATTTCATGAAAGTAGCCATTTAACTACATGGTCATTGTTGTGTGATATGAATGAATATTGGTGAAAGAAGAAAGAAAGCAACAAATAAGCGAAAGCTTTGAAGGCATTAGTCAGGGAAATCATCGTTGATGACAACAGGGGCATAGTCAGTGGTGTCTTTAATGGATATTGAAAATTGTTGTCAATTCAGAAAGAAGAACAATGGAATCAATAGAAGCATGTCCTTGATGTCTGCACTTTGATACATGCGGATTAACAAGAGGGAGGAGAGATGGATCTGCCACTTCCAAGCTGAACTGGATGAAAGCACTTCGTTCCTGCAGGAGATAAAAGCTCTTGGAAAACGCCAGAAAAATGGAAGTGGATTAGGATGAGCTACAGGAGACCCAGATATACTGTAGATTTGATATCTGAGATGCAAAAAAGATGGAGTGTATTCAATTGGCGAGGAGGGGAAGGGATAACCTCGAGAGGATGCCCAGATACGGTTACAAGAGAAACGGTGAAGGAAAGGCAGAAATGTGAAAAGGGAATTGCAAAATGTTTACCTGAAAAACTGCATCAGTCAAATGAAGTAATGAAGTGAAAATTTAAGAATTAAAACAATTAAAGATAGCTCTCTCTTAAAGTCACTGCCAGATGATAACACAGGTCAGTTGAATTATTAAAAAAAAAAAAAAAACCTGAAATTTCGAAGTTCTAAATCACGAAAAGAAAAATCATGTGATAGGGGGTGAGGTCACTGGCGGTAGGACTGGCCGAGAACCAGAAGACGCATATTAAAAAGATTTTTGCCACGAAAAACAATTTTTTTATGGAGCAATAAATGTTCTTGGAATGAACACAAAATAACAAAAAAGAAATTCCGACTTAATGCTTACTAAACATCACATACAACTATTGCTGTTCTCTCCATTGTGATTCATAAAGTGACTACCTGACTGAATACCTAACATCACCTGGTACTGAGTAATCATCGTCAACATTACCTTGTTAATTAGTGTTTTCTTTTTGATTTATATTTTCTCTCAAAAAACCACAGATCGGAAAACAAATGTTGAGTGTAACTTTTAACTTCGTCATTTATATGTTAACTACAGACGTTGTTTAAAGGATTATTAATTTTTCCTCTTAATAGTGCTGTAAGTTCATGGATTCCTTTTATGTAAATAGATTTCATAAGAATTTTTCATTG
>JANJGK010000041.1:13180101-13215101 GCA_039081455.1 Macrobrachium rosenbergii
AACACTTGTGTGCATATAACACATGGGCGGAGTGACTTCACATACATAGAATAAATAATTGACAAACAACTACAATTAAATGTACGGCTGCGAACGGTATACGTTCCCAATTATTCAGGTGAACCAACCGTACTAAGTACGCATTTCAAAATAAATTAGGCGAAGGATCAATGTCTTGCCCAATTCATTTATTTTTTTCTTTTGTATATTTCTATCTCCACCTTTATCCATATAATACCTATTCCCCATTGGTACATCCGTGACACCTATCTGCAACCTATCTGATGACTTTAACAAACACGTGTCCACAAGCCCCCTACATTATTCGGATGTTATGTCCCAAATCAAGTTCTAAGTAGAAGTCCGTACACATATAATCATTAGCCAGTTTTTGTAGTTGGATAAAAAGCCCTGCCAGTTGGGGAATGATGGATATAGTTAAGACTTTTATTAATCTTTGAAGGGAGGCCGACACCTCCCCTCCAGTGCCCAGCAGGTGTGGAAACAGTGCAGGGGAGAGGAGTTTCAGGGAAACCGTAAAAATTCCAGTATTTCCTTTCCTGTTGCTGTCCATCCTAGCATTCCTCTAAGCAAAATGTTAGGTCCGCCCACGAGTACCTCGTTCATCCAATGACATTGGTTGGCAGGTGACAAAACATGATTTATTCGAGGAACTGTTGAATGTTTTCACGTCCATTGCAGAGCTGGAACACCGTCATTAAGACATAATGTTTTTTAAAGCACCAGAAATCGTCACACCTTGAATCTGTGGCAGAGATAAACTAATAAATCTTTTGCAGATTAAAAGGATAAATCACACCTGTGATACCAGACGTCGCACCGGCAGAATGCTCCTTAAGCAACATCTTGAATACTAGTGAACAACCATGTGAAGGTGCAAGCCAGTGCATTTGTTGATCGCGCAATATTTACATTGTTAGTGAAGAATGAAGATGGAGTAAACTGTGAACGTTGCAAGTGATAGACAGTTGAAAGGCGAGATAACGTTAACAAGAAAAGACGTGAAGGACGATAAAGAAAGAGGAAATTGAGACACAAAGAAACGTCAGAAAATTTAAAGACAAAGAGAAAGTTCGAAAGAGTCTGAATTTATATGAGGAAAGTTTTGGATTAAATGTATTAAAGTCAAGAATAAACAGTAAAAATTGTGGAAGAGGAAAACAGATTTAATATAATTTTTGAAGCTCAACAACCGTGACCTTTGAAGCTTGCAGATTAGTCAAATCCAAATTAAATAAGAAATGCTTACCAGCGATGAACTGCCTGATGCTTTGGTTTCCTGTGTATTATGATGATGATGATAATGATTTGATCCAATACCAATTATATATATCCATATCATATTTTATTACCTTCAGCTGATTGTCCAAATGGTGATCACACAACCAAACAATTTTTGTATTCTCTTTCATCAGTCACTTCGTTGTCTGGGTGAAGCATAATTCGATTCAATTTAAATTTCCAACAGATCCACCGTTTCGAAATGAATTTGTTGCTGCAGCGAAAATTTCTATTATGGGAAATCGAAGCCAGAGCGTTACAGAGCATAATGTGCAAAAGCTGTTCTATACAATAAAAGTTTTCTTGTAGTCACTGATTAAGTAATTGGTGATGTGACCTTTCCAGATCATTTTATGAATTAGCGCTTGTCATTTATATCCACAGGAGAGTTGGCTGTGAATCATGCGACTCAACAGCGAGAATTAACGAAGTTTTATGATCATGTTGCATTAACACTTCTGGTTATGTAAATATTCATTTACGAAGATAAAATTTACAATATTCAAGAAAGATGAATATGTCATATTGACGCCGTGTGATGTAACCATTAAACAAAAGATATACAATTACCAACGATTTATTTCGTTAAAAATAGTTAAAGTAAGATCCTAAAAAATAAACTTAATATTTGATACACCGAGAAAAAGTAATCAGATCTGAAAATTTATTTGTTGAATATTTTCCAAGGTTACGAAATTATTTGTTACATACATATTTAATATTTTCTTATATTGTTCTCTTCTTATCTAATGCATACTGGGAGCATTACGTTTAGTGACAAAGGCAAAGTCATAAACTGATAAGAGATTAAATTTTCCCTCCCTTTCTCCTACCCCCCTATGGAATTTTGTAAACTCCATAGCGATTGCTACCATGGCTGGTGTTATCATAGTTATTTTCAGGATCTTATTGCAAGTTCTAAGGAAACTAGAGTAGAATGTGAGCGGATGAGCTACGTTCGAAGTAGTAGAAGGAAAAGAACCAACGCTCAAGGGATGGAACAGCGAGGGAAATGGGAGAAGTTAGAGACTACCAAAGCCTAACTGTAGACGGGGAAATAAACAGTCACCGATTCGTGAACGTACCTTTGACTAATGCAAAGTAATCAGCCGGTGGATAAGAGGAACCTTACTTACTTTGCCTGTCAGTTATGTTAATATGGACCCCTTGACGCTTATCTCGCCATAGCTGCATCTTAGCTAAATTCCTCGTTCCCAAACCTCCTCCATACTTCCCCACATCTGTGGCAAATGTCTCTTGCCACCCTCCCCTCACAATATCCCGACTACATTAGATGGAAGTCGTCAGTCACTTATTTTCCCATTATTATTATTATCTGTCACATCTATCAGTCCGCCATAGCTCGTGTTGCTCGGGATGTTTTTGCCGGGAGAGGAAGAGCAAGTTAATCCAAAGAGTGGTAGATGCAAAGTGGTCTTTATATGGCGAAAGGTAAAGATTATGGAATGGGGGAAAACGGTGGGGTTTGTAATGGGAAAGGATTTGGTTGTTGAGATGAGGAATGGATTTTCTGTCGACGTAGGTAAAAGGTGATGTGATGCTGATAAGTGTTGAACATTTATAAAACGAAGACACGAACAAAGATAGAATAATTCTCAAAGGCTACCATACAAACACACACACACACACACACACACACACACACATATATATATATATATATATATATATATATATATATATATATATATATATATATATATATATATGTGTGTGTGTGTGTGTGTGTGTGTGTGTGTGTCTGCGTGTCTGTTGGCGATTTCTTCGTTGTTAGTAACTTTATTATCTTGACATCGATGTAGGTATATAAAGATAAGTAATTATGGCCAATTACCAGTTTGAGAATACGAACTACAATAAGTTGATGTTACTAAAGAGAGACCAATATTATGACTTATTATCCATACCTATGAGTCATGTGTCACATTTTTTCTGGCATTTATAATGTAGATTCAACTGTATTTCTTTAGTACTGCTGCAGTTGTAAAGGAGAATGATCACGTTAATGGTGATTACCTCGCAAGGTGATTTCATCATTAGTACATCACACATAAGAAGGGCTCATTAGCGATTGCAAACCTGTTCTAATGCAATTAGCAGCGTTATACAGATGCTCTGCATCATTTACATATTATTCAGCGAATACAATGATGCGATAAACATTATTAATCAAGTAGCCATCACCCTTTAAGCCCTTTCACTGAGAATATTAGGTTAACATTTGTTCTTGATAGACACAGTGACAATAGCAATCAGGATGGTAGTAAGGATTCTTTGATCCATAGCCTGATCCGGATCTTTAAGTAAATTTAATCAGTTCTCAGCTAAAAAATCGTTCATATTTTGAAATTTTTAATTCACTCCTGAGTGCTGTCGTAAGTGTGCTAAAAGACAGACAGCCAGAAACTCACTTTAGTAGACGTATTTAAGGCATGCTTGAGGAAGTAAGTCGAGGTTTTTTGTATGTGTGGATTAAACCGAAAATGTGTGATAGCTTTAGTAGGAATCACTCACTGCAAAGTGAAGCCCACATATGTATGTGTATAATTATCATTGGTAAAGTTTCTTGTACATACATATACGTGTAACTATTCAAACTCAAGAGTGCGTACTCACACACACACAAACACACACACATACACACAAACACACACACACACATATATATATATATATATATATATATATATATATATATATATATATATATATATATATATATATATATATACATATATATACATATATATATATATATATATATATATATATATATATATATATATATATATATATATATATATACTGTATATATATATATATATATATATATATATATATATATATATATATATATATATATATATATATATATATATATATATGAAAACTCATATTTGCATGATTATTTCAAAAGTATAAAAGTTTAAAGGTGACAATAATTGTTCTTTCATGGCTAGATAGTCATTTCTTTGACATCCCTTCCACGTGGTATTTTTGTGATGACAGTTTCTATCTCTCCTCTCTCTCTCTCTCTCTCTCTCTCTCTCTCTCTCTCTCTCTCTCTCTCTCTCTCTCTCTCTCTCTCTCTCTCAGATGTATATTTCCTTATGATATTCCTTTCCTCAGACGCTACAGAAATGCATTTCCATTATCCAATATGATATTTTATATTCGAATTCAAAACCATTTCCATCAGTTTGAAAAGGATTTTTCTTGCCTTTGATTTCGTAATAAAATAAATAACACAGAGCAACCTTCCTTTCTTTGGACTGTCGAACATTTAAGAAAAGGGAGGTATGATGATGATCTTATGGGTCAATTTTCCCAACAACATGCAGTTCAATTTCAGGGGAGGAAATTACTTTTAAAAGCAGTAGATGGTAAAAAAAAAAAAAAAGGTAAAATCTCTTAACATGAACGTTTCACCAAAATGAGATGCTGTTCGGTTTGTGTATAGTTTGAAATCGAATAAAAATGCAAGAGCTGATAATCCCTTCGGAAACTTTTCCTTTCTCTCAGCATCCGAATTTCGAGGGAGTTCAGGAAGCCCGACTTTTAAACTCTCCCTTGTCCATCATTCCTCCTTCCTTCGTATACATCCAGCCCTCCATCTCCTTCCTCCTTCCTTCGTATACATCCAGCCCTCCATCTCCTTCTTCCTCTCTTCTCCCCTCTGTTACTCCGTTCAGAGTGACTGTTCCCCCTCTAGGCCTTCAGCCCTGGAACCATTCCGTTGATCTCCAAATGTGTATTCCGGAAGAGTGGAACTCGCCCTGCGGTGTAGAATCCATCGCCCACGAGTCTGAAATGCTGTAAACTCTTCAGTATTTAGACACTTGAGCGCACAGACGATGCCTTTATGCTCGATGCGGACAGTGCTCTCTCTCTCCTCTCTCTTTCTCTCACTTTGTAGGCCAAGTTAATTTGTTTCATGTATTTCACTGAATTGCAAACATTTGAAAGTCACAAATTACAAAGTGCAAGTATGTCCACACATTCATACGAGCTTACATTTAGGAATAAACAGTTTTTTACTTACGGTTCACGCAGTATATTCTTGCAATTAGAAGCTGTACTAATTAGAATAATCTTTCCAAATCAAGTACTTTTTCCTGAAGGATGTAATTGTATTCTCTCATAGTGTGGTATTTTATACCTGTTGTATGATAGTTCATTTTAAGGTAAACTGTATAGTAATTGTTTCTAAATATTTATTGAAATTACTGCAAGGTGAAATCCAAAAGCAATTCTAGTTGTAATCCCAGTAACATTTATTCCTGTATTCACTTTCTATTTTTCATTATGGCTGCTAATGGACCTGAAAGTATTATCAATAGATTTTTTGCATGGTAACCAAAGTTTTCCTACCTAAATGAATATGTGGTAGCCGACTTCATTAGCTGGGGCAACTGTCTCTTTAAATTGTGCAAATATCTTTGGGTTATTTATTTCCATTTTGTGCGTCGATTTTAAAGCTCTGCCTCTTCCGTGGATATCTATTATATTTATATTTGAATATCAAGTAGCCTTTGTAATATATTTTACCCTCAATTTTTTTATTTGTTCCTTAGTGTCTGCTATAACCTTATGTCTAACTCCTTAGCTTCCTTGAATAATTTTAGCAAGAGGCCTTGTCTATTTTGAGACGTTGGTTATTAATCATCACAGTCATTTGACTGTGGTTTACCCTACAATTAACTACTTGGCAAAGATTGCGGACATGGCTCGGGTTTAGATTGGAGGGAAATAAAGGGGGATGGGGGGTGGGGGAGACAGGAGAGCGAAAAGAGAGATTTGGGGATTGGTGCATATGATCCATTATTGAAGAAGCCCATTTGATTTTATCTGATTTGAAATCCAGCTATGAAGCAAAGCACTCTGGCATTCTCAGTTAAGTCAGTGAAGTGAGGGAATTGGAGTAGTTAGACAGGAATTGGAAGAAAGGGGCTGGAATCGAGGTAAAATAAAAGACTAAAAGTGGGTGTAACTAAGGGGCAAAAGGACGCTGCAAACAACCTTTAGTAAAGCCTACAGTAACCCCCTGCGGTGTGCTGTAGGAAAGTGAATGGAAAAGGCTGTGGTCTGTGGATGAGGTGCAAGATCAGTTTTCGAGAAAGACGAACACGTCTTCTGTGTATGTATGCAATATTTAACGTTTGATGAGCATTTCCAAGGTAATGAGAAGAATCTCTCTCTCTCTCTCTCTCTCTCTCTCTCTCTCTCTCTCTCTCTGTGTGTGTGTGTGTGTGTGTGTGTGTGTGTGTGGGGTGGGTTCCTTGTTTTCGAGCTGAAAGAATTAAAATGAACAAATTTCTCTCAGATGAATGAACGTCTCTCAGTCTGGCAGATTCATTCAGAGATTTTGACTGTTCTGCTTCCTGCGTCGCTGCGAGCAACGAGTGACCTTATTATTATGAAAGATATTTTTTATGCCGATTTAGAAACTTTCAGGGCTAAGGAGAATGATAAGAATAAAATTACTGTTGGGATGACAGGATATCCTTTTGGGAAATACCTAATTTTCAAGTTTTGTAGACTTTTGTTTACATATGGTAGATAAAACATTAAATTTTAGTTTCCTTCGTTTGCCAAGAGAGAAACAAGAAGACGAGAGATGAATTCATGTGCGCCACTGAAACAAAAAAAATATAATCATTTATATAAATATTTTGGTTCGAATGAAATATATTTTTGAATAGGAACAAAGTAATTCAGTTCTTTTAGAAGTAAAGGAAAAAGACTAATGAGATATGAAATTGATATTTCTAGATTAAATTCAACCGGTGTTATTAAACATTTAATTTTTCATAAATTTATTTTTTTTACTGTTGATAATACCAGCGTTAATTTTATTTACATTCCTTCAGATTGTGTGTCTCTTGGTACAAAATTTGTCCTCTTATCTTTCCCTTCTTAATATTTGCAGCATTTCGTCGTTTTCTGTTTTAATCTTATCCGCGGTATATGTGGTGGTCTTTGTTCCTCATTACAAATGATTCTCTGCTTCGATAACCTTAAATGTTGAGGGATACCTTTGTAAAATATAATCAGTCACTTATACACTCGAATAGGTTAAAGATACCAGGAAGTTTAAAAAAGATAACAAAAAAAATAATATTGTACACCATTTACCAACTAGGACGCAAACAGGACGTAAGATGGCGCGAATAACATTATAATTGCCCAGTTTATGAAGGTAAAGGAATGCCTTGGTGAAGTATAAACATCATTAATATCAGACCAAACTTGCTCCTGAAGTTATTAATACATCTGATGTAAAACCACTAATTTATTATCAATTGTACATTCAAGTTCTTGATCATTCTTCGTCCGTTTTCACTCGCCTCTCTGTGAAATAAACAGATTTTCTAAACGAAACATTTAATGGCGGTCTGCAGTGCTTTTGCTGATCTTGCTCGAAGGCAAGCAAAGTCTTTAGCTGAGAGACGAACAGTGGAAAGTCAGTTAAAGAGGAGACAGAAAAGAGGAGAGGGAGGAAGGGGAAAGAGAGAGATTGATAGAGAATATAAAGCTTTCACGGAAAAAGTAGGATTGGTAAATGCTTCAAGAGTTTAATTGAAGGTCGGGAAACAGAGAGAAAAAAAAAAAACAGCTAAGGCTGAAGATGATGAAGAGAGTATTTATACAAAAAAAAAAAGACGGAGAACACTATTTGCTATTATTGTCCTTATTATTAGTCATGATAATTTTTTCACACAGTTTATAGTACAATGTAATTGATTAGTTTTTGATTTGTGAAAAAGATATATATATATATATATATATATATATATATATATATATATATATATATATATATATATATATATATATATATATATATATATATATATATATTATATGCATATATGTGTGTATGTGCATGTGTATGCATGTGCGTGTGTCTGTGTATGTAAGTGATCTCTTCTTTCTGTATTTCTCTTTACCGTATTCTTTGGGAGCTTGAATTTCAAGTCAGTGGCCCCTCTGGGCTTGTTCCATATGAATAGGGTTCATCTTCTAAATAATAATAATAATAATAATAATAATAATAATAATAATAATAATAATAATAATAATAATAATAATAATAATAATAATAATAATAAATGTAATTTTTTCTCTGTTTGTATTTTACAATACAACCGTGGCTTTACCATTTTCATAATTTACTCAAAAAGTCAAATCTCTGGTTTGAGTTCAGTGGAAACGAACAAATGTGTAGCTAAAACTAAAGTTCATAGTTTAAAATTGTATTTTGAAAACAGTACGTTTTTTCTTAAATGATGCCAAGATAAAAGGAGGTGTGACCCTATGTATTCACTAGTATACAAATGTGTTTATATATTCAATCGGTAGTATTTTAATAACGGTTGAGCTCATATCTAAGTGTGTGTACATTACGAAAAGTAAGGTTAGTGGTTCACGTGTCACTGGTATTTTTTTATATTGGTTAAAACAAATGGTTGTGATGACTAAAGTTTGAGTTCATTTCTGTGTTCGTGGTATTTTTTCCTGTGGTCTGACTTCCGTGTTTGAATAAAACAACGACTCGCAATACCGCCACGCGAGCATTTTTAGTATTTATGCATGAGAATTTGCAAATAAATAAAAGAGATGTTTCCTAATAGTATGTGCATGTACTATGGCCAGTTTCAATACTGGTGTGACACTGTTTACAGAATCTCCTGAAAATTCAACAAGGTAAATAGTTGGCAACATTCATGAGAGTTAGCCTAATCGGCACATGCGCGAAGGAGGCGCTGTTCTTGACGAAGTCTTGCAAATTATTTTGACTCTTGTTTTGCTGTTCTTTCTTCTTCTTCGCCAGTTTATCGAATAATTTCTCTGATTCCATTTTACTTATGTATTTTTTCTGATAAAATACCGGGCAGTGTCGCATGCTGAGTTATTTTTGTATATCATTAGTTCAGTAAGAAGAGCTTATTCAGTGTATTATTGTTCATATTTACCATTTTATTGCCTCTAAGAACAACAGTACAGCGAAAGAAGCACTTACCAAATGGAACACAGAGTAGAAATCCTGACCGGTTCCATCTTTAGTTAAAATGTGTAGAAGATTTAAACGTAGTATCAGAGATCAAGATTATTTATGGAACGGTGGCAGTACAAACTAACATACGGACTGCTAGAAAAAAAAAAATATTAGCATCTGTCAGGAGGAAGAACCCCAACCTCATTTATAAACGAGGTCACTGCTTCGTTAACAAATGATGTTTTTTCCATGCGGGCGGGCTCACACCTTTGCCATTAAGCCTAAGAACAAAACCATCCTCAAAATCAATACATTTTACATATTTATTTTTAAATAAATAATTCAGGTTTATATATTCCCATGCTGATTTTCACAGTTTACAAAAACTTTCTTTAACAAAACTCGATTCCGTTATGGTTCTGTCCAACATGCTTTCTGGCATGTCTATTTGATAGCATTATTCTTTTTGTACTGTATACCTGTTGCTTTTTCTTTCTTACCACAACCCCGCTAAGGCAAATAGCTGAATGTTTAAAACGATGCTTATGTTCAAACTAGAAAGACTTTTTGTATTACTTTTAACCTTAAATTTGGCGAACAATTTGAAGAGGTCGTGGACCTTACCTGCTTTATGTGCATTTCTTACTAAAGTTTTCGTTTTTCTAATATATATATATATATATATATATATATATATATATATATATATATATATATATATATATATATATATTATCTCTCTCTCTCTCTCTCTCTCTTATATATATATATATATATATATATATATATATATATATATATATATATATATATATATATATATATATATATATATATATATATATATATATATTATATATATATATATATATATATATATATATATATATATATTAGAATAACGAAAACTTTAGTAAGAAATGCACACAAAGCAGGTAAGGTCCATGACCTCTTCAAATTGTTCGCCAGAGAAGCAGAAGCAAAAGTCCTCAGATTTTCTGAATCCTCGGGATACTTCTCCTTTGTCGTTTCCTTCCCTTTTGAAAACCTGAAACCAATGAAAATTCGGATGCCACTTCTGCCCGAAACAGAAAAAGAATAAATTCCAGTTATACCAAGGAGTAATTTTTTTTTTTGCCAAGTTTAATCCTAAGAATCTTTGGACAGGTGGGGGTGGGGATATACAAGACTGGGGAAAGATAAAAAAGAAAAAAGCAAGGGAAACAAACAAATATTTTATAAGTACGTCGTATTAAGAGATAATCCCCCCGAAAAACCTTCCTTTTATTCATCATTATTTGTAGAGTTTTAATGAAAATTCATAGCGAAGAGACTTTTAAGTTTATTTAAGTAGGCGGTTTATTCATGCAAACTACTTATCGCATTCAGTTATCTCTGTTACGCTTAGATTATGATGATACTAATACTACTGTTATTATTACTAAAAATGATAACAATAATAAAAGTTAAGGGTGCAGCCAGTATGATATTCATTGTCTATTTTATCGTTGATTTTTTGTTATTCATACGCACATATAAGTTTTCTTGTTATTATTGCGAAAGAAGCGACCTCTATGATATTGTCACATGAAGATATTAGCGGTTTTTATTTATACTATTATTGTTGTTGCTGAACTGGTGCGTCTGTTGATGTTATTTATCCTGAGAGTAAATAAATTTAATTCCTGTCACCTGATGAGATGAGGAGAAACTTCACTGTCTCTAGTTATTATCCGTCCCCTCACTCGACAAATGAGTGTCGTGGTCATCATCAAGAGTGAGGGACTTCATTTTATTAACGTTAGGTTCCCTCTGTTTGGGCACCGAAGAGGTGAAGGGGGGTGGGAGGGAGTGGGGAGGGGTTGTAAAACTGGACATCAGCCATTACCCCTCTCCAGACACGCTCTAAATGATGTATTGTTTCGGGGCAGAAATGAAATGCATTAGGGCACTGGGGAAAGCGTTTGGGTTGATTGAAACTTAATCATATCTGAAGAGTGGCAATGAAACGTTGATTTTTATCTTTTGGAGATTTGCTAGCAGAGGACAACATACACACACACACACATATATATGTGTGTGTGTGTGTGTATCCACAAATATCGTTTGATATCGAATTCCCGATACCTTTAGAATAACTTACAACCAAGGGAAATTGCAATCGATAAGTACTCCTGAGCTGAAGCGCTTATCAATTATATTTTCCCTTAGATGTAAGTTACCTCCAAGGTAAAGTAAATTCGATACTAAACGATATTTGTGGTTTAAAACTTTTGATGATAAAAAGTTACTTCGGGATGATAATCTACAAGTTCTTTTGACTGTGAAACTGGAACTTTTTTATATGCTGAAAGCCCATCTCATGAATTTGGCAAATATGAAAAGCATGCCTTGTGAAATGTTTCGTAATTATAGATAATTTCTAATTTAATCAACATCGATTTTGTTGCATGGGTTATTTTTTCTCCGTAAAGTAATTGTCGTTGCTTGACCTCCCTCTACATAAACATATTTCACTTAGTTGTCTCATCTGAAACAGAAAGGCTTCAACAGTGCCTGGGAAATATTGGATTACATACAACAGTATTTGATGCTGATAGCGGTAAAATATAATCTTTTCACACTATAGTGTATAATGAATACTCTCTCTCTTTCCCTCTCCCTTTCTCTGAACTGATGATATCAGCACTTTGACAATTGACTGGAATCCTCGTCCCATTAAAGGAAGGAGACAGAAGAAGGGGGGTGGGGGGGGAGGGAGGGGAAGCAAAAGTGGCCGTTGCCTGATCACTTCTCCAGACGATAATTAAAATCCTTTTAATGAATCTTCAAAACCGAGAAAGTGTGCTGGAGGATGGACTCGTCTCTAAATATAGATTCTCCTGAAACTGCAGGTGCAAATAAACGAATAGATGATTCTCCATAACACTGTGAAACAGGGAGGTTCTGATATTGAAACTATGCAGTGATTGATAATATTGATAATAACAATAGAATTATCAGCAAAAAAAAAAGGAATGCTTCATTAGGCGCACAAACAAGCTAAGAGGAACACTAGGAACACTGAGGCACTTTGTCAAGTAAGTCGAGCCCAAACAGAGTCGATGCTACGGAGGTATTCTGTATTTAAATACCAACGCCAAATGAAAGTTTTGCTTTATTTTTGGTAGATTTATGAAGATTCAAAATATTCAACATGAAAAGTATCAGTAAAGACTGCTACCATTATTATCTGGCCATATTGTGTTCCGCCAAGGAAGTGTTTGTTGTCACAATCTCAAACTTCCGGTAACCTGCTCCCCTCTTGCGTCATTCAAGGCTACCAATATTCAGTTCTCACACTCAACAAATTTCCTAAATATTCTCCCCATTGACCCATTATTGCTTTTACTTCAGACAGCGTCTCTCCATTTGTATCTTTTATGCTGATATCCATTTGCTTTTTCTTCACACCGGAATTACAGTATGCTGAAAATTTTTTTTTATCATGTTCGAGATAATCGTCCCAAAAGACGTCCCTTCTTACGCAGGCAGTGGTTTGTTTTGATTCTTGGCCAACTCCGTCGAAAGATACGCTTCACAAAGCAATTTATGCTAGTTAATCTTGTTTTCGCTGGTATACAAGTCATTAAGATGCTTTTAATATCTTCTTTAAACACGCTTAGGGCAGGTTTTTTTAAATGTCCTGTAGCATCACTCCAGAATTGTTTACACATTTTATATGTTCCCCAGCCTCCTAAGGTCACCCTATTTTCTGCTATTAAAAGATTTTCTCCCACCTTCTTTTATCTTCACATGTTTCATTTCCATCCATTTAATATTTTTCAAATCGCATTTTAGTGAAACCACTCATCATCACATGCATGGTTAGTTCCATTAATAATCCTCCCGATCTCTTGTCATAATGTTTTACAACATCTCTTATTCACGGCGTGATTCACATTAGAATTTCTAAGTCTAATGTACTGTATACATTTTCAGCCATAGAGTTACAATCCTTTAGTCTATGATTCGCTACACATTTACCGCAGCATGAATCCTCCTTTCTCTCTCCGGGCATTTCTGTTCTAAATGACCATGAATCTGACAATGGAACCTTATGAATTACATCTCTCAGAACTGGGTCATATTTCAGTATTTAATGGTCAGTATTCCCAGGAGCCGGATTATCAGGAATACGTAAAATCTTGCTCTCAAAATTCTCGACATTTTACATACATATTTTCTTGTCGTTAGGTTGCTGAGGAGAAGCTATTTTGAATCTCCACTCGGTACGTTATATAGAATTTTAGGTGAAAGTTTCATAACATTATTCATAGGAACGTTGTCAACATTATCAGTTTTGAGAAAAATCGTTATTTCTCTCCTCCTTTTTAAAAACCATAATAGGAATCTTTTTAGCACATTTCTTCTTCCTCTTGGCTGCATGAACATAAAGAGTTCGAGGCGTCAGTGTTGAATACCTGTTCTATCTGACGATGACATTATCTTTCACTTCTTTTATCTATACAGTAACCTGTTCAACCAGTGTCCCTAGTTTCAGCCCTAAGTTCTTTTATTTATAGAAATTCTAACTCATATTTCAATTGGTCTGTTAGAACTTTCCAGTCTCACTCCATCAGGGCCGCCGCTACTTGCATATCACCCAAGCACAGCCCTTCTCCTCCCCACAAGGCAGGAATAGCAACCACTCACCGTGGGATGGAACTTATAATCATATTAAGTTAGCCTTAATCACCAACGAGTCACTGTATAGTTTCCAAAAACAATAACAAGGCAGCGTTCAATAAGCACGAGATCAGCAAGCGAAAAGCAGACAGGTCCGACCGCCACCATTACTCACATAAACCATTTTCGAGCGAAAACAGCTCTATGAAAATCCCGAAATTTTTAGGAAATATTTTGGATATGGTGATTTTGTAAGAAATTTTCAATCACAGGGTTTTGAAAGCCCGAAATAAAAATACGAAATAGGCCTGTTCGATGGAACACGGCATTCGAATAAGGAAATTGTCTGATAGACTCTCACCCAGAGGGAAGATGGTCTAACTTTTTGCTTTTTCTTTTTCTTCGAGATTTCCTATAGAAATTTTGCGACAGTTTCTAATTAACGGCTAAACGAAAAACACATACACATTCGTACCTTCCAAAAAATTACACACACACACACACACACACACACACATATATATATATATATATATATATATATATATATATATATATATATATATATATATATATATATATATATATATATATATATATTGTATCAGCATCTATATCTAAGTCTATATATATGCGCAATATCTTATGCTTATTTATGTACGTTTACAAATAAGTGAATAAATAAAGAGGCATTTAAAAAGAAAATACCTGAGAAATGGAATTTCAGAATTGTTTCTATCAAGGAAATTTAATTCATACAAATATTTTGTGAAGTAAAATATAGATTAAAAAATGTAAACAAAAACTGTTTGTCTAATAAACAAAACTATATCAACTGAAATTTGAGTAACATACTCAAACAATTCTATACCCATGCCTTATGATAGGAGCAAAACCAAGAACCAAGTTATAACAATAAAACCCTAATTAAAGTGAGGCAAACAATATGAATCCCAAATCGTTAGTATCTATTGAGGGAAAAAATAAACCACTTGACCGGCAGAGATGATTCTTTTTTGTGACGGCCGATGGGATCAGCTTCCTCTTACCCTTCTCGAACCGTGGCCTTGGAGGAAATGGAATATGAAAAAGTGGACCTAAAGATCGAGAGATAAGATTGGTCGGCCTCTGGGCACTCTAAAGATTTAAAAAGAGGTGAATATGCCTGGTTAACCTTCCGAAAATAGCAGGGATTTGAATATGCTCTATTTCCTGCGGTCACATCCTATTAGACTGTGGGCTACGTTTTTTATGGGCCACAAGATTTTTTTTATTTTACTCTTTTTTTCTTCCTGTAATATTGACCTGATAAATCTATTCGGATTCCAGCCCTGCCCGCTACCAAATTATATGTATAAATAACAAGAGAATTTGATTACCATTATCATATAGGCCTACTTTTGCCAGATGTAAAAATCTGGTGCGGTAGACAAATGGATTTATTTAGACGAATGGGTCAAAATAAAACTGCAGGGGATAAACAAGTAAGCATTTTATTCAAGTGAAGATGTTAGCGCTTCTCCCATTGCGCAGTATTTCGTTCATCCTTTCGAGGTATTGTCTCTGCCAAGATGTTAAACAGAAAGCGGATGAAAGGAGAAAAGAGATAAAATGAGAGAGAGAGAGAGAGAGAGAGAGAGAGAGAGAGAGAGAGAGAGAGAGAGAGAGAGAGAGAGATAATAGGTTAGCAACACGTAGACTGGAATGCACAAAGATGAAAATATAAGAAACTGAAAATTTTTCATAAAAACACCACTTTCTTTTTACCATAACTGTTTACAAAGTGCTGAAATGATGAAATGCTCTCCCACTGAAACTAAGGAAAGAGGAAAAAGGAAGTATATACTTTCACTGACATAGGAGGCAGGATAACACCCAGCACATTCCTGAAAGTGTGTTTCTCGTCCTTCGCTCTGTTGTTCTTCCGTATTTAGCCACCGATGCCTTCATTATTCAGTAGTGTTTTTACCGCATTTGACCTTTATAACCTAGCGCCTCAGTCTGCAACATAGAGGGTATATACCTGGAGTTGTGATCTCTATACCAGCACTACGTAGTTCGGTGGTCTTCCACCAGGGCGGCACTGCAAAGCCTTGCAGCCATCTTTAAAGGTCTAGTAACCTACAAATTGAACAGGGGCTTAGTGCAATTGTTTATTTCTTTTTTTGTTCGATAATGTTTAATGAATGTTTAATGAGTGACTAGTGAATGTTCATTGACTGTTTAGTGTTTAATGAGTGTTTAGCGCTTTAATAAGCATTTAGGGTTTAGTGAGTATTTAGTATTTAATGAGTGTTTAGGGTTTAGTGAGTGCTTAGTGTATAGCAAGTGCTTAGTGAATGTTTAATGAGTGTTTAGTGTATGGTGAGTATTTAGTGAATGTTTTGTGTATAGTGAGTGTTTAGTGAATGCTTAGCGAGTGGTAAGTGTTTAATGAATGTTTAGGATTAAGTGAGTGTTTGGGGTACAGTGAGTATTTAGTGAGTGTTTAGTGTTATTGAGTGTGAGTGTATAGTAAGTGTGAGTGTTTAGTGAGTGTGAGTGTATAGTAAGTGCATGTGTGTGTTTAGTGAGTGTAGTGTATGGTAAGTGTGAGTGTTTAGTGAGTGTAAGTGTATTGTGAATGTTAGTGTTTAGTGATTTTGCATTACTGTTTAGTTAGTGTTTAGCGACTGTATGCAAAGAAACAGGAACCATTTATGCTAAACACTGCTTAGATCCAAGATCAGATGCTTAGTCCTTGACCACAATGGTTGGAGTGCTTAGGCCAACCTGTTTTTGTAAGATAATTTTTCTCTGTGGAATTGGGTCAAGTAATAATAATAATAATAATAATAATAATAATAATAATAATAATATTAATAATAATAATAATAATAATAATAATAATAATAATAATAATAATAAAGTATAGTATTATGAGCTGGACCGAGACCTTTCAATATGGCCGCCCGAGGTCACACGCTCGGCAGGGAGATCACCTCACCACTCCAGTGATTGACGCTCTCTCTCTCTCTCTCTCTCTCTCTCTCTCTCTCTCTCTCTCTCTCTCTCTCTCTCTCTCTCTCTCTCTCTCTCTATATATATATATATATATATATATATATATATATATATATATATATATATATATATAATCAGAAGGCTACAAACGTCCTTTAATATCCAATTCACTCTACCTCGGAAGTAATATATTTTCATATATGTTACCGAAGGGGAATTTTTTAGTTGATAATAAGTCCACCAGTGTGTCACTGTAGTCCTGATTCCTCGTCCGTCGCTGGTTCGACCCCACGGGACGGTGGACTTATTATCAACTAAAAAATTCCCCTTCGGTAACATATATGAAAATATATTACTTCCGAGGTAGAGTGAATTGGATATTAAAGGACGTTTGCTAGCTTTTTGATTGTATATGAATCACGGTGATGTGATAAATAGTCATATATATATATATATATATATATATATATATATATATATATATATATATATATATATATATATATATATATATATATATACATAATTACGATAAGAGTCCCGAGTTATGACTTATGATATTATTTGTTTCCCGTTTAGAATTGTCCTGAAAATTCACGTCATGTAAACAGATATGTGGAATAATCCTTTCCGTACCTTTTTTGCTGAATCCTCTACCTTTCTTATATCAAATCTCCAGGTTAGTCGTCGCCCAAGAAAGAAGGTCATTATGAATACAAGATAACCTATTATTAGGACCACTTGATTCGTTGACGTCATTGGTTCTAACGAGTTCCCGATCAGAAAAACACTGAAGCCATTTTTACTCGTTGCCTGGAGGTCGCTCTTGACATTACAGCAGGTGGCTTTTATCGACATTAAGCTCGGAAATGTTTTTGCTCTCAGTACTGATTTAGATAATGAATTGACATTCTTTATAATAATAGGTCGCGTCAGATTAATGTTGGATGGGTGCGTTTTCCAAGGCCATGTTTTAATTTAGAGAAATCTAAAGGTTGGTTTAGGGTCTCTGGAAGTTAAAATATCACCATGGATGGTATGAAACACACATGCAGTAAATATTTCGCTTATAATCTAGAACTTAATTATGAGGAATTATGCATACTATTCTTGAATGAAATGAATTTTCCGTACAGTTGCCGGAGACAACAAATACAGGTTTAAAAAGAAAATGATCCGTTGTTTCTCACTTCCGATGAGTCATTCTAAGCTTTAGCCTTTTGTGGCTTTAGGTTCCCTGCAGATGGCTTATTATATTTTAGTAGTACATTTTAACATATTTTAATGTGCATTCTAGGGACATGACCTTCCTCTGATTTCACCACATGTACCCTCCAGAGGTAACATGCGAATATTGTACAAATCTATTTGTCTGCATCACCAGGGAAACAAAGATCTACAGTTCACTTTTTACACTGAGCAGTAAACGGTGACGTAAAAGTTTTTATAACTGTTGTCGGTGAATTGACATGTTATGCCTATGTTGTATAAACATTATCAAACCTCTGTCGTTATATGAAGTACAGTTGTCTCCAAAACTTACGAATGAAAATATGAATGAAAAGTGCATCGGATCTTTCATATTTTATTTTCCGAAATTTATGCTTCTCAGCTCAGTAACGAAAATAGATTACAGCCATTTGTAAACGTGCTAACCTTAAACTATGTTTCAGTGTCAGCAAAATTTATTTTTTCCATGTTAAGCTAGCACCACACTGAATATTTACGAACGAAACATTGCAGGATTTGCAGAGGAAAATGTCACTGCTGACTCGAGAGAAAAGAAACGAAGACACTGAAATAATGTTCCATTGTGGACGCAAAGTTCAAGCGAATGGACAGAATTATTTATGTCGAGAAGACTGTTGTTGGAATCGTATCCATCGAGGCGATGCCTCGCTGTAAGCGAAAATATGAAAATGTATGAGAGTGCCGGAGAGAATTTATGGGCTCGTCGTTTTCGCCAGCCACAAGAAACCTAGAAGCGCTGAGATCCGCCTGAGGAGGAATGAAGCACCGTGCTTCTGAAGCCTAGTAGGGTGGTTAATATGAGGCGTCACCTGACGACGTCGCAAGACACCTTAAATTTGAACCGCGTTTGAAATCGTATTCCGGAACGTGAAGAAAGAAGGAGACATTATGGACCTTTCACACGCCATGTAAATTACCTAATGAAGATAATTACAGCTCAGGTAGTAGTTCAGCACAAAGAGAATCTCCGGAACTAATTACACATTTTCCAGTATTCAGTTCCCTTTTAGAGATCTTGAGTTGGACTTTTGGCATGACTGCTAACGCAAAAGAAACCCTTTGAAGGAAGTCTGGGAGAAATGTTTGCCTTCCCAAAACATTCCAAAAGAAATATTTTTTACGGAGAAAATCAAGTATAATTTCTGTTATATTATGATTATTTTTGAAACGTTTTTGCTCTTAAGGTTTCCTAGAAATAACAAGCAAAACTGGTATTTTCTGTCTCTCTCTCTCTCTCTCTCTCTCTCTCTCTCTCTCTCTCTCTCTCTCTCTCTCTCCCTCTCTCTCTCTCTCTCTCTCTAAAAATTAATATTTTACAATTGCTTTTGTATTAAAATCAACCGCTTTACTTTTATGTTCATATTGCCCTTATTACATACTTCGTTGGGAGATAAGCAAAACTAGTGTTTTATCTTATATAAAGCTCTCTCTCTCTCTCTCTCTCTCTCTCTCTCTCTCTCTCTCTCTCTCTCTCTCTCTCTCTCTCTCTCTCTCTCTCTCTCTCTCATAACAGGATCACGATAAAATATGCTGTAAATTTAAATAAGATGCACATAACATGAAGATATGCATTTCATGTATAAATAAGCTCACTTCAGACACCTTTTATTTTTAGCGTTTCCGGATTGTCTGGGCTTTTTACCTTCGCATTGGGGTACGTAAACATAAAAGACTGAGCGATTTAATTAGTTTAAGACCTGTGATAAATGATTCCCCAGAACCCATGGTTCTCATTCAGTGTCAAAAATTAATTATTGCTATTTGCAAGAATTACGCATTCTCGCCCTTGACAAATGTCATCCGTCCCTCAGCGAAATTCTATTCATGATAAGCAGGGCGCATCTATGTTCTATTCTGGTTATTTACGAGCTAATTGCATTCCAGAATTAGAGGGACACGCACACACACACAAACACAAACACACACACACACATACATATATATATATATATATATATATATATATATATATATATATATATATATATATATATATATATATATACACATATATATATATATATATACACTGCATATGTGTGTATGTATGTGTGTGTGCGTGTGCGATTTTTGTTTTGACATTAAAAATTTCTGTAGTTGTCAGAAAGATTCAGAAATTTATCAACATTATCATTTGTATTTGCTGAAAGTGATAAAGTAAAAAACGAGGAAAACCTTAGGGAAGAATCTTTCCCTCTTTTGGAAGAATTTATTTAGCTTTAATTACGAAACCACTGTGTAGAGGAAATCTAACCGTGTGCAGTCGACTAAAATAAAGCGTTCGGTGGTTTTTGCTGGTCAGAAAAACAATTCTCTTTATATCACAGAATCCTTGTCTAAGGTTGGAACGACTGAGACTCTCTCGATGTTAAGCAGCTCCCCCTAAAGACCTTTCCCCTAAAAGATTTCCTTCTGACCTCTAAAATTTCGGTGATCTTTCTTGTAAAAGAAAAAAACTAGATGCGAATAAGAATGTGATGAGGATGGACAGTAACAGTAGAACTCCACTCAGAGTCTGAAGTTAGAACTTGCACAACACTAACAACAAACTCTATAATAATAATAATAATAATAATAATAATAATAATAATAATAATAATAATAATAATAATAATAATAATAATGGTAACACATTGTAGAGATGTAACATATCCCTCAGTAACACATCAATGTTTAAAGGAAATTTAACCCACAATCAATGTTTAAAAGCAACTCAGTTCTATTCCCTGACACTGTTAAGGAGGGTATCAATCTCTCTCACGCGTGAATAGGTAGCACCATTATTCAGTGGTGATGCATAGCAGATAAAAGAGTCATATAAAATTAGACGTATCTATCCGTCTTACAGCTTTACATGACGTCTCTAAAATATATCCCCATTTCGCTACCAAGCCGTTATTGTCTGACACGAAAGAAGTCAAGAAGTCCCTGTGATATCGAGACAAGACTTGACTTTGAAGTCATGACTCACTGAGACATTTGGCAACGACGAGGGCGGAATAATTAGTGATGTCTTTACGGGACGTTGAAAATTATTGTCACCTCAGCAGGAAAACACCTGATTGAATAGTTAGATCTCTTTCATGATAGCCCCTGGATGTTGTAGCTCACGAAGGAGATATCTGAGGGTAATGAAGAGACGACGAGATCGCTTTGACATTTGTCAACTACACTAAAGAAGAAACAAGGGTTTTGCTGGTGGTTAAAGAATTTTGAATGATATTGAAAATTAGACTGTGCCAATGACCTTCCTAAACTGCAGTAATTATAAGAGACTTTGCCAACAGCATGATCTGTTCAGTAAGGAAGAGAGGAAAGTAGCAAAGCAAAGAGGAACTGGGAGAAATATATGCCATAAAGGATTTGCTTCAGTTAGGCCTAAATTAGAATGAGATCTTAAACCGCCCAATTCGTTGATCTATGTTTCCCTGCTAAGGGTTTATTCTTATCGTTGCTTTCCCGTTTATGGATGATTTTACTCAAGTTTTTCTCTTCCAAAGGTAAAAAGAATTTTAGCTTTATTGTAAGTGAGATGCAGTGCAAGTGATTTCGAATATCATTCTCTCTCTCTCTCTCTCTCTCTCTCTCTCTCTCTCTCTCTCTCTCTCTCTCTCTCTCTCTCTCTCTCTCTCTCTCTCTCTCTATGTTTAATTCTATTGTTATTGTTGTTGTTGTTAAATATAGAAGCTAAGTATGTTTTGGTATTATTAACAACAGTTCTGGTTATGTAGACAATACAAACCTGGGCTATTTAATGACATTAAATTGCCAGTGCTTGAAAATATTTATTAGATTTTAACAAATGTGATTTATGTTCAATAGAAAGTCGCCATATTTTAAGAGAGCGTACATTTATCGTTTATTGTAGTATGAAGCTCATTAACTGCATTTAGAAACAATATATGCCGTAATAGAACTTTGCCGAGGAGTTCGAATTTTATTTGTACATTCAAACGCAGGCATGGCTAAGCTACAAATATAGTCTAAAAAGAAAATTACTCTCAGAAATTCAACAGAATTTTTAGACTAGCTTTTTCTTATTGTATGGGCAGTTTAGATTTTAGCTTATTGCGTAACAGTAAGAACATTTCTATTCCTATGTAAGTAGCTTTGTTAAAATCAGCCTCAGTTTAAGTTTTGAGTAAGGTCACTTTGATCCAGCAGCAAGAATAGGAAGTAAAACCGGGGAAAAAACCTAGGCAATAATAAAAAAAAATTAACGGTAATATTGGAAACTAATTTGTCTCGCCCCAAAACCCATGAAAAATAAATGGAGGATCGTTTTACTCTCTTCTCGTTACTGATATGGTTAAACGTTCATCAGTTCGTTTTTGTGTTGAAAATGGGACCTGTTTCTAACAATACGATGTTCGGCTTCGCAGATGGAAACTGCGGAAGAGTTCTTGTAAATGCCATATGTGTCCGCTTTTATGAGGGCTCCATCCCCCATTTCGCTTGAATATCGCTGAACGCAGAAGTTTGCTTCGCATTCAATGGGTACTTCGAGGAATTAGCATCGCTGAATACTCATCACATCCAGTAGGATTTCGGGTATTAAGCGACAGTTTTGTGTCTTCTTTCGATCTTCGTAACCATCCTTCCCATCGCTTACCGTAATCTCATTCTCTTCCTTTTCGTCTTACTCATCTTTTTCACATGTCCCTTTGTATCGTCATCATCTTACTCTTCTTCTGGTATTCGTCCATCCCCTATTTATCATATCATCTTGCACTTGGAGCACCCACTCTGGGAGATACTAATGAATGCACCCCAACGAGACACAGTACTTGCCAAAGATTTTCACAAACAGGGGCTGAAAGAGTTCGTTCATTTCATACCAAATATTTTCTTTACAAATTGAATTTCATGGACTACCTTGGCATGTTATAGCACATTATTCGATTTTACACATAGAATGCAGATTTTTTTTAATGTAGTAATTACTCCATTTCAAGACAATTGGCGTTCAAAATATTACAGCATGTATACTACGTTCTTGATTGAACTCGTGTGTGTTCTTTAAAGTCATACTAATATCTAAATATGAAGCAGGAAAATGGACATCTGATTCCCAGTATTTACTTAGGAAAAAATATCTGTATTTCTTATTACGTATATATGCCCACGTGTAAAGAAAAAATATTTATACAAACTACATCTTATACGTACAAAATACGTATAAAAGTATATAGAATGTGAATTGCTATTTATTCTCTTTAAAAGAAAAGATCAAACAAAAAGACAACCTGGCGATCTTCAGTGGCCAGTCCCAACAGAACTAGAGGGCAAAATGGAGAGACAGAAGCTCTGGAATCAGACGCAGGCAAAAGAAGCGCCTCTTAAAGGCTGGAGGATTACACGAGCGCTGGAAATGAAAGCAGGTCGATGGTTCTAAAGCACAACAGCAGAAGAAAAGAAGCTGTCGCCAATGTGTGAATGAATCACTATTAAAAATTTATGGGGGGGGGAGCAATTTTGCAAACCCTTCCTGCAAATTAGGTTAGTATCTATTCCTTGACACCTTGTTCCTCTTCTTCTCCAACCATCCCAAAACTTTTGCATTCCGGTTTTGATCCATGGAAGATATCTCGAGAGCCACCTCCACCCTCTCTCCTCCCTCCCTTCCCCCTCCCACCCTAATACCCATCCCGCAAGATGTGAGTCGTCAATCACTTCTTGTCTCAGAATTATTGCCTGTCAAATCTGAGGGTTACTCACGGCTCGTGTTGGATGTTTTACGATGTTTGTGGCGGAGGAGGGAAAGCAGCCAATCCGGAGACGTGGGGAATGTAGGCGACTGCAGGGTTATGTCTGGGAAAATAGTTTTGCCGATGATTTGTGTGATTCTTTTACCCTTAAAGAGGGGAAGGGATGATGTCATCTGATATACATTCAGTGGAATAAAAGCAAGACGTGAATCACATGATTGCAATATTGAAAAAACTAGTATTAAACTTACAGTATGATAACGGGAGCTGTTAAAAGTGATTGTATGCAAATATAAAAGCATGAGCATCAACGAATACTTGCCTTCCAAATACAACGAATATTTACCTTTCAAATACAACGAATATTTGCCTTCCAAATACAACGAATATTTGCCTACCAGATACAATGAGTATTTCCCTTTCAAATACAAAACATATAACACTGCGCTACCTAATGTAATATTCATTTGCGAGTCTGAGGACTGAGAGCTGACTAATTTAATAATGATGAAATCTGGTTTGCGCTCCATTTAAAGCCACCGTGAAAACTTTCAAATCCTGAGATTTTCAACTGATCATTATTCTCATTATTCTTATTGTTTTTATGTCATTTGTAGTGTAAGCATTTGATTAGTGCTTACTGTTATCAATTTGATTTTTCTTTATCTCTTTGGAATTTGTGTCCTATTGTATATGTTTGTCTTTACTTTCGATATTTATACAGATTATAAAAGGTATTGTAATGCATTGAGGAATAATGATTATTAGTTAAGTATATCTTAGTAAAGAATATTACATTCGCTTAAGTTATATTCTATTTGTCATTTTTGATATTCGGAAAGTTGGGATAGTAATTCTTTATAATATATTCATGTAAGATTCAGTGGATACATTTTATAAAATACTTAGTTATGATGATTTGACTTTCAAAATAAATATTTGAATACATCATCTGCCCACATGGCATTACAAAATGCGATAACACAAGACTATCAAGAAATATTACATGCACAATTCTTAAATTGTAGCAAACTGAAATATGCGCCAAGACCTCAATCTCTGATTCATTTCAGTGATATTTATAAACATGCGTACTCACTGACCTTGACTTTTAAAACTGACCTTGACTTTTAAAGTTGACCTGGTTTTGCCTCCTCCCGAACTAATGACGCGTAACTTCAAATGATCTCCCAAAAGAGAAAAGTCGTTTGTAAGTTATGGTCCAATTAATAAAACTGAAAACGCACCGGAGACGTATGTGTTCAATACCTGGCAATTTATCAACAGACTTTATCACACCTTTTATCACATTTCTTTTGTAATCATTTTTCCGTGAGGGGGACCAACAGAACTCTCCCATGAACTTGCAATTAATCATAACTATCAGGATCAATCCCGAGTGAAATTGTGGAGGATTTATAATTCAGGTTACAAAATAGTCAGAAATTAATTTCTCCAACTCAGTGATGAAAGAGTCCTCTGGAATAATTTAATCTGAACTCTTCGGGGTTGATACTCAAGATATGTCTATCAGAGAGAGAGAGAGAGAGAGAGAGAGAGAGAGAGAGAGAGAGAGAGAGAGAGAGAGAGCTAGGCTGCTTATAATGACAGTGATGGTTTTGGCTGAACAAATTAGGAATATGATTATCCGACACGATTCATAACTTTTTTTTTATTGATTAATAGTTGACGCAGATAATAATCAGTACTTGTCATTAAAGCTTGCTCACCTTTCAAAAAATAGTTTTCGAATTCAGGTATTAATAAGAGGGGACATCTGAAAAGGTTTTAAATGTTGTGCACATTACTTGTCACATATTATATTGCATATTTTATCTATAAGAGCCAGTTTGTTTATTGATCACATTTTCTATATTGCATAATTCGCTGGGTACGTTGAGTTCACCAATACATTATGTTTATCGTATATTTGATATACTTGGTACATTTGGCCCCCATCCCCCACCGGTACCTTTGATATAATTGGGCACTTTGCCCAGCTGATGCATTTTTCATTGAATACTTTTCGGTGAAATGAACTTTGGCATTTCTGAAATTATTTTAAAAATAAACATAGATGCTGGGAAGAATTTTTTTTCTCTTATTTTGTGGGCAAATGTCATGGTACAATTTGGAGCCTGCCTTTCGTGGTTTTTCTGTTACGGTTTTATCTCCCCGGATTTTAGTAGGACAAAAAAAAAAAAACTTAGTGCTGAAAACGTTATGATTCAAATTAACTTTGCTTGACTTCTGTCCATGTTTTTAGACGGAGTATTTTCTTCGTTATTTAACTTTGGAAATGCAAACAGCTTTCATAAGAGCATGTGTGCATAAACGTTCATGCCTGTTTATATGTCTGTAAGCATATATGCATAATACAGACGTACTAATGATATATAGGAATATATATATATATATATATATATATATATATATATATATATATATATATATATATATATATATATATATATATATATATATATATATATATATATATATATATATGTGTGTGTGTGTGTGTGTGTGTGTGTGTGTGTGTATATGTATGTATGTATGTATGTATGTATGTATGCATGTGCAGCATATAGTACACCACAGTCCGTCATATAAATTAGTGAAAGATTAAAATAACTCGGTTTTATCTTTATTTCTCAAGGTGAGTCCTAGTTGCCTTGGGACAAGGAATTTCCATCAGTGCAATAGCATAGTAATAATTATTTTTTAGGCAGTAAGATAATAGCAAAACAGCTAAAACTTTGGTGTATTTTTGAGACTGCATCTTTATCAGACTTATGAATTTGCTCTATGAATTCTATAAAGTTCCGCTATTAAAAAAGATTCAGTCGTATCATATTTGCATAACTGACAAGACTGTAACAAAAGAATAGTAGGATTTCTTATCAATTGGCCTTACCTTATATTCAGAACATTTAAACACCAATATTCTCTATACAGCATACTACTACAAATACATTTTCTTTAAGAAGAGCTATTTCTATCTCTAGAAAGTCATTTGCCATTCAGTTCTGGAGCTATCCTATTAAAACACACGCACACACAGACACACACACAAACACACACACAGACAAGGCTGAAAACCTAGTTTGGTGATGGTAATGAAATGTATCTTTCTAGGGAAAACTGACGAAGGTGCTGTTGAGATTCACCAACCTGATCTCATTTCGCTCCTCTCAGGTTCCATTTGAAGATTTCACTTGAGGTACCGAGTGAGGTAGCAACTTGAGGGGCTGTAAAATTAAATTTAACCTCAACAGTCAACAAGATTACAGATATTAAGTGACGTTTCCCGATTTCGATCTTTGTACATAATCTCATTTTAATTATTTTCCCTCTAGCCATCACCCTCACCCAGAATCCTACTGGCTTCTTCTTCTTCTTCTTCTTCTTCTTCTTCTTCTTCTTCTTCTTCTTCTTCTTCTTCTTCTTCTTCTTCTCATGTGAGTGTGATCGCTCACAGATACGCCGTGAAACTTGCACACCTATTCGATGAATTGTAGGAAAGGCAAGCTTGATAACCTATTAATACTTCAGTTTAATATCTGTGTTATCCAGATTCTTAGCAGATCAAAGTTTTTTTAAGCCGGACAAACTTACAGAAAGTAGCTTACCTTACTGAAATGTCGTTAATTCTAAAATCATTGTGTTGAATGAAATCCACGGTTTTATTATTATTATTATTATTATTATTATTATTATTATTATTATTATTATTATTATACAAATATAATTTTTTGTAAAAAAATTGTATTGTGTATTTACTGGTTTTACGTATTGCGATATGTGGACTGGTATAGTTTCCTTAAATAAGCATATATATATATATATATATATATATATATATATATATATATATATATATATATATATATATATATATATATATATATATATATATATATATATATATATATATATATATATATTGTTACGTGTGAGAGTCTTGGTTGACCATGTATTATTCAATTTACGTAGTTTTCACGGCCCTGCAAACCAAGATTACACGTAACCTGCCACTTGAAGCCAAAAGTTAACCTCAAAGACAGTCGTTAATTAGCCAAAGGTCGCCAGTTAAGGGTTATTAACCTTAACAAAGAATATTTGAGATGAAATTAATTTTAAACGCAACGGTTCTTCCAAACTTTCGGACGCGAGGCATACAAAAGCATCGAGATTTAACCTGATTTTGCTTACCCTAAATCCTAGGTATTTTACTGGAATAACGGGGTTGAAGCTAACAACATAATAATTTGGCTTAATCTAGACTTCGTGAACACATATACCGTAAGTGGTGGCTGAAGGGGGAACAAAGGAAATTTGAAATACAGAAAACAAAGGATAAAAGAATGGGCGAAGTTTTGAACAAAAAGCGACTTTACCTTAGGACGAACGTTGTGCGCATCAACGACCGACGTGGAGTTCTTGCAATTGTTTCTTCACTTCACTAATAGAATAATAGACAAAGAAAGGGGGAAGAGGTCCAACTGGACGTGTTATCTCTCCGGAAGCTTGGTTCTCTCTGTCGTTCCCTGACCGAGCCTAGGTCAAAAACAGTCACCCCAGGCGTCCACGTTCTTGTAAAAAACATTCGCCAAGAGACAGGTAGGAAGGAAAAAGGGACCTTAGGACCACCTATTCTTAAGGCTGATAGGGAAATTTTCCTATAGGGTAAAGGCCTAACTTACCTATCCCGTTCTCCAACGGACGTTAAGGTTTGAACTGAAGACGCACTAGCGTGGGACAAAGCAATTTCCCTGTCTCAGTCAGGCTGATATTTCTATCCTTAAATGTTCGAGGGCGAACAGCGTAAATATTTATAAAAGCTCCCCCCTTTAAGAGGGCCTTCACTCCCTTTTCGGGTGTGAAGGTCTATACTAAGCAAGCTGTTCGCCTCTCGTAGGTTACTCTCCTTCCCCTGAGCAGATTAGTCCTGGTTAGCCTACCTAGCTACAGAACTACCTAACCCTAGATAGGATACGAGCTGTATTCACTACTTTACCTAATTCTAATAGTACTGGAAGGTGCTCACGGTTATTATAGGCTACCTCCTACAATCAAGATGTGTTTTAGACCTAGCCTAGTGGTACATTCTATGATATTCCCTAGCCTAACCTATCCTAACCCGACCGTAGCACCCACATAAGAGTTAATATTCTAACTAAATTACAACATGGTTTATGTTTAATACAATTAAAATTTACTAGTTAATTCATGAGGGTTGCCTCATATGATAAATGGGTGCCTCACTGAGGTCTTAGGCCATGCGTGTCACGAGCATCGTGGCTCGTTTCACAATAGTTAAGATTACTGAAATTAGTTATGCTACTTACATGATTACTGCGGCTCGGTGGTAAGTGGAAAGAACAAGGTTACTAAATTGATGTACCGTACTTTTAGGTGGCCTAGGCTAGGTACAAATAAAAGGAAGAGATCACACTGGCTACCTTCTCTGGGCAAGGGGCCAGGATCACTCTTAGATGTTAGGGCACTGTGCCGAGAGGGCACTAGTGCCAGGAGGAGCTTATAGCTCGGCAACTACTGGGCTCTCTTCCGCCCCTTCTTCTTCTTCTTCGGGTTCCTCCAAGGCCTATCAGTAGCTGGCCTAGCAGGTGATGAAAGCACCGACTCCGGGGACAGGCCAGGAGGGCTAGCGGGCGCGAAGTCATGGGCAACTGCAAAAGCTGCGGGAGGACTCCCTACTCCGGCTGCTGCGACAACCGGAGCGAGAGCGATCTCGACTTCTGCATCCGAGGATGCCAGTTCCTGGTCTTCCAAGGAAGGGGTACCATTTCAATCCTCCAGGGGTTCATCCCCTGGAGTCAAATTTTGCAAAGAAGAATCTTGCAAAGAAGAAGTTTCGGGTGCTGGAGGCTCTCCAGTCGCGATGATCAACTGCATGGGGAATCCTAAATCTCCCGGAGGAGGATTCACCTCATGATTTAGACCCGGCATAGGGGCCTTTTCCATTGGTATCTCAACGTCCGGGACGGACGGAGTCTGGCACTGCTCAGTGCTCGCAAGTGGCACTGGCAGCAGTTGAGGGTCAGGCATGCCTGATGAGGGGTCCGGAGGTGCAATACCTCTCGGACGACTTGGGTTTGGCTGCGGCAGAGATTCCTGCCCCAGCGGGAGATCGTAGCCTCTCGGTGAGTTTTGTTCGGGGGCGTCCGCTGGGCGTTGCTTGCTTGGGCAGCCCTCCCAATTTGTGGAGTGGTCTGCCCGCTTGCACGTCCTGCAGCGGTACTGCTCCTCCTGAATCTCTCTTCGCGGAGGGGGAGGACCTCTTGGTGGGCCAGCCCTTCGCGATTGGAGAGGGCTAGGCCTGAAATAGGTTGGGTGGCGCCCCTTCCGCGGACCACTTTGGTGGGCGGAAGGTGGAGGTTTGTCATTATTGAGAGTTATAACTGGGGCCTCCGTGGAGGAGGTAACGTGGCTGCGGAGTGGCGTTGGTGACGGGCTTCCGCAGAGAAGATCCCGACCCAACAAGAAGGCCACTCCGGGCCGAATTCCACCTACCACGCCGAGGCGGTGGGGTATCGTGCCCCAAGGTGTCATAACCTGGAGTTGGACAGTAGGAACGGTGATGGTGTGGCCCTCTATCCACTTCATTTCCCACCGCGTTTCTTCGTCAACCATGGCACCGGCTGGCACTTGGGCCCTAGTGATCAGGCTAATGTCTGCCGCAGTGTCTACTGTGACCGGAAGGGTCACGGGCAGGCTAGTGCTCTGAAGAGGGGCCACCGAGATGTACTGGGTTTCCAGTCTCTCGGGGTAAAGGATCCGGTGCGGACCAGCAGCAGAAAATGAAGTGCTGATTAGGTTGACAAATTTGGTGGTGGGGACATGATGTGGACAGGCCGGAGATCCAGCATTGTAGTGGCTAGCAGCCCCACAGGATTTGCACGGGCCTTTTGGATGGGCTCGGTGGCCTGCAGTAACTGTTGGAGGAGAGGGCTGAGCGGATGAATCGGGAGCGGAGTTCTGGCTGGTAGGGTTAGGCTGCTTATTAGTGCCGAGTTTGTATCGGCACTCAGCTTCAGCATGGCCCCCCTTCTTGCAATAGTTGCACAGGGTCTTGCTAGGCAGTCCATTCTTCGGGCGAGTGGAGTTCGAGAGGTAGGCCGGAGGGATGATTCGCTTCTGAGAGGTGCTATGCGACTGATTGAAGGTTTCCCACGAATCAGCCATGCGACAAGCTTCCATAAGTGTGGAGGGCTGTTTATCGTTAAGATATACTGCAAGGGGCCCTGGCACACATTGGAAAAGGTCTTCTAGCATGGTCCGATTGAAAAGATCCTCCAACGTCGTGCAGGCCAAGGAGTCGAACCAGCGCGTACCGGACTGGGTTTTGTGACATGCCCATTCCGTCCAAGACCAGCCGACTTCCTTGGCAAGACCTCGGAACCGTTGTCTCCATTTTTCTGGGGTTATTTCGTAGGCCTTTGTAATGACTCTACGAACTTCCGCCATGTTGCCTCTCTGGCTCTTTTCCAGTGAGCGAAGCGCTGCCTTGGCTTTTCCCTCCATATGCTTGGCTAGTATTAAGGCTCTCTCCGTCTCCGTGGTGCTGTAGTTATCGAAAAGAGCCTCGATCTCCTCCAGCCATGCTTCTGGCTCGTCCTCAGTCCACTTGGGGACTAGAGAATTGATGCTCGAAATTGGAGCGTTTGATGCAGCAGGTGTAGGACTGGAGGCTTGATGGCTAGCCATAGCTTCGGCATTCTCCATTTTCGCTCTCTCAAGCTCGAGCTCCTTCTCCTTTAGGGCTAACTCAGTTTCCTTGCAGGCTAACTCATGCTGTCTCCTTCTTTCTTCTCTTTCCTCTTCATACTGCCTTTGCTCGGCTTCATACACCCTTCGTTCTTCTTCATACTTCCTCTGCTCGGCTTCATACTTCCTCTGCTCGAGTCTTTCTTCCTTCTCCCGCTTGGCCAAGTCGTCCACTTTCTCCTTAACCCAGGTAGTAAGTTCCGAGCCGGTGAGACCTGCCTCCGTCCCCAGCCCCAGGAAGGTTTTATAATGCTCTGCTGCCATGGTTCTGGTGGGGAAGGCCGTCTAACCGGGTCGAGTGGGCGTACTTGGGCAGCGAGGAAGTGTCTCTTCAATGAAGTGGCACCCTTTCAAAAGGTGGCACTGTAGTTTGGGTGTGCCGTGTACAGGTCACACTGGTGGCACTCAGTATCCCTAGGCACTGGTGCAGGTTAGGTTCCAGAAGAACTTTCTCTTCTGTGTTCCCTTTTGGTTTTGTTTTATTTATTTTTCTGGATTCTTGCTTGGTGGCACTTATGGTGCCAATGTGTTCCTAGGGACCCTCTACTGGAGTCCAACTAGGCTATATGGGAGGAAAGGCACTCTACACCCCCTGCAGAGTGCAACAATCGAATGAGAGAGAAAGGGAAGGTAAAAGAGAGAGAGAGAGAGAGAGATAGAGAAGTAAGCTATTCCAGTGATGAGTGCTGCAAATTATTGGCACTGTGGAATAAAGTGAATTTGGGTTTTTTTTTTTTTTTCTTAAAGATCCTCGTGAGTGGCTGGTCCCAGTACCGGCCCCAGTGCTGGCCCCTTCTTTTTTTTCAGAGGGTGAAAACTACTGTTTGCTTCGGTCTGGATAGCAGGCCTCACTCGTGACCGACAGTTTATCACTGTATTGTAATTACTCTTAACTTGTCCTCATCTATTGTGGGACAGAGGTGTTTTCTTTTAATTGGTTTAAGTATTCGAATTAATTAGCCTAGTGTCGGCCGTTCTTTCTTTGAAGAGGGTCACGTACACTTAGGTTAGGAATGCTTACTTGAATGACGAGAGAGAGAGAGAGAGAGAGAGAGAGAGAGAGAGAGAGAGAGAGAGAGAGAGAGAGAGAGAGAGAGATTTTCAATCAGCGAATTTCTTGCTGCTTGAGAACATGTAAACAAAGATTTTATACATGCACAATGGCATGGATCTTAATAAAATGATATAGATGCGTCGTCTTGGCTTCCTTAGGGATTACTTTATTATCTTAATTTTCCCGGGAGCCGACGTCACAAAAGTTTATCGTAAAAATTTTAAATTTTCTTTATATGATTTTATAGTAGGTATTCGTATAGGAACTTGTTATTACTCCTAACTAAGGCCTAACTTTCCCTGCCTAAATTATCTTTTGGTTTTTTCCTAGCTAAGATATTAGGAGGTGGGTTCGCTACGAAAAGCAAAAAAAAAAAAAGGAATGCCCCCCCAGTGTCTCGGGCAGAGGTCACAATAACAAGGTCTTTGAGATGGCGGCCAAGGTCCCGTTAGGCCTAAATTTCAAAACAATCTCGCGGCGCGAAGGAAACCAAAATGGCCGTTCTCTCACAAACAGTTCGAACAATTTCAAAACAATCGCGCGAACACGGCAGAGGAATCCAAGATGGCGGGTATTTCCTTTTAGCACCAAATTCAAAATAACGCACGAAACAAATGCAGGTATCCAGATTTTACTTTAAATATACCAATCATGCATAGCGTTTTACGTTACGGATGGAAAACTAAATTACCAAACAACTTTGTGTCTTTTGTTATCGTATCCCTCACCCGGAGATTAAACAAAAGAATGAAAAGAGAGATGCTGGCTTGCCTGCGTAAATTTACGTTGTTGAACGGTACCTTTATTGTAAAATTACTATTTCAGTTCGTTTGCTACTTCACTGACACGGTTTTTGAATGATTCCCGCTATATGCAAACAATAACGATCGGAATTGCCGACGAGATTTCTACATTACTTTGTGTATATGAACTGGGCTCCGCGATTCTCGGCCTTTGAATTCGTTACTTGAACGACTTGACTCACGATCCGAACACGGTACAATGTCCTTGTCTTAAACGTTATAAATTATGACTCTCTGCGCTCGACGCACCCTTTCCTACGCTAATTCTCGCTACACTTGTTATTATAACTATCCTCTTTACTGCTTATTATTATGCCTCGTTCCTGGTTTGGAAGAATGAAATGGAATTCAATATCTGACTTTTATCTTTGGAATTAATGTAATTTTAATTTCCTTTTCTCCAGATTCTTTCTCTAAAATGTACTTTAGATTCTACGCAAGGTCGCCAATGTTACGTGTGAGAGTCTTGGTTGATCATGTATTATTCAATTTACGTAGTTTTCACGGCCCTGCAAACCAAGATTACACGTAACCTGCCACTTGAAGCCAAAAGTTAACCTCAAAGACAGTCGTTAATTAGCCAAAGGTCGCCAGTTAAGGGTTATTAACCTTAACAAAGAATATTTGAGATGAAATTAATTTTAAACGCAACGGTTCTTCCAAACTTTCGGACGCGAGGCATACAAAAGCATCGAGATTTAACCTGATTTTGCTTACCCTAAATCCTAGGTATTTTACTGGAATAACGGGGTTGAAGCTAACAACATAATAATTTGGCTTAATCTAGACTTCGTGAACACATATACCGTAAGTGGTGGCTGAAGGGGGAACAAAGGAAATTTGAAATACAGAAAACAAAGGATAAAAGAATGGGCGAAGTTTTGAACAAAAAGCGACTTTACCTTAGGACGAACGTTGTGCGCATCAACGACCAACGTGGAGTTCTTGCAATTGTTTCTTCACTTCACTAATAGAATAATAGACAAAGAAAGGGGGAAGAGGTCCAACTGGACGTGTTATCTCTCCGGAAGCTTGGTTCTCTCTGTCGTTCCCTGACCGAGCCTAGGTCAAAAACAGTCACCCCAGGCGTCCACGTTCTTGTAAAAAACATTCGCCAAGAGACAGGTAGGAAGGAAAAAGGGACCTTAGGACCACCTATTCTTAAGGCTGATAGGGAAATTTTCCTATAGGGTAAAGGCCTAACTTACCTATCCCGTTCTCCAACGGACGTTAAGGTTTGAACTGAAGACGCACTAGCGTGGGACAAAGCAATTTCCCTGTCTCAGTCAGGCTGATATTTCTATCCCTAAATGTTCGAGGGCGAACAGCGTAAATATTTATAAAAATATATATATATATTATAATCAGTAGATTTTGATCTACTTCGGAGGGTAAATTTA
>JANJGK010000041.1:13217601-13235101 GCA_039081455.1 Macrobrachium rosenbergii
CTCGACGATAATTCCACAGGATGAGTTCTCGTACGACTGCCATCCAGCCAGCAATGCAATACGTTCCTCTCGGCTTTCAAATTCTCCCTCCCCCTCTACCCTCCAACCCCTCTCCCTCCACTTTCAAACGATAACCTCACCAATAACGATGATAGGAGGAAGTGTGCGCATTAACCCGTTGACGGATTGGATTGTCCTATGCGCAGTGACGCTAAGAATTTTGAGGACTTGAATATGATAGACATTTTATGTTTTAATTGATAACAAGACTGCAAAAATTTTCGTTTCGACTATGTTTGTATTCGGTAGGCATATTCCTTTGGGATTTATGAATGTGAATTTAAAATCAAATCAAACACACGTGCACAGACACATTAGTTTTCCACTGTATTTATGAATTTGAGGTAAAGACAAAATTGATGAATTGTTGTATATTTGGCAGCAGTGGTAGTAATGATATTTTATCACTTCAACATTTAGCGTATGTATGTATGTATGTATGTATGTATGTATGTATGTATGTATGTATGTATGTATGTATGTATGTATGTATGTATGTATACATTCCTTTCCAATCATATTTTAAATCAGCTTGGACAATCCTTGAGAAACATATCCTGTAAACACTAAAACTTACTGTCAACCAATTTCAGTGAAAGACCAATAATAATATTATTACTGTAATAATATTGCTTTCTCGAATATTTTGTTAAGATAAGTCAGCCTAGGAATTTTCTTTTTTTTATCCGCATTTCCATTTCCTGCAAAAAAAAAGGAAAACTAAAATGGACGTATGAATTTATTCCGGTAATATACGTATACCTCATCATTCAAGTATTTCTTTCAAGAGGATAATCCTGTAAAATACATTGTGAGGAGATAATATTAATTTTGATTGTTTCTGCGGATTCGTGATTATCCTAACTTTGTATGACATATATTCTT
Source organism: Macrobrachium rosenbergii (assembly GCA_039081455.1). Classification (NCBI taxonomy): domain Eukaryota; kingdom Metazoa; phylum Arthropoda; class Malacostraca; order Decapoda; family Palaemonidae; genus Macrobrachium; species Macrobrachium rosenbergii. The sequence goes on from JANJGK010000041.1 coordinate 13,218,547, forward strand.
TGTGACAAGGACAAATTAAATCCGTCATTCAAGTGCCGTATACTTTAATAATAATAATAATAATAATAATAATAATAATAATAATAATAATAATAATAATAATAATAATAATAATAATAATCAGCCCCGTATATTCAATGGTAAGAAAAGTATCGGCTACTGCGGGCTGGCTTTTGAAGTTTTTCAAACTATACAACAAATGACAATGTGAAATTAAATTATTTGCGAAACCCATAAAAGTAATTGTTCGTCAAAGCTATATTGAAATGGAATAAAACAATACTGCATTCTGTGTTGACTACGAATTTCAGTGAAAACCTTTGTACAATTATATGCACAAAGTCGTTTCATTTACTGTGATGCAAAAGCCCTTTTTATGCGTAAGCCTCGGAGCTTGCACCGTTAGAACAACAGTTTCGCTCTCTCTCTCTCTCTCTCTCTCTCTCTCTCTCTCTCTCTCTAATACATTTATTTAGATTGTAATTCAAATCGTTTTTATCTTTTGGGAGAAATATTTTCTGAGCCCATTGACTTCTGAAAGTATAGAACAATCGGTCTTTATTTTGATTATCTTTACAGGTCTCAAATAAACAAATTTAGGAAAAAGTACTTATTTAACCTCATATCTTGAATGAAATACTCTATAAGGGAGAAGGAGATTAAAACCTTTTTCGTGGCGCATGAACTGAGCTGAAATCTATTCCTGTCAGTATGAACCGTATCAGATCCCGTAAAAGTGCAAAAGCTGATAATTGGTAGGGAATTCATATCTCTTGCCACCAATGTTCGAATTTCATTTGAGTTCAGAAAGACTTAACTCTAAAGTTTTCCCTTTCCGATCATCCTTTGCGCAATTCTACTTCCCTCCAACATCGCTTTCCCCTCCTCCTCCTCCTGCTCCCTCCCCCCCTCCGTACTCAAAGAGACGTGGCCCTCTGAGCGATTCCAGATCCGGAATCCATCTATTCATCCCTACGAAGCCTAATGGTCGTTTCAGGATAATGGAACTCTGCCTCCATTGTTGAATGCACCATCTTCGGCTCTTAGTCGGTTGATGTAGATTAAACTGTCTTAAGCAACGCGAGTCCTCACCCTGGGTCGATCCACAGGGTGGCTGGGTGTGAAAGGAAGTAGGAAACGTGATGGGGTCTCCGGATTAAATGTTGGTGTTAACAGGAACGTAACACGTGAGGATAAAATTGCTCTTGGGTGTGGGATTGCTCAGTCTTGGCGAGGGTTTGTAGACTCCGAGTTAACTTGTTAATTTATATGTAATCGAAAAGAACATTTGTAAATGGGATTTTATATCTGCTTGTATTTAGTGTATTTAATGTATATATTTGAATGTATTTAATGTATGTATTTGAAAAAAATGGTATTCCAAACATTTACACTAGTTCAACAAACATTCTGAGAATTGTGCTAATAATTTTTGCAAGATGTACAGATTAATTTGAACAATATAAAAAATAGAGAAGTGCTTCCTTAGGTTTTGAACAGATTAAAATTACATAAAACGAATTTGTCTACTTTCGGATGCAGGATCGTCCTATCCAAGATTTGAAAGTTATTTTATAAAAAAAAATCTGACTTTTTTTCGGTATCGAATTCGACCAGAGAGAGAGAGAGAGAGAGGGGTGAGGTTTCTGTACAAAACAAACTACTCCTTTCGTAGTTCCTCATTTAAATGCCAGTTAAAACAGAGTATATAGAAACACTCCCTTTTTCACTATAATTGTCCTCTGCAAGACAAGTTTCTCTATTGTTAGCTGAGCTAAATTATCCTTATTAGCCATCGAATGAGACTCTAGAGTCGCGTAAGTTCTTTTCACTGCTGCGACTGCACATCTCTAAAGGCTCCTAAAGGGATCTCCAAAATCTCTTGGCCTTCCAAGGACGCAGAATGCTGCTGCTTCTACTGCGCTTTCTTCTATTTGTGTCTATTTGCTTCCCCGAGGAAATGGCTTGGTTTGGTTTCTTTGTTAATAGCAATACCGACTCAACTTCATTCCGTATTGCTGATAAGCTTCAGTTTTATGTCTGTACAGGCCAGCCCTATGAGAGCTGAGATAGTCAGCTCAGTGGTCTGGTTAAACTAATAATAATAATAATAATAATAATAATAATAATAATAATAATAATAATAATAATAATAATAATAACAATATATCTGTACATTTAGTCCAACCGGATTGTTACTTCATTTTTCTCTCATTGCAGTTACCCTTTAAATTATATTTTTTTATTAATTTAATATAATTATTCTTATACATGTTTGCTTTCGTATATATTTTAGACTTGTTCTCTTCATTTGTTGATTTTTACGCGGTTCCATAAAGGATACGAAGGGCAAATTCGCTCGGTACCTGAACACTTTAAGAATGGATTGCTAATTGTTGCGTATGCAGGAAATTTCATCAAAGAACGAACCGTGAATCCCCGTCTCTTCAAAGATTTTTGTTATGAAATTGGAGATGCGCAGGTGTAAGGCGGCTTTCCAATATCCGAACGTTTTCTCGAATATGAGAAATCAAGAAAGTGATGCTGTAGACTCCTTTGGACACATGTTCATTTTTCCGTGTCGTGCCTAACAAGATACGGGGATGAACATCACAAATATCGAAAATGTAGCTGGCATTGGCAACAAAATTCTGTTGGGATTGAAATAAAATCGTTTTCTGCATTACAGCTGTGACATGATGACTCATTCATAGGATGAATTTGGTCTCGTAGTTCATATCTGCACTTTGGTACTTGCCCGCATTTGCGACTGTGGTGACCTTATTTGCTTTAGGGTTCAGCTATTTATACAAATACAAAGGTCGTCTTGGTTGGTGTGACCGAGTCCTGAGGTCCTTGCAAGGTCTTTTAACCCATTTTAAAACCTTGCATGCTTTGGGGAAGGGCCTGTGTTGACAAAATGCCAGCTGAATCTAAACGAACCAACGTTGGAAAGGCAAAGCAATAAGGAATTGGAGGGAACTTCCTTCTCATTAAGGAAGGAGTTGGTAGTTCGGGAAGTGGAGGGAGCCAAGAGGTGGCTGTTGCTTAATTACTACTCCAGACGTTAATTAAAAGCGCCGTAATGAATCTCTAAAACGGAGAGGGTGCGATGAAGGACGGGGATCATGTTTAGAAATAAACCATCTGCCAAATTTGCATGCAAGGAAAAAGTAATTTTAACGTTACTGAAAAGTTTTAGTCAAATTATTACATTGAGCTGAATATGAATCCACACGACGACCGTATTTACCTTCTATAAAAAAAAAAATATGTTTATATCCCTTGAAATTAAGATTTATATATTAAAGTAGAATGCAAGGGGTAAGAGAGATTATAAAATTTTATATGAAATGGCTTTACCACTTGGTATACTAATGTAAATACATGAATTCGAAGGCCACGGATGGTTAGCAATAAATTGAGAAATGACAAAATTAAGAACCGTTATTTTTACGGGCAATATATTCCAAGACTTAATATGGCGGAAAAAATCACAGAATTATGAAAATTATCCAAACAATAAACCAAGGGCTATCATTTGAATAAGATTAGTCTTGTGAGCTAAATTAAGGTGTCGAGAATCATTTGATGGAGGTCCTTTCCAGGTGGAGGACCAACCCTGAAATTAATAACATGAAATTCCTCCTCCAGAATATGAACCCGAATTGGTTCTTATTTACGCAATTGGGAAGAAGATATTTTTGGCATTTTTAAGTTTTGGGATTAATTTTCCCTCCAGCCAGATGTTCGTCTTTTTATAGTTATAATATTTTTTCAATTGTGATATTTTTGCCGTAATGCTTATAATCACTGTAGATATAATAAGGCCCAGGATATCTAATCTAGTTTACCTTTGAAAAGGCAGCGTTTTAACGATGTGACTGGAATCTTGGATTTCGTATCTAATACAATAAATCCACATTTCCCTTTCATCATCCTTCGCATTCGTTTTCTCCTCCCACTCTTTCTCTCTCTATACAGTTTTCTAAAGCTGTCCTTGGAAACCTTCTGTGGCCAAATACCAAGGGAAATACGAGATCGTGAAGAAGCCCATTGATCTCGATCATTTTGGGGGACCACCTTATCGGGAGAAAGTTATTAAAGTTCAACACATGTAAACACAATAACAACACCAAAAACCAAATCCTCAGCGCTAGTCCGTGGATAGGTCTCCTTGTTTGTGTTGCCATGTTGGGTCATTAGCGTCGGATTGTGTTTGTGCTGAGTTCAATGAGACGGAAGACTTTCTTTGTCTCTCGGCGGAAGATGAAAGGAAGAGAGACTGCAAACTCCAGCTGGTAATTGCGACGGTGTAGGAGATAAAAGGACGGTGAAAGTTTTGGTGGGGGAAGGCGCTCTGTCTCAAAGGAGCAATGCAGCCCTGCTTCAGATGAACAATGGAGTGTTCAAGGATATTTATCTGCCAGTAAAGTGGCGATTAAGCATCAGAGTTAACACGCCTAATTGTGAAGGTATACAACGACAGGGAAACCATATCTTCCTAATCGTTAGTTAAGAAGAAAAAATGTAATGCTTTAAGAAATAACCATACACCAGGATGGAATAAAAATCACCAATATGGTCATAATAACATTTATTGTTTCCTGTTGTCGCGTGGAATGACTATTTTAAGCGTTAATAACCCTGGGAGTGGTAACGCCAGATAACGTATAATCAGACAATCTGTCCTGAATGTTTTCGATGCGCTCACTGTGCCGTAGCTTCTGTACGATGGTCATTCATTGTCTTTTGAACAAATGTTCACCTTTTAGCAATTATATACCTGCAATTTTTCTAGCCAATCAGCTTTGCACCCACTTGCTTCCTTAATTTTTACGCATGGGAATTTTATGCACCTGAATATCGTAAGTCATGTTCATGCTAACTGAGAACAAATTGATTTTTAGTAACTGAGAGAAAACTAATTTGGAAAATATATCTGGTAGACCAGAGACAACTAACCAAGTAAAAATGCTTTTGTTTGTGTCATAATACAGACTGAATGGTTTTAATGAGAGAGAGAGAGAGAGAGAGAGAGAGAGAGAGAGAGAGAGAGAGAGAGAGAGAGAGAGAGAGAGGGTCCTTATGCATGTTAAAGCATGCCCGAAGTGGTTTCAGAGGGGGGGGAGAGAGAGAGAGAGAGAGAGAGAGAGAGAGAGAGAGAGAGAGAGAGAGAGAGAGAGAGTTGTAGATTTCAAACGCTGACCAAAAGATACAGGGGAAAAAATGCCGTTGAATCTGTGTCACAAGCGTATTCTTGGACTCATCACTTTGGTTTACCGCCCGTTTACCGTTGGGTTCTCATTTTTTAATGCCAAGAATCGTGAAGGCGAGAGAGTGGGCCAATTTATGCCTGTGTTTGACGACCTCATAATCAGTGTATGTGTGCAGCCAAATATTTAGGAAATGGAGAGATACCCATGCCACAGAAAAAGTATCTATGTATATGGTTCTTCAAGGTTTCCCGCTGAATGCCAAGATGAACCCGTGTGGACGAGAGACTAAAATATTGGAGCAGGTATTCAGGTGTTCATAAGAGATTGGCACTTTTACCTTTCTAGAATTTTCACTGAACGGAAGTTATTCAGTGATTGAAGTGGAGAAGTGTAGAGAATTATTTGATTTAATTTGCTTATTTAAGACCAGCACATAAAATGCTCTATGCCTATCTGTTTTGTCATTGAAGTACTAACAAATATGGCAGCTTAATGAGCTGTCTAGTCGAAAGACGAAAATTAAATTAGAGATTTGACCTCCAAGCACACACTCTGCAAATGCACCTAAGAATATGAAAAGAGCAAATTTATTAGGGGAAATATTGTAAGCATAGAAAACTGAGGATAAAATTTCTATGGCAGGGGTTTTGTAAATACTCTTGAAATTAGAAAAAGGAAATGGTCAGTGACTGATTTACGTCAATCTTCCTAATGGTGTAGTAAATGGGATGTCATGCGAAGGTTAATGGTAGACGAACGTTCCTACGAAAGCTGCAGGTTAGGAAAAATAAATATTCCTAATAAAAGGTTATTATTATTATTATTATTATTATTATTATTATTATTATTATTATTATTATTATTATTATTATCATTATTATTATTCCGAGTAACTAGTTTTCTGCCTTGCTCAAAAGAAGGATGCTTATTGTGAATCGAACCCTGCTTTTATAATTATAAGAATTTACTTTACATTTCTCTTTTCGGAGGTAGGAACTGATAAGTTGTATTTTTCATTCGTGTAATACATTTGAACAGAGAAAGACTTCTTCCGTTGAGTTCAGTCTCACGGTGCCGGAAGCAGTGCCCCTTTTCTTCAGCATTTTTTTTTTATTTGTTACTGATATTTTCTTTAGTCAGCTTTATTCTGTTTCACGATTCTTGAATAGGTTGGATATTTTCTCCATAGTAATATCTCAGCCTTTATTAATGCCACTGTTTCGAAGGTACGCAAGTTCGGTTTTTCCAGTTATATAATTTTTCTCTCTCTCTCTCTCTCTCTCTCTCTCTCTCTCTCTCTCTCTCTCTCTCTCTCTCTCTCTCTCTCTCTCTCTCCCTCTCTCCAGATAGAATGGAAACCGTCATTATGTCTTCCGTTGTTGTTACTGTTTGAGATTCAGGTATATAATGTTCACCCATGCCCTTGTGGTATACAATCGGCAGGTGATATTGCATTTTAGAAAGGGAGTTAGATCATTTCCCTTGAATATTTACCGTAAGAGTGAAGAGTCACTATAACCATGCGATAATTGTTTCTACGTATTTGCAAAATAAAAAATCTTATTGGTTAAATCTTAATGACGCAATGTCGTTTCATATAATACAATTTTGGAATAAAAATGCATTGCTCTGACTTTTTATTGTACTGGAAAATTTACATATTATTTACAAGGAGACGACAAACGATGGGCAGTTTTAATAAAAGCTCTAGAAATGTTTTAAACTTTGTGTAATAATAATGATTTTCTGGAAGCTAGGAAACCCAAGAACAGATTACCGATTTCATGTTCGGTAAATGATCATAAAGAAAAGAAGAATAATTAAACAGAAAGGGAAAACGAAAACAAAGAAAACTAATATAACAATAAGAAGGAAAAGTGTAAAAATGCTGAGTGTATATAGTGAAGGTGATAAATCATGTACCATTATGAGTTTCAGGCGAAACGGCTGAAAGTGAATTTCTGGTGACGACGACAAGAGTGATGACTAAGATTGTCAACACGATGCGAGACAAGTGTGCTATAAAAGTCTCATAAAAGTAATTGAAAAATGGAATCCATGAGTAAAAAAAAAAAGGAAGACATCATGCAGACAAACTGAAACTACAGTAAAAGAATACTTTGGTTTTGAAATATAGTGACACCATAGCAAAGCTACTGGACGGAAGGAAAAATTAGTTCAGAGATTTGTGGAAATCCAATAGAATATACGAATTATGCGAAAGGGTCATTAGCTCATAAAATTTTCTGCTAGAAACAAGTTGCAATCTGCAAATAAGAGAAAAGAGAGGAAATAATCTTTCAGATGATAAAAAATAAACAGAAAATAAAACTACAGAGATCAAGATTGCTATTACTCAAACTAGACATAGAGAGAGGCGAACATTACAGAATACTACAAAAGATAAGAACCCGTGGCTAAGAGAAGCTGAAAATGACTACAAAACGGTCACCACCCTGAAACCTAAAACCATTTGGATGAAACATTACATAAAAAAATTGTGTAAGAATGTGCTAAACCCATTAAGTGTTGCAATTGCTGTACAGTACCATTCAACACAGTTCCTCAGCTGCCAGAAATTTAGACGAAGCACGACAAATGTAATTGAGAACTTGTTTTCCAAAGCTTCTCATTGTCCTGAAAATCGTCAAAAGTTTTCTAAGAGTACATCCTTAAATTTTAACACTTTTGATTGTCAGAGAAACAGGCAAAATTTCTGGTTCAAGAAGGTTAATTATTTCTGAGATTGCAATGTCCTCCTCCGCTGCTTAGAAAACGAGGAAAATTATGCACCCAGCGAGGAAAAAACAACAATTTTTGACATGACAAACAGAGAAAAATGCCGATGAAAATGACTCGTTAAAGATTTTTATAAACTTTTTACATCCATGATTCAATAAATTTCCTAGCTTTCGGTATATCAAAATAATAAATTCGTACCATACTGTAGTATACCAAACCGAACTTCTCTACAAAAGCAAGGCATTGGCGATGAAGGCACCATGTTTTATTTTAGTACCTTTTATCTCTGCAGTAAAAGAGAAATATAACGAAAAGACATAATTCTTGAAGGTAACGTCAAAAGTGCAAAATGGCCGCAAACATTTTTATTTTTCTCCCGTGTGTTTATGTGTCTGATTTTTCAACAAGTCTGAATATCTTCATTTAAATGTTATCCAAAGGCCATTTTTTTAGATAAAGTTTTATCCTCGTGCAAGGATTTGTAATATTTTTGTTAAATTAATTTTTTCACAGTTGGCAGCGCTGTTGGGACTGTTAGCGTTGTTTTTCAGTTCCTGATAATCGGAACATATCCAACTTTTGACATTTTGTAAATATTTTTCAATCCTCATTGACAAATTTTCATTTCTGGCTGAAGATAAGAAACTGACAAATTTCTCATAGAACCTGATGCATACATAATGTGTTACTTGGTTATTCCTGTTTTGACAGTTTTCAAGACTGCTGGTCTCATCCAACTTTTTGCTGGTTATTAATGGAAATGTTCTACTTTCGAAAGATTACAAGTAGGTTAAAACAGCGTTTCGACTTGCTCTATTGCACGAAATATTATAAATCCCTCGGCATTTAATCCTTCATCCCAAGCAAGGCAGTAGATTTTTCCTTTGGAGACCAAAATCCTTCTTCTAAAATCCTAGCTGAACTACTCTCCGCTTTGTATCTCATGGTGTTTCAGGCTTATGGTGCTTTCTCTCTTGTCGTCGGCTGAGAGGCAAAAGCAAAACAAAAACGTCCCACTTCCCTGACCACAAACTGTCAACTGATGGCGGAAAATGAGAAGATAAACATGGGTTTTATCCCCAAACCTCCTACCGGGCATTTTATTCTTCGTAGTATTTCAGGGTTCGACGAATTTCGGTGTTTTAGATAAACCCGAAGGGTAATTCCTTTTGGGGTAAACAAAGGGCAATGAACAGTGATTATAGTACTTGAGACGTTTGGAATTCGTTTAACATACCTCTCTCTTCCATTTTTTGAGATAAGTAAGGAGAGAGAGAGAGAGAGAGAGAGAGAGAGAGAGAGAGAGAGAGAGAGAGAGAGAGAGAGAAAGAGAAAGAGAGAAAGAGAGAGAGGGAACATGTCATAAAATGAAATAAATAAGGAGTATGTGAAATTAAGAATTAATGACCATCCTTAATTCAGTAATTGTACTATGAATGCAAATGGGATGAGACTTATTTATCTTTTGTTTGGGAAATTTCCTAGCTAGTGAACAGAACTATGCGTATATATGTATATGTATATATATATATATATATATATATATATATATATATATATATATATATATATATATTTCCCATATTTTAAAATGTAGTTCTCTAATTATTGTAGACAAGTGCACATATGCGATTGAAACTTGCTACCACAGGATAAAGTCCATTGCATAAAAATATTCTAAAACTATAGCAAAGACAAGCATTATGCTAGGCAGAATAATCCGCTGTAAACCAATCAACAACGTTCAGGTAGTACATATTGATACTTAACAGCTGAATTGACGCCTTTCTTAACTTAAGAACCGACTCCCTTAAAACTACCAATGAGAATTTTCCAGCCCCGCGTTGAAGAAAATAAAGTACAGTACCTTTTGCCAGGTAGTGTCGAGTGCGGCCTCTGTGCGGAAAAGGTTACTAATCTTCAGTGCTAGAGATGGAAAAAAAAACAGCTCCTTATTAAAATAAACCTTTTAAAAGATGGCATAATCATATATTATTTGCCTTTATTTGGGGTCAGTATTCTTAATAGTCAGCGCTTTCATATAAGACACTAAGAAAGAAATGCAGTGTTAAGTGTTTTGAGGCTTTTTAAGTCGTACAATAGTGCAATATAGTTATTTCATAAAAATATATCTGGACGTAAAAGGAATGTTTAAGTTGACATTTTTGGTAGAAAAGAAAGCCTGGAAGTTCTGTCTTTTATGTTTACTTTGCAGTGTGAACCTCGACTGTTTTCCTCTTTTCCAACAGTCGATATTTATAGGTGACTGGATCGCTAGACATTCTTCCTTTAACTTTGTTTTGTTTTGTGATTAAGAGTTTATGCCTTTATTTGTGGTGGGAGTGACATGGGAAGTGGGGCATTTTTATTGCCTTAGGCCGAGTGTTGATTATATAACCTGTTCTCAAAAAACAGGTCGTGCCCTGGTTTTCCCTGTTTAGGGTTGGGAGTTAGTTCCCTTGAAGATATGCACAGCTATTTTGTCATTCTTGCTTCCTATTCTGTTTTAAAGTTTGAAGACACTTTATTATTAGATTGTTTATGGTTATGTAGTGGTTTTTAGTTTTCTGTAAAAGAAAACTATTGTGATGACTTTGTCTATCCGTCCGCACTTCTTCTGTTCACCCCCAGATCTTAAAAACTACAGAGGCTAAAAGGCTGCAAATTGGTAGGTTGATCATCCGCCCCCCAATCATCAAATATGCCAAATTGTAACCCTCTAGTCTTAGTGGTTTTTATTTTACTTAAGGTCAAAGTTAGCCATAATCGTACTTCTGGCATCGCTATAGATATCAACAACACAGGTCATCACAGCACCATGGCTGAGTTTCATGGACTGCGGCTGAAGGTTTCATGGGTCGTGGCTGAAAGTTTCATACAGCATTATACGATGTACAGAAGACTCGACTGCGCCAAACAAACTTGGGAGCAATATTTACTTGTTTATATTAACTTCCATCCTTTCTCCTTGTTCTTTTCTCTCTCTTTTGTTCCTACGGAGACATCTGTACAGTAGAAGCTTCTTGTTATTCCGTAAAAATATATGATCGACAACAACAGCAGCAACGTCAATATAATAATACTAATAATAATAATAATAATAATAATAATAATAATAATAATAATAATAATAATGAAATCCACATTTAAAATCGTTATGCTAACAAAGCAGTACAAAGCTTTCGTGCTTCTGCAAAGCCCATCTTCCCCGGTTATGAAATAATTTAAATAACTATTCCTTATTCTCGCTGATCTCTTTTGTTGAAGATTCATTTATCTTTCATATGTAGCTTAATCTCGCTGATCTCAGTTGATGATCCTGTGGCCTCTTTAGGGGTGTCTTTCAGTCCTGATCTATTTCAGTAGACTGGAACGTGACAGGGAATCGATTGATGCCATGTCTGTGTCAGTCCCAATAATTCTTCAGTTGCTTTAATAGTGGATTTACAATTTTTACAAGTGTACACACCATTAATATACATTATCCATATAACAAAACGTCTTTGGTAAATAGTGTGTTAAACCACTGCAATATTCTTTAGGCCTTGTCTGCGTGTTCGTCCGTGTTCATTTAATTGTTGGTTTGCCTTTTGCTTTCCTTGATCAGAGAATTTATTTCGTGTTTATGGCGCCAGCTACTTAGTTTTACTTCTTCTTAAGTTATGTCAAAGCCTATATCCTCTGACACTTCTTGTCTCTTATGTAAGCATTAAAGTGCTGACTTTTATAAGAGATCAGATATGATGATTATTTGACTGTATAATTCTCTTTAAAGGCGTATTATCTTACAGATCATTTACATAATAATTTAAGGCTTTGCGCCCTATACCTTGCCAATTTTCCTTTCTTCTAAGTAATCTTTGCATGCGATAAAAAATAAAAGATCTACCCCCCCCCCTAAGAAGGACAAGATTACTATCTGGGGTTGTTCGAAATTGATTACTGATTTATGGCTATTTTGAAACATAAAAAACTAATTTATTTTATTATTATTATTATTATTATTATTATTATTATTATTATTATTATTATTATTATTATTATTATTATTATTTAGAGTTCTGAATGTAGCTACTGTTTTAGGGCCCCAAGGGTAAGGAAAGTCATTTAATTCTCCATTATGAAATGCAGTGAGGTGGATTTCTCATTATTTCTGCTCTCTTTGTTTTATCTTTTCACCTCACTCGCGAAATTGGCGCAGTGGCCATCATCAGAGAGGGGTCGTCCCAGTGTAAACGTTTTCCCCTTTGGTTATTAAAGAGGGGAAAAGACAAAAGATAGATTAACATATTATCCATCTCTTTAGCTCACTCCACGATCAAATAACTATTGTTTCTCCGGAAAATCCCAATTCATCAGGTCAGGGCGATGAAACTCGCGTTGTTATCTAAAATCAATTGATGTTGAAGTGGAGGGTTTTTGTCACGGTAGGTAATCCCATTGTATTCAGGTGAAGTTGAAGAGCTGGAACAGTCCACATTTCTGCTGCGAATATACATTGCGTCAGGTTATATACCTGTCTGTCTATTGTTACGTAACAAGGAACATCAAAAACAAGAATAAGAATGACCCACGTGCATGAGGAGTCAGAAAGACGTCTAGGTTTGGTAGAGTTTGGAGCTGGACTTCACGGGACATTTCTTTCAATTGCTGACTTCAGGCATGCAGTGAAATTTGAGTTACACTGCTTCAAATGAATTTGCTTCCGCAATCAGACTCCAATACTTTTACAAGATTCAAAAATCTTAAATCAGAATATTTACCGTCAATCATCAAATATTTAACTCTTTCCTCTGCTTAAAGGATTGCCCCTAATTATCAAAAATGGCCCTTTTTATGTGCTAAATTGTCCCAACTCATTTATCTGTTTGTGAAAATGGAGGATACATTACTATGAGATTTCAGCCTGCAACAATCGAGATTTCGCCCTCAAATATACTTTCGGCACATACAAAGATTAACTGCTGAAGCAAGAATATAATCTTATATGAGAATGAGGTGCTGCTTTTAAATGAAACCAAAATGCACTAAAACGAACTCTGGCGCTAGGATAGAGGTTCCCAAGTGTCAATAAATTTTTAGGGATGAGGGTGAAAACCCCAAGCGTTTGTTCTTTACCTAAGGTGACACTTGTACTCGCTCACAGCTGGATTTATAGATGGGAGTAATGCGCTGCAGTTGCTAATGCGAGCCTTTGTTCTCTACCTCTGGGCTGTGCAGGTCCTTTCTTTTAGTTTTTCGTTTTGATCCAGTCGTATTTTTCGACCAGAAGGAAGGAACTGCTTTTACTCTTGGTTTTCATCGTTCAGTCTACCAGTAGTATACTACAAATAAATGCGCGACATTAATCAAGTTATAGATTAACATAAAAGGGGAGAGAGAGAGAGAGAGAGAGAGAGAGAGAGAGAGAGAGAGAGAGAGAGAGAGAGAGAGAGAGAGGTGGGAGATAGGTAATGAAGGTGTGTCGGGGAAGGCAGGCAGGCAAAGCGAAAGAGAGGTTTTGCATTTCTATCTATAAATAAAACATATCGTTCATTAATCCTTTCATCCAAACCATCAGTTAAGTGTATAAGTGCGTATTAGGTTCCAAGAGACTGCACGTCTTAAAGTTCTTTTGACATGAATTCCAGAGTATCTTTCAAGTACACTTAATTTCTGTTAGGGAATCTCACTAAGAACGTATTACTTGCACACCTGCTGGTTTAAATGTGTAATGTTGTTATATTAGAACCTGAATAGATATTTTTCATATTTTCCATATTATATGTGACGCATTTCTGATCTGACTCGGCATTAGGAAATTTTACTCGTTATAGTTTTTCATTGAAGAAAAGTTTCTTCTTTCCCCTTTGGCCGCATAAAAGAAATTCTCGCTCTGTTACCTCGTGATTTGTGAACTTTGACAATTGGCTGGTTTTTGACTGTGATGGCCATATTTGCCACAGCATCCGCCAGCTTTACAGCGATAATGAGGCTGGATGGCCTTACCTAAATCGCATTGTTGGCGGAGAAGCGACCTCATAACGAAGTGACTAGAGTCTTCGCCCTCATTAGAGGAAGGGGAAGGAGGACGGGGGCGGGGGGCATTGAAACAAAAGGCTGAGGTTGCTTAGTTACTCCTCCAGACGGCAATTAAGAGCTATAATGAATCTCCAAAACTGTCGGGGTAAAGTGGAGGCTCTCTTGGTAAATAAAGATTTTGATGAGCAAGCGCACGAAAATAAATTTATTTTACAGAGCAAGATAACTGAGAAGGAGAGGGCGCAGTTGAGTATTTCCTTTTCACATTGATATAATACCACATGTTTGTCGTTGGATGGTGGAAAGATTTTCTTTTTTGTAGGAATGAAGAATCGTTAGTTGTTAGGATTTATGAAAGGAAGGCTGTCCAGCCAAGCCAGTACTGGGCCACTTTGAGTCATTCTTAAGATAACGAAAAGAGGAAGTTGGGGAGGTTGGGCATCAAAATAGAGATCCAGAAAGTAAGGGAAATGAAGTACAAAGATTTACTGTGAAAATGGGAGAATATCCTGCTGTAATACTGACAAGTAACAGATGGAGGTGCTGGACAGCAAGACTGAAGGAAGCGGTACTGGAAGTAAAGTAAAAGGCTAAAGCGTGGGTGCAAGTAGGGGCCGAAGGGAAGTTGCAGACACCCTTTAAAAATTCTTACAGTGAACCGCGTAAAGTGGGCTGACGGCACTGCTCCCCAGCAGGTAAAGCATTTATTGAACTTTCACGTATAAACAGTAAGAAACAGTTTTTCTTCCAGCAATAAGTTATTTATTTATTTATTTTTTATTTTAAATTTAATTTTTTTTGTTTTTGTTTTGGATTTTCTGTTGAGAGGAATTGAACAAGATGAAAAGATTCGCCAGGAGAATAACTCTTGAGAACAATTAATAAACGTCGAAGACCAGATCTTTTTGGCGGTTTAAAAGATTCCTGAGAGACTACATCACTATTCAGGGTAACTTCTTGATATTAATGAACAATAATGGTAACTGTTGAATACTTCGGTTGACTAAGATTGACAGTGAAAACTAGGACATGAAAGTCACAGATTTTAGGCGATTTATATATATTATCGTAGGCTAAGTATTTGTAGCATATTTTTGAGAAGAAAAAACTGATCTCCATCGGATAAAGGATTCAAGTTAGCCCGGTGTTTATTAAACCCTTCGTCCGTTGCAACAAACAAACAGAGATCATTTCACATGAAATGACTGCTATTTCTGCAACGCTTTCAGTCTATCATCAGCTATTAATGAGAAATCTCATCCTGATCCTCTGTTTCGGTCAATTTCCAGCTGACCAGCTTTTCAATGTGTTCTTCTCTTCCTCCAGATTACCTACACTTGGTATCCCTTTCTCCTCAAATTACCAACGACAACCTCATCAAGAGCGATAGAATATAGATTCGCTACAATAACCCACTGAAGTCCTTGAATGTTGGTTTAAAAATTATGGTCAAAAGTTGAGAAGGATAAGGATTGAATATATTCTCTTTGAATGATATCAGTGCCCAGCTCTTTTTTTTATAATGCATGAATATACGCATTAACAATAATTTACACACATACAAAATAAGTTTTCAATACATTTACTGCACATAAGTTGAGGGTATTTCTATGACAGCAGCCATGTTGTCGATAGTGTTATGGTATCAGTGATGATGGCCTCTTAAGATAATCACATTTTCATTGCATACCTAAGATGTAAATTGAAAGCGGATGATATAGATTGAAAACGGATGATACAGATCAACAACGGATGATACAGTCAGGGGAAGTCGCCGAATGAAAGGATCCATGGCATTTAAACGTAGCCGAAATATTTGTTAGAACGCGAACAGACACACAATGGTGAAAGCAAATATAAGTTTATGGGTTGGCGGAGGCATGTGCTCTCTGTGTGGGATTATTTTGTGGCATTTTGAAAATTTGTTGTTTTGTCGCCATGGAATCCATGGTGCTCATTTTTTAATTACTGAAGGGAA
This sequence comes from Macrobrachium rosenbergii, assembly GCA_039081455.1. Lineage (NCBI taxonomy): Eukaryota > Metazoa > Arthropoda > Malacostraca > Decapoda > Palaemonidae > Macrobrachium > Macrobrachium rosenbergii. The sequence continues at coordinate 13,234,507 of JANJGK010000041.1, forward strand.
AAGGTAATCCTGCCGTGTCGACCCTCGCTTGTCTTCCGTTGTTATTAATGGTATGGTTATACTACCAATAATTATAATAATATTAAGTATCCATGTACTAATGAGTCTCTTTATTCACTGCTGAGAGGCCTTGGCGGAGGCTTGCTCTTTTTTTTCCATCCTTTTGCCAATGATTAACCAACACAAAAACGAAGACTTGAAATTATGGCAACATCATGGCAAACAACAGTGAGATTCTGTATTACTCACGGCCCTCATAAATGTTATCGGTTGCAAAGCAATACTGAAATGAAATAACACAATATTATATTCTGTGTTGACCAGCGATTTAAGAGAAACCTTTGTGCAGTTATATGCAAAAGTAAAATTGGTGAACACTAAAAGTCGTTTCGTTTTCTGTGATGGGAAATCCATTTTGTCGGTATGCCTCAGAGAACAGCAGCGTTAGAACAACAATTCTCTCTCTCTCTCTCTCTCTCTCTCTCTCTCTCTCTCTCTCTCTCTCTCTCTCTCCTTCAGTGTAATCATTTATGGAATCTATTTTTACATCGCTGACGGAAATTACATTCCCTCCCTCAGTGAATTTATTTGAGAT
>JANJGK010000041.1:13240101-13257601 GCA_039081455.1 Macrobrachium rosenbergii
ATGGGGTCTTACTTGAGAAATTTATAACGCAGCGTACTTATAATATAGCAAGTTCATTATGGTACTGTGAATTGTCTTTTTTCATTTTTTTTGGGTTGTTCATCGTAGACGTTATTATCCGCAGAATATCTGAGTCATACATATAGACTCACAGTGTGTTTTATATGGCAGTATATTCACGTAACAGTAAGTAATTGTCCATTTCACGTAATTTAAGACTGTTGCAGTATTACGTAAAAATAACATCATTTATGAGATACTAACCATGGAAATCCTACTGATTCTTTTAGAAATTATTATTTGTTAAATATGTTATTCCTCTTGCACATTAATGGCATGTTTTTTCTGGAATATTTTTTTTAATTACTGAGACTTCATAAACTACCTGAAACAGTCGATGACAGGTGAAATCAATTACTGTAAGGTAGTTTCAGAGAGGAAAATAAACCGACAAACAAACGGACAGACAGAGGACATTGTATAAGAAGTTATTTTTAGATATTTACTCGAGGATCCAGGAATACTGGATTCCAAGTAAAATCTTATCCTTAGGAGTGTAATTCCCGTGTTTCTCTATGTAGTTTTGTAAGCAATCTGAAGACTTCAAGGATCTCTCCAACGCTCCACATTTCCGTGAAACCTCTCAGCATCCAAAGATCCAAATTAAGTCTATGCGATGAGAAGGAAAATAATGGTACGGTTCCTCAAGAGATAAAAATACTGTTGCTGACGGAAGTTACTGAACTTGAAGATGTAAATAAGGTTCAAAGTGCATAAAAGTATGTTTTATTTTATTTCATTTTTACACGTTTACTAATTGTTTAGAGAAATCAAGAAGGTCATAAAGAAATTCTAATAGGATGGGTAAAAGTAACGAGTAGATTCAAACGAAGGAATGAGTTGTTAAGGTTGGCGGGAATGGTATTGTCATCTTAGATGTACCTTTACTTGTTTTGTATTTCGTCGTTATTGCTTCATTGCAATTGTTGGTAAATAGGGGAAAATACGCATTCCTAAATTCTGTTCATTAGTATAATACACGTGTTTTAAGATACGCTTTAAGGTAAGCACCTCACCGGTAAAAGCGTAATTTCAAAATTATGGAAATATGCACGAGGAAGCTGAACCCTAGCATACAAAAATAAAAGGAATTTGCATAGATTTCTAGTTCCAGACTGGAAATACTAAAGTAGAAAATTGGCTTTTGAACATCTTCTGTTGCATGAATGGCCTCTGCCAATCATCAAACATACCAAATTGCAGCCCTCTAACCTCAGTGGTTTTTATTTTAATTAAGGTTAAAGTTAGCCATGATCGTGCGCCTGGCAACGATATAGGACATGTCAACACCGGGCCGTGGTTAAACTTTCGTGGGCCGCGTTTCATACAGCTTTATACCGAGACCACCGAAAGACAGATCTATTTTCGGTGACCTTGATTTTACGCTGTACAGAAATTTCGATTGCGCCGAAGAAACTTCAGCGCATTTTTACTTGTTTATTTATAGACTTATCAGAAACGAAAAAATGTTTTACCCTTATATGCTCCGGCGCCCCGTACTATATTCATGTATTTTTTTTTATAAATACTATAATGATGTTAAGAGGTCATTGTTGCTAAGATTTATGTCAGAGGTTCCCCCACCCGAGTTTGTTAGGTATGTCTTCAAGAAGGAAAGAAAAGCCACAAAGACTGGTGAAATAGTTGGAAGCGAATGTTTGAAAGTGTGAACTAGCGAAAGGCAATTCAAGCAGAAAGGATAACACATTACCAGTGGTTAATTGAAGTAGGTATATATATAAGTAAATATAAGACATATCAATAATGACAGAATGAGAGAATAAGTGAACCTGAATAGGTGAGGCTAGGTAAGTTCGGGGTTCTGAGAAAAAGTTTTAGTGCTGTGTTTATATAGGCTCCATTATGGAATAGACCTCTCCTAATTAATAATTTTTATGTGCGTCCCCGATTTTATACAAATTTCATTCTGGTAGGGATAGAACATCCATGCCGTATTTGGACATGAACTGAACAAAATCTGAGAAAAAAAAAAACAAATAGAAAAGAAAAGCAAAATAAAGTGACCGACAGAAAAGCTTCATGGAAATAATTTTTTTTTATAAACAAATTTACTCACTTATTCTCCCATCATGTATCAGCCCTAATCCCATTAGTGGTATTTATTTCCAACTAATTTCTCATCATATAAGCTCATCAGTCATAATTTTCTTTAAATAAATTTCTATAGAAATACGTTTTCTTGGCATTTTTCTTAAAAAATTCTCCTCACCTAGAAATCCTTCAACTTCAGTATTCTCCATTTAGTATTTCTCAGTCACCATGTTTTTTTCAAACGTAACTGCACCTTTTCTGGTTATTATTATTTATGTTTTTTTTTTATTCCACTTTATGAGTGTTTTCCATCTTCGCACTCTGAATAATTTTCCTCACGAATACTTTTTGATGAATATATTGAATTTCTGATATCAGATCCAGATATACTTAAATCACGCAATTTATTTTGTGTGTGTGTGTGTGTGTGCGTGTGTGTATTTCAGACGCTCTTTTACCAGTATTTTTCTATCATGGGAGACATTCCAGACTAACATTTTTTCCTTAAAATTTCCAGCGCGATATTATTTTTTTTTTCGAGAAACAAATCGTTATAGGTAAGAATCGTCCACTCCCCCTTTCCCACTTTTTGGTCATTTTACAAGGATTATTGACAAACTAAGATTTACTTTCAACAAGAGAAGGCACTGGGAAGGAATAGCCGAATTGAGGAGTAAGGATTGTTTTGGGGGATGTATAAGTTTTGGAGTGGAATAATTTCAAAAGAATCTTTGCATTCAGTATAACAACAGTGGCTACAAAATAAATTTATGAAGCACATCCTCCTCTACGGTGCAACAAATAGGTATTGGGCTTCGAAATGTGTCCGCTTTCTCTGTCTGTCTGTCTGTCTGAGATCTTACCTCATGCCATCATTAAATCGGTGTCGGTTCTTTCTCTTTCAGGAAGGGATAATCTCTCTCTCTATCTCTCTCTCTCTCTCAAACATGCACATACGTACACACTAACACACACACACGGTTGAGGGATTCTTGAGTCCAGACTAAAAAACGTAAAACGCTCGAAATGCTTCACTCCAGCAAATTCATTCAAGGACGGACTTCAGACTTTGCTGCAGGCTGATGCCGCGACCTGCAAATAACCTTCTCATGATTTTCCGGTGGAGGTTTATGAGATCTGCGCCAGCCAAAGGTCTCTTCTCCTGAGGTCATTTGTTTTTGGCTCTGACAACGGCTAGATCGGCGTTAAATCGGATCTAATTGGGATTACAAATTTCCAAAGTTGACTTTTGAAATGTAGTAAGCAGACAAACTCGCTCAAGTGCTTGCACGCACCCACGCACGCATACACGCACACACACACACACACACACACACACAAAACAAGTTTTATACGTGTGTAACAGAAATCACATCTGGTTAATTTTTTACTAACTCAAATTCGCTTAACTTTTTTATCATTTTAAGCCCGATTCTTTTCCGGATATATTTCAGCCACAACGAATGAATTTATCTCAACCCAATCACAGAAGACATACCCATAGTTTTTCCTTTTTTTTTTTTTTTTTGAAAAGAGACAAATCATTACTGGTAAGAATCGTTCAGTCCCCCTCCCCACTTTCTCTATTTTAAACTATTGAAAATTTTACAAGGATTATTTGACAAAACTTATGACTCACTCTCACCAAGGGAATGCAAGAGAAGGAATGGCTGAACTGAAGTTTAAGGATCGTTGATAGAGACGCACAATTTTTAAGAGGAATAATTCCAAAAAATCACTGCATTCAATATTACAATATTAGATATAATATGAATTTATGAAGCACGTCCTCGTCTACGGTGCAACAAATAAATATTGGGCTTAGGAATGTGCTCTCTCTCTCTCTCTCGCTCTCTCTCTCTCTTTCTCTCTCTCTCTCTCTCTCTCTCTCTTAGACGCAAACAAACACACACACAAACACAAATAAACGGTTGAAGGATTCTTGAGTCCAAACTAAAAGGCGAGAAAAAAGCGATTTCACAAATGTCGTTTTTTGGGACCAAATTTCAAAGATATACCGAAATTGTGAGAAAATGAAAGCTTGCAATCTGCCAAGCGAAGACAGGAATGCAGGTCAACGTTAATGTTTTTCCAACATAATCTAGAAAAGGGTGATTTGGGGAGGATTCTAGAATCTGTTTGGCATGAAATGACCCGTATTTTAAGCATGAGATTCATTCTCATTTAAACTGTAATACGTTGAATTACTCCTTCTTGTACTCTCTCTCTCTCTCTCTCTCTCTCTCTCTCTCTCTCTCTCTCTCTCTCTCTCTCTCTCTCTCTCTCTCTCTCTCTGTATTGCATTCTATCTCTTCCTGTGTTTCTCTTTTTTCTTATTAAAGTGGAGATGGTTCTCATAATATGATGATGGCTTCCAGGAAATCACTGAGTATCTTTTGCATTCGAGGGTCAAAACGCCGCAGTTCCAGACTCTTCTGGAAAATGAGGCCAAGCGAAGTTATTGAAAACATGATTTCATATTTTGTTTCTTCGGTGAGATTAGATTGACCTTAGTTTTTGGCTCGTTTAAATTCATGGAAAATATGACAACGTTGTGCTCAAATACAAGGGAAAACTATTTGTTTTCCTGGCAGAGCTCTTGAAAAACGTTTTGTTCTGTGGAAATTATTTATGAGTTTGGATTACGGTTATGAAGAATAAATGTTCATAAAAATTATTATTATTATTATTATTATTATTATTATTATTATTATTATTATTATTATTATTATTATTAGTCATTCAGTGTGGAGATAGAGGGATTATCCTCAAAGGATCAGTCATACACACTCATATATTTTGTTTTTTATTATGAATTATATAATGTAATTATGACCAGATTTACACATATCACATACGTACATTTAATCAAATGCTGAACATTCAGAATGAGAATAAATGCAGCTAAATATATTTCTGCATATGTATCTAACAGACAGGATTTTAATTGCAGCATTTGTGAAAAATAAATGTTCCCTTCAACAAGCTGTGGCTATAGTTCGATTGCGATGAATGTGAGTGAAGTATTGAGAGAAATAACTTTGAAACGCATATTAGTCTATGAATGAAGAAAATTCATGACCCACTGATTCCAGTACAAACTATATATATATATATATATATATATATATATATATATATATATATATATATATATATATATATATATATATATGTATATATATATATATATATATATATATATATATATATATATATATATATATATATATATATATATACATGTATTATGTATATAAAGACAAAATCCACGATGGAAAGAGAAACACTGGAGTGCTGCGAGGCCTTGTCTTTATTTATATATTCATAACGTTCCATATTTTCGTGATTAAGTTATACATATATATATATATATATACATATATATATATATATATATATATATATATATATATATATATATATATATATTATATATGTATATATATATATATATATATATATATATTATATATGTATATATATATGCATATACATATACACACTCACATATATATAATATATATATATATATATATATATATATATATATATATATATATATATATATATATATATATATATATATATATATATATATATATATATATATATATATATAGACGTTACTGAGTCTTATGTGAATTGGTAAATATTTAGAACATGTTATCACCTCCCCTTTAACATCTGTAAATAAGCAAACAGTCGGCAGTTTCCTTGAACGTCCTTCTAATCTGGCAAGTCTTTTGGCATTGTTGACAGAAGGAATTGCTTCGCTCTCCCTCTACTCCGGCAACTCCATCAGATGTCGTCTCTTTGGTGTTCTTGTTGTCGAGGTGTTAATGGGATTATTATTTTCTTATGTTATTATCTCTGACAGCACTGCAAATTTACTTTTGTTTTTATTTTTGTTCTTTATATCAATGGGGCTTTACCTTAGAACATTAATGGATTTTTAAAGGTATATGGCATTTTTATTTCTTTTTTTTAACTTGTCAGCTCTGATATGCAAAGAGTATTACTTACGGAGACATATATGTTATATGACTAAAAAATCTAAATTATCTTAGCATTGCGAAGCAAATGCAGCAAGAGAGGAGACAGCGTTAAAGGGTTCTCAAATGATGGAAAACCAACTTCCACAGAAATGGGGCCCATAAAATAGTTCTTTGTATGAAAGGTGACAGAGAATTCCTCTTCTTATTTTAAAGTTATTCGTGGAAAAGTTCTTGAAATCTCTGTAGTACTGTTACTAATATACTATTTTATAAAATTTACATATATATATATATATATATATATATATATATATATATATATATATATATATATATATATATATATATATATATATATAAGTGATAGTAATCATTTGGTTAGTGATGGATATTTTTCTAGAAGATTGTAGAATCCCTGTCACTCCCGAAGACGGCAGTCAGTTCCAACCGATTCAAAAGTATATGGCAGTGTTGCAAAGGCTAAGAATCTCTTTGCTAGGAACGCTATTTCTATTTATCACTCTATTGACAACATTTAATTTCATGTTTTTCAATACCTTGACGACCATTCTCCATGATGATTTCATTCTTGTTGTGGATTAAATATTGCGAATTAAGTATTTTAGCATTCCTCCCATTTAAAAGAGATCCAATCAGAATTCCATTACATCAAAAAACATTTTTGATATTCCTCAGTCGTCTGTAATAGTTGACTGAAAATACTTGATTTTTGTTCTCTACACTGCACCAATGGGGAAACATTTTCTGTTTTCCAATTTGATGCAGACTTCGTTGAGACTTCATTGCAGTGTTCCATTCTGATGCGAAAGCGTATCACTTCATTCATTCAGTATTTGAACTTATCGTGGCCATACAGGCGTGCATTTCATATTTCGTATATTGCGAGACCCCTTCAGTTTCCGGTGCTACCCCGGCAAATGGAAGTTTTTTATCATTCCAAAATAGTCTGAAATGAATTTTTCCATTACCGTATGTTTTGTGTGTGTGTGTGTGTGTGTGTGTATTTGAATAACGCTGTTTGTTGTTATATATTCACTGTTGATATCATTTCGATATTTGGTAAACAAGTGCTCTGTAAAAAGAATTGTCTTATAGTTCTGTTCCATAACGAGTTATGTGTATTCTCATTAATCCTATTAAAAATTATGTCTGTTATCATCGGGTCATTATGATAGTTTTTGATTTCTCTAACTAACAGTAAAGGAAAACATCATCAATGAGAATGCGATAGGATTATGTTTCTGTTTTCATAAAAGAAGACAATTGTAACAAAATAGAACTAAGTAGTAAAATTTTTTCCAGAATATACAAAATAACAACGATTAGAAATACCAATCGATACTGAAATTGAATTACACCAAATTAATCATTAGTTCTGAGCACTTCTTTATTACACAGACACGGGCTTCATCCGAAAAATTTCTCAGCCTCATCAAGATATTGTAATGACATAAAAATAATGTCCTCTCCAAAATTAGTAAAGTAAAGTAAAGTAAAGTAAAATATAAAAAAAATAAAATAGTGGTATTATCTTGTAATATTCATGCATAAATTCTGAATTTAGTAACATCGGTTAGTCTCGCTCGTCGGAATGGTTGAAAACTATCGGATTTTTGAGGAACTTGACATTTTATCCTTTTTGACATAACTCCAGAGCATAATCTTTGCCAATTAAGAGATCACCAGAATACTCAGCTGATTTTTAATCCAGGTTGATCTTTTGAAACAGTTCTGAGGAGCTTCAATGTGCTCGGTTTGTCTGTATGTCTGAGTCTCTCCCCTGCATGGCTATTGGTATTAAATACATTCTCTGCTCTCTCTCTCTCTCTCTCTCTCTCTCTCTCTCTCTCTCTCTCTCTCTCTCTCTCTCTCTCTCTCTCTCCAGACTGCTTAAGAGCTTCGAAATGGTGTCATCGTGGTGATGGAGAAGTTTAAAATCCCGTTAGAAATATAACGATCAGGATGATGATGATGGTATTTGTAGAAATTAGGGAATCTACGACAGAGCAGACATCAAAACTGACCTCATCTTTTTCTGGTTCATGGTCTATGAGAGACGTGAACGAAGATTCGTGAAAAAAAGTATGGAGTCGTTAACACTCCAAGAAGGTTGATGGCTATTATATAAGAATTTTGTGTGTGTGTGTGTTTTTTTTCTGCTTTTTTTTTTACGTTAGAAGAAGCATGGCTATTGAAGTGTTTATTCAAGGATATTGACATTGTTGTCAGCCGTATGGATAATCAATAGTGGTGCAAAATGTTAGATCACTTTGATGTTAACTCCTCGCTACTTCAACTTAACGAAGAAAAAAATCTGCGATGTAAGAAAGATGGCGAAGAGATTGGTCTGACATCTGGGTCCTTACCAAGAGAGAGAGAGAGAGAGAGAGAGAGAGAGAGAGAGAGAGACTAGTAACTTCGGGAGATCAAAGTTTTTAGAAGCTTTTGAAATGTGGAGGTGGAGTAGAGCTGTGCCTCTGGATTTCAACAAACATGGTGGTACTGGCACACAGGATGAAAGAGCAAGAAAGTGCTCTATAGAGAGCACAGAAGTAATACTGCAGGAACATTGAGCCAAATGAAGATAATGAAAAGAAAGCGTAAAATGGGAGAGAGACGTTGGAAAAATTAATGCGGAAAGTACGAATACTGATGTAAAAAAAAAAAAAAAAGCAATATTCTAGAATATTGAAATACTAAGTCCTAGAATCTGCAGTAAAATTGAAAGGGGCGATGAATGGGGCTACAGGCTACATAGCAATGATTATTTAATGGTTTTAACCGAGTCTTTTATTTTTACGTATGAGTATCTAGAAATGCATCTACTTTTTACATGAAAAATTATGAATGATAAAGTAGACTCATCTCATAACCAGCCATGTAAGTAATGCAGAATAGTATTTTAATATTTTGTTGTACTTTAACCAGCTAAAATAAGTAGCCATTCATAGTTCTTTACTTTATTTACTCAGAACACTAGAAATTAATTACAGTGCTGACTTTCTTTTTATCAAATTATTCAGTGATATCACAGGGTAGCAGGAATCACCGACATTTTATTAAAGGGAGAAGTAATCAACTTGTGAAGGCAGCATTTGTTTATCTACTTGAGCATCATTTTTTAATCTTTAAGATAAACCAGTTTTTCTTTACGAACAAAGTTGGATTGCACCTTAACTTCAAAAAGTTATTATTTATAATATAATTTTATATGAACATGAGAGTAAATTTCTTATCTGACTTTTGTCTACAGTTTATTCTTTCATCATTTGCACTATTATTCTTATTTAGTTTATTCATATATTTCCAACTTGATCTCATTTTCTAGCACACAAATACGACCTTCGGTCTTGCTGAAGGTTGTTATCAAATAAAAGTGTGCGCACATCATCAACAATAAGGGCAACAGTAAAAAAATAACCATTTCAGTTGTATTCTATTTGGTGACAAAACTGCTCAGCGTAGCGTTCCTTAGAGCAACACCCAGAACTAATAAAGGAAAGGTTTCAAGAAACTGAGTATTGTATTTCAAGAAAAGGGTAAAGAAGTAATTGAACACTGAGCAAAATTTTAGCTAATTGACACACCTAGTGAATTGATTTTTCTTGACTTCTGTTAGACTGAAGTTCATATTTTACAGCGAAAAAATGTTTTGCTTGCATATAAAACTGGTAATTTTCATAATGATAAAACCAGTACGTTTAATTTGTTTTCCCTTTGTTTTGCAGATTTGACTTCCTGGTGAATTAAGAAGAGTGATTTGAATATGAATCACACACGGAGAAGAAATTGTCGTAGTCTTCCATGATAAGGTAAGGAAGTTAGTAAGTAGATAACTTATCGTTAATGAGAGTTTTGCATTTTCTTCCAGGAATGAATATTACAGGTTCCGATCATCGGTAGCAAGGTAAGGAATATGACATACAAGATACTGATAAATGACCAAATTATCCAGTTTAGATTAACCGCCCATCTAACCATAAACTTAGGTATGGATTCAGTGAATGCAATTTGGTAAAAATCCTTTATAAGTGATCGTAAGAATACCTCGCCATTTTAAATTTTCTTGATGAAACAGAATAAGAAAAATAAGAAACGTACATATTGTCATAAAACAAGACAGGAACCACGGTAACCAGCGACGCGCTTGCTGGACAGGCACCCAGCCAATCACTCAGCCATTAAAATACCAAGAGCGTTTGTCCGTGTCAGCTATTGAAGCTGTCGTCGGCGCTCAGTCAAGTTGGCGAGTTTCTCCTGTCATCATAAATCAGGCGAGATCTGGTCCCTCTCTCCTGCTCGTGCTTAATTGAATCTGATCCGTTTGCTGCCTTTACGTGACTACATCAAATACCTTCGAGGATTATTATTTAGGATTTCATTATCTGGGAAGTTTTGGTTAAAGTGATATTGTTGACTTGAATTTACCTTTTCTCTCTGGTGCTAGTGATGTCTTACCCCCACAGTATTCTTTTCCAGATTGTAAGTCATATGTATGCCAAGTTTGGTTGAAATTGCTCAATGCGTTCCAGAGTTATGCTGGAACATACATACGTACATCCATTTTATATATATGTATATGTATATTTGTATGTACGTATATATATATATATATATATATATATATATATATATATATATATATATATATATATATATATATATATATATAAATTCAACGGTATATCATTTCAGTCCCGAAATACTTCAGCAGCAAGAAGTTTCGGAATCCAAAATCGGATCAAGAATTAACTTGAGAAAAACTTCAGAGTCCCAGGGGATAGATAGCACTGCAAGCTGAGAGGATTGTTGGGCACTGACGGTAAAAGTTGGTTTAAATCCCACCTCCCGTTCGATATTTTGAAGCAATCTGCTTCTGTTCAGGAAGGTAATCATCACTTGCTTCAAAACAGGACTTCAAAATTGATGCTAGTCTAGGCAATAATACAATAATATAAAGCCATAATATATTCCCTACTATCCTGCAGAAGACGAGAAAACGCTTGGCTAAATATAAACAATCTCTCTCTCTCTCTCTCTCTCTCTCTCTCTCTCTCTCTCTCTCTCTCTCTCTCTCTCTCTCTCTCTCTCTCTTTGTGGCATTGTTCCTGTGAAATGAATTATAAAATTTTTTAACCCGTAATTTCTGTACCTGCAGGCTAGATGGGAAATATCAATGGTATTTAAAGTATATTACCGAAAATGAACATCAAGGCAAAAAAAAAAGAAAAAAAAGTTAATTTCTCAGAAATGAGAATGTTACCATAAATCTGGAGAGGCAACAAGTATAATAAAATCTTTTCCTTAAATAAATGACAGAATTGAGTGTAGAATCCCTTAACATGAAGAGCTTCAAATCCAATTAAACTGCAAGAGTTGATAATCCGGCCAGAATTCATTCCTCTTTCGCCCAACGTTCCATTTCCATACAAGTTTACAAGAGCCGATTTGAAAAATTTCCTTTCCTATTCCTACTTTCATCTTCCTTTCTCTTTCTCTTCCTTTCTCCACTCCTTCCACCGGTTCAGCGTTGCCTGTGTACCTTTGCAGGGCTTCAGTACTGGAATCCTTCTATTCATCCACACGGGAACAAATGACTTCTGGGAAAGTGAACTCTGCACTGAAGCTCCCGAATCCATTGCAGTGGACTCTGAAACTCAGTGAACAATAATTCGTTTTTTAGATGCACGAATACTTGACTGTACTCTAGGCAGACCATGACATTCTGCTCTCTCTCTCTCTCTCTCTCTCTCTCTCTCTCTCTCTCTCTCTCACACACACACACACACACACACACACACACACACATGCGCAAATACACACCAGCCTTGCATTGTTAATAACTTTCTTGGTTGGTTTCTGGACCTCATTGTGACTCATTTCTGTAATGCAGAAGCAAAATAATGAATAGGGTAGTTAAAACTTCATGTGCATTATTGGAATTTTTGGAATACTTTTCTTATATTAATAAACTCCTGCGAATAGCCCATAGTCATTTCAGTGCTATACACTGGTATTAAACACAAATGTGTCATATAATGTTCATTTAGTAAAGTGCAAATACATAATTTGTCCGCGTATGATTACTTTTATTTTCATGAATAATAAGCTAATATGTGAAGTAAGTCAATTATAGATTTAGGATAAGTTATCGGCTAATAATTATCGGACATGTTGCATTATGTGAATGAGATGCCTAACGAGTAATTAGAATGCACTAATTATGGAAACACGTAACATGTGTTCATAGTATAAATGCCATATCTGTTTATTCACTTAAAATGTTCGTTCAGCCTCACTGTGTTATTAACATTTTATTGATAATTGATCAATCGTAATGAATTGTGTTAAAGTCACTGGACCTCGGGAAAATATCGTTGAGGTATAATTATACCAATACCAATAAAATATTTTATATTCACCCGCTATCACTCTCATGAAGGACCAATGATAAAACTTAGCTTTACCTTTCAGGCATTAATAGTGCTGAAAATCATTCAAAGACATTAGAGCAGACTCTGTCTTTTAAATTCGGAGTTATCTTGTTAGTGTGGCCAAATCTCCGTCGATTTTGTGTTGCTAGAGTGAGAGACTTTTCTTAGTAATAAGGATGGAAAATAAACATGAAAAGGGATAGACGACATAAAGGTCTTTTCCAAACTGAGGCTAAATGAAATATAAAATAAAAGGAAAAGCTAGAGAAGAGCGTAACCAAGTAGTTTTTTAATAAATATATTTAATCTTTCTTTTTATAAATTATGGTTCAGTCCTACGTACTACTTCTGAGCATTTTCAAATACTTTGCCTTTTGTGGATGGCGGACCAAAAACCACCTATGCTCCTAAATATAGTTGAAAAACCATTTTCATTACCGTTTCGCCACTGCAAAATCATTGAATATACATTGCAGCCTCTTTATATATATATATATATATATATATATATATATATATATATATATATATATATATATATATATATATATATATATATATATATATATATATACATGTAAATATATTTATATATATGTATATATATATTATTCGTATATTTATGTACTTATATGTATATTTATTTATTTATTTATTCTTTTATTTATTTATTTACTTATTTATTTATTAATCTATTTATTTTTTACTTATCTGTTTCTTTAGGTGGTATATTACAAGCCCTTCAGTCATTCATATTCATTTCCATGTTTCAATATTCTCAACAAATATAATCTCGAGCCTCTGTACTTTTATTCAAATTTTCTACCTCCCCTTTTCATAGAATTGTATGCGAATATATTTCACCTCTTTTACCTCTTGTCAGTATACATCTGTCACAAAATCCTCAAAAGGCTGAGTGTATATTTTCACTAGTTTTATTTATATTTTATTGCCACCATCTTTTCATTGAATTGTAAACAGATATATCTTTTCTTTTACCGTCTTCTAATATGCATTAGGCCGAAATTTCTTCAACAAGTTGAGTGTATTTGCCACATATTTTTGCTAAACTTATTCCGTCCGCAATGTCTTCTCTGAATATATTTGAGCATCGCAACATTTTTCTTAATATTTGCATTGCCAGTACCTATTCAAAGTGTGTTTTAAGCTACCTATTTTTCAGCTCCTCAATCTGCGCTGTGTATATTCATAACTTAACCTCCATAAATATTTCTCCTACTGTTCCTTGTTTATTTTAAGACGCTGATCATTTCACATCTTAATCTTATGATTTCTGGTACCTCCCAGTTGCTCAAGAATGCGGACTTGTTTGTCACTTTGGGACCCTTGAAGGTTACCAAGGATGTGCCCAGTTGAGTGAGATTATGGGAATCAAGTGGCAAGAATGTCCGTGAACGTCCGCGAGTTAACGAACTAATAATGTTTTTTTTTTTTTTAATTTCTCATAACTTGATGCCAGACGCACTAAGGGATAGTTTATGAAAAATGACCTCAATTTCTCTTCACTTTGTAGGCACACAGCAGGTGAAATAATTTTTCCCTATGTTGCGAAGTGAATGCCTTTATTTCTTTGTTCTCAGAGTTTGTTGACTATAGGTAATAGACTCGACCGAGAGACTCAATTTGTTCCTGAGCAATAGAGGAAAGATTGCACATTCCTTGAACCCGATTTTACTTCTGATTCCCTGAACTGAATTGTTTTGAACTCTTCAGGTATTTCACTTCTGCAACCGGGGATAGTGAGAGAGAGAGAGAGAGAGAGAGAGAGAGAGAGAGAGAGAGAGAGAGAGAGAGAGAGAAAATGACATTTATATATAAATAAATCAATAATGGTAGACCTTGAACAACAAGTCACTCATGTTAACCGAATCAGAACCAATTATCAGATAATCATCATGTTTTCTCTCTCTCTGTCTCTTTCTCATAAGGGGATTTTGGCTTTTAGCAATATATATATATATATATATATATATATATATATATATATATATATATATATATATATATATATATATATATATATATACACATGTACATATACATATTATATTTACGTACACCTTTCAAATATAAAATCTGTTCGGGAAATAACGTTATCGAAACAATTAAGCACTACGTACCTCAAAAATCGCATTGTTAGTGGCTAAGAGTCAATTCGTCCTTTCATTTATTGTGTCGAATTTTACATATTTCAGAAGTGCACAATTGCGTGAATCATCAGTTTTAATGTCAGGTTTTTGTCCCAGTCAACAGATTGTGTGGCAGTTAGTTCACAAATCACCTTACTTATCATACGCGGAGTATAAGATATGATTCGGCAAACTGTACATCTTGTGTTACTGTCAAATGGTATGATAGAAATTTATGAAGGATAACAGAGAGAGAGAGAGACATAAATTTATGAAGGATAACAGAGAGAGAGAGAGAGAGAGAGAGAGAGAGAGAGAGAGAGAGAGAGAGAGAGAGAGAGAGAGAGAGAGAGAGCGAGGACTTTGGTCACAGACGTGGAGAAAACTCAATCTTAAATTTCAGAATGCATCTTTAATTATAAGGTACACTGTCCGCTTGCAGTTGCAAGATTGTTCGTCATGTTATGTGCATGAGAGAGAGAGAGAGAGAGAGAGAGAGAGAGAGAGAGAGAGAGAGAGGAGGGGGGGGGGGGGGGTGCGTGTGTTTGCACACGTATGGCGAAAGTTCAATGCTAAACTTTCTGGATTTTATTTAATTACAAGTCACGCAGTTCGTTTACAACTGCAAGCTTCTCTCTCCTGCTATCGGCACGAGAAGTAAAAGAGAGAGCTACAAGGCTACAGAGAGAGAGAGAGAGAGAGAGAGAGAGAGAGAGAGATTCCAAGTTGCCAAAGTCAAAACACGGACAAGAGGGTTTAACATGCAGTGAATCAGATGCATATTTTCATAATCTCGAAGTCACTCATGTTCGTTTACGACTGTTTACTTGTTTTGCGAAGGGAAAGGTCGCTTCGGCCGGAGGAAAGAAAGTTGATGTCGTGTCTGAAGACCTCGTCATCGCTAAATTAATGCAGCGATATGCTGAGAGGAAAAGGCGAGATATAAAGGCCCGAAAGAATCTTGGCTCCTCAACGCTCTCTGATCCATGCCAAGAGGTGACGAAGGAGTCTGCATCTTCTCGAAGTTTCACTTTTAGTTCCTCGTACTTCATTTATATCTGGTCTCTTTATCTTGCTGTCCAACCGCTCCAACTCCCTATTTTCACTGTTCTAAGCGCCGGATGGCTAAAAATGTCTCCTGTGCTTGTCTTTATGGTCTAAATTTTATAAATTACCTAGACTCGATACTGAAGTGGAGAGATTTCCTACAAGCGGTTTTCAAATATTGAAATTTTATAAGTCTTTCCCCGCATCTTGTACAAAGGCCAAACGGACGTAGACGTAATTTCCAGAACTAAAACAAGTCCAAGAGGAATTAGGAAACAGATTGAAAAGAACAAAAGCGGATTCAGACTAATATGAAGATGTTCTTGTTTTCGTCTAATAGTTAAGGTTAAAGGAATCATGAAGAAGTGGGTGGCGTGTTAGGATTTGATTATTTATATGATTGCTCATAACTGAATATATTATTATTATTATTATTATTATTATTATTATTATTATTATTATTATTATTATTATTATTATTATTATTATTATTACAAGTCATGCTGCAGCCCATGTCGGAAAGGTAGAATGTTACAATTTTCTACTTTAATTTGTTGGTATTCAGTAGATAAATCATTTTGTTAATACGATTTTGATTTAAGGGTAAAGATCACGAACATCTCGAGCTACAAATCTTCTTGAACCTTTACTAAGGGTAATTCATCTTAATAACGTCTGTCTCTCGTCCAACATGTTTAAACAGGCACCCCATCGGGATTCTTCTGATTATTAGTTTTTTTTTTTTTTTTTTGCCTTCGTTTCTTTTTGTTTTGAAGAGCTATTTTACCGCAATAATCTTTAACAACTTTACCGTTAGCTTGCTTTTACACCTTGAAGACGACAAAATTTCTTTATTATACAAAACCATGTCTTGCCGGAATTGCAAAGGATGTGAGAGGCGAAACAAAAGATACAAATGGAAAGAATGTAAGAGTCGTGGGAGGAAAACAAAAGGCTTTAAAGAGATTTGCTTGGAAAATACCAGAAATGTACACCACCTGACGTGTGAGAGCAAAGTAACAGACAACGCACTGAAAGTAAAACGAAAGGGAATAAAAAGTACAGGCGATATTGTTAGAAAGAAGACGTGAGGTAAAAGGAATATAAGATAATAACATATTTATAGCATGAAAAGACATATGCAGTGCACGAGATAAAAGGTTTGACATGTGAGATAGGGTATATGGGAGGTTTTAAGATCACAGATAATTTGAAGAATATGATGTTTAACAGACAAATATGTAAATATCAAAAGTTCAGTAGGCTTAATAGGGGCGAATAAAAAGAATTTAAGGACAAAACTTGAAAGACAATATTTGATCAGACTGGATAGCATTTAAGAAATTAGAAGTCCAAAAATAAATGAGATTTAAAGCAGTAGATATAAAAGCTATGAGACGCAAAATTATGAGATGTGATTTTTTTTCTCTTCACTTGAGAAGTTCGAATTTACTGGTCACTAATTTTCATAATTTCGTGAATCCATCCTGCTTCCTGATTTTTTCTTTTCTTTTTATCTTTGAGACATCTCTGAATTGAACTGCACTTAATTATCTGATGGAGGGAAAGTTTTTTTTTTTTTTTTAGGAATCCGCGTTTCTATCTTTTTTTTTTTTAATTCACAGAAGTCCGTTTTACCCTTAATTTGCTTCTTTATTGAATCATTTTAACGATACATTTGCACGGAAGTGAGAGCGAGAAAAATTGAAAGCCGGAATTCTGAAACTGCTTCAGTGCA
>JANJGK010000041.1:13260101-13265101 GCA_039081455.1 Macrobrachium rosenbergii
ACCTGAACGGCACCCGAAAGAATAATAACCTACAAACATAGAAAATAAACAAACTGTTTACATAGAGCGAGTCGAAGTCATATGGATTCATGTTGGATAAAACGATATTTTTCCCCCCTCTTCCTTTATATATATATATATATATATATATATATATATATATATATATATATATATATATATATATATGTATGTATGTATGTATATATGTGTGTGTGTGTGTATCATCAGGAAATTAGGGTTACATTAAACTATTTTCTTAGCAAGTTAAGGACCCCAAATATCCAGTTGGCTGAGAAGCCATGGCAGCCAATTTCAACTAAGACAAACGTCACCCCTCCCCCCCCTCCCCCCCCCCTCGCCCATCCCGATCCATTTGATTTGACTTTATGGAACTGAGACCGCCAAGCCAAACACTGAGGCACTTTCGGCCATTCAACGCTTAAGACAGTTAAAAGAGGAAGCTGGAGAAGTTGGACAGCAGGATCAAGAGACCCGAAAAATGATGTGATAAAGCACAAGGATATAAAGGTGGAACCGAGAGAAAGCCCCACAGTTACACATTGAGGTAGTAGTTAGGGAGGTTGAACAGCATGATTGAAGATAGGTAGCGGGAATTAGAGTTGGTGTAGATATGAGACGAAAGGATCCTTTTATATTGCTGAAATGCTTTCAGTTAGAGTTATTCTGACCGTTCAGAAGCGCTTAGTATATTTTAACCTAAACAAAAATGAAAACATAAACTAAGGTAGCTTTGACTTGTTCGTTATGACATCATTAAAACACACGCACATGCAAGCACAAAAACAAAAGCAGGCTGAAGCAGGGAGAGAATACTCGGATGAAAAACTGCAATGAACCTGGAGAGGTTATAAATCCTTGGTAATAGAAGATTAGTTATTAGTAAATGGTATTAGCTATTTGGCCAGGTGTCCGTAAAGGCCCAAACTGAGTCTCTAAATCTGACTCTCAAAATGTTTTAGCAATTTTTTGGTAGAATTAATTAGCAAAATTATGCGTGATCACGACCACTTTCATTGGCAATGGACTCTTTTTCATTAGTTGGAATAATGAAAATCCTTTTTCTATTAAAATGGAGTTATAGCACGCTTACATTTATAAGAGAACAACTAATGTAAGAATTAACATTTCAAGTAAGCGATAAGCTTGTACTTCGATTCTGTATCGAGAATTTGATGAATAGCACAGTAGAGAGGAGAGTGATAGAAAACGAAAATAACATGAATTTACATAATTATCACAAAATCAAGTATTAATTAAATATTTATCGTGTTGATACAATATTTAATCAATGCAATTATATATATATATATATGTATGTATGTATGTATGTATGTATACAGTATATATATATATATATATATATATATATATATATATATTTATATATATATATATATAAATGTGTGGGTATTTGATTTTCTGCCCAATATCATTTCCATCGTCTGACCCATCAATAAATTTAAATTTAATCTAAACTTTAGTTAAAAGGAAGAGATAAAACGTTAACATCCTTTAAAAGAATCCCATCAACTTTGCCAAACGTAATAATAACAAATAACTAGAGATAAATTGATATTTGTGAATAGGAAAATAAGCCAGGGCAACAGTAACCGTGCATTTCATGACTGGAAACGCCCAGATTTTTCCTACTGTTAATTATTTTCAGGAAGCTCATCCTCTCTATAATAACCCTTGTAAAGTCATTATTTGAGTTTTTAGTGAGTTCTTAAATAGAAAGTAAGGATAAAAGATTTTAGTAAGTTAGTTGAAAAGAAAGGCATTTTTAGTATAAAGTTTATTTCAGTCAGCAGTCTAATAATAATAATAATAATAATAATAATAATAATAATAATAATAATAATAATAATAATAATAATAGTAATAATAATAATAATAATAATAATAATAATAATAATAATAATAATAATAATATTCGCTAAGTTCGTTACTTGTTCATTTCTGTCGATTTTCACAGTTCCACAGGTCCTTTTTCCCCACACCACAGCACTGTGGAATAAGCTGACTGTGGATGTTGTGCAACTGGAACCTCAAAAGTTCAAGCGAAGATGCAATGCATTACTTCCCTAAAACAATTCCCATTGTGTTTTAATAGTTTACTTACTTTTTTATCTATTTGTTTTTTAAGTTTCCAATTTACTTTTTCTATTCTTATAATTAATCTCTTCTTTCTGTATTTCCTATTAACTTCTGTTACTTCTTTCACTTAAACACCATATTCTTTGGAAGCTTGAAATTCAGGTCAATGTTCCCTTTGGGCTTGTTCCATATTAACGGGGTTTATCTTCTGAATAATAATAATAATAATAATAATAATAATAATAATAATAATAATAATAATAATAATAATAATAATATTGAAATTTTATTGTTCCCATTTCCATTCAAACAAAGGTATTTCCTGAATGGAAAAACTAAATACATTAAATTCCCTTCATATTATTGCTACTGTAGTGATTAGCACAGGGCTTGGTCATCACTCAATGAAGTGAGATGGAATTCTCACCATCTCTGATCGTGAATCTTTTTCTCTTGTCCCCTCACTCCTGCCAAATTAGTTCTCCGCTATTATCTCTGCGTAAATATGTTATCTCCTTTGTTTGTATATCAGAGGGGGAAATGATAGAGAATGATAGAGTATATTAATATTTGTTCCATCAGGGCTAACAAACACTGAGGGTCCATTGTCCCCTTGTTTTATAGGGCTTATGATCACGTTTGATAAAAACACTAATCGATCCACAATTAATCGAATGTGAGGAGAAGTGGCAACCAGGAGTCTGGCTTTTGTATGTAAGCATCTACATTTAGTTTGCCTGTTGGATATAGCTTTATATATATATATATATATATATATATATATATATATATATATATATATATATATATATATATATATATATATATATATATATCAGGCAAAAAATATACTACATGTTTGATCGGTATCATGTTTCTGACGGAATCACAATTAAAAAAAAATATTATGAAAATTAACTCCTGTAAAATGACCTTGGGGATCTAAAGTAACATCATCACTACCTTTATGCATCTACGAAATATGTTTGTTATTAAACCTTCCTTCAGCCTTTGTACAAATTTCGCTATTATTCGTTTTAGTGATTCGATCAACACCATCCCGTTATTCCATAGCTACAGTATTTCAGACCTGTGATAAATCTCTTATTCACATTCTTTACAATCCATCTTTCAATAAATACTGACGTCTATAACACAAGCAGTACCACAACTACCAAATATAATACTCCTGTAGACAGGTAATTTACATTAATAATTCCATTTAGGTTTATAATTTACGTATGCTGTACATTACTGTGTTTAAGAACTTTAAGGGTTAGTGAAAAACTATACCTTGAATAATTTAGTACACATCTTTTGTATAATTATTTCCAGAAGTAGAAATGTGGAAATAATATCGCTTCATTTCGCGGCTGGAAACTCTCTCTTCCCAGTGTCCTTCAGGCTGCGAATATTGGAAGAACAATTTCATGTTCTCTCTCTCTCTCTCTCTCTCTCTCTCTCTCTCTCTCTCTCTCTCTCTCTCTCTCTCTCTTTAATAAAACTGATTTATGAAATTCCTTTTCTCATTTACGACGGAAATTGAAGTCTTTTTCCAACATGTCATTTATATTGGAATTCAAAATCATTTCTATCAGTTTTAAAGTGATTATATCTTTCTTTTGATCACTTATGGTAACATAAATGGCGTTGGCAGTCACCCTTTCTGTGGACTACCATTTCAGTACGTTAAATACAAACTGAGTGAAACAAGTGAAAAATCTTTGATAAGAAGAGCCAGTGTGTCCCAGAATATACGGACCAGTCTCGGGATAGAAAGTATTTCTGAAGATTTAAGTGTGAAACAAAAGCGGGTAAAACCCTTTAACGTAGAACAATGAGCAGAACTGAACACCCTTCATAATAGTATGAAGGGTTTGAAATCCATTAAAGTGGAAAAAGCTGCCAATTTCTGCGAAATTCATTTCTCTTTAATGTAACGTCGAATTTCATGAGTTTGTGAAGTCTGGTTCATACTTTTTTTTTTTCCCCTCCTCCCTACGCATAATCTCCATCCCATCCATTCCTCTCTTCCTCACTTCTCTCCTCCGTTCTCCTGTTCAAAGTGATGTGTACCCCTGCGGGGCTTCAGGTCTAGAATCCTTTTAGAATCCTTTTATTCATCTCCAGGAGAGCAAATGTCTATTTCGGGAAAGTGGAACTCGCCCTGCGGTGTCGAAGCCACCGCGCTCGACTCTCGTCTCAGATGGAGTAAACTCTTCTTCAAGATTCTTATCCTCGGGCACATAACTTTCCGCTCCAGGACTGATCAGGAAAGACAGTCTTTTTTTTCCGCTTCTTTTTTACAGTGAAATTCTTGTTGTATCAGAATGTTAAAATATTAAGAGCGATTTATTGTTAGGGGCGCGACCAGAATCACGATGGGTATTACTTTTTTGGTATTTTATGTGATTTTGCAGTATAAACTCCCAACTGTGTATTAACACGTAATGATAAATAGACTTACGGCTAGCAAAGGTCCATTCATCAGAAGAATATACTGTACTACTTGACCTGCAGATACCTGTTTTTATGAAGCTATTAGTATGATGTGTTTCTTGATATCCAGCTTAAAGCTCTAGTAATGAATAAATAAAGAAAAGAGAACACCGCTGAGAGAGTTTAGGAATAGATTGGAGCCGAGGCTGAAAGGAAGCAAAAGTCCGCCCTCTGTACACGGAAATAACTCAGGGCGAGGTTTGTACAGCCGGTTAACCTTTCGAATATTCTACGGATTTTATCGTAGGTCCCTCTGACCTTTCCGTTTTAAAGCTTCGGCTATTTCTTTTCTTCTGTAACACTAGGCTGGATAAATGGATTTGGGTGCTAGTTAGTTAAGCCAGCTTTTAGACAAAATAAATTTATGTATCCCAACACAA
>JANJGK010000041.1:13282601-13299219 GCA_039081455.1 Macrobrachium rosenbergii
TAAGAAAATGTCAGGCTTTTTGTAGTGTTATTCCAATTTTTGCTGGTTGTATTGTTATTTTCGTGAGGTTATATGGCGGTATTATCTAAGGTTAGTATTGTGAAGGTAACAGGTACTTTAATACAGACCGCAGCCATTATTTTTGATAAGAGCATATTAATTGTTTGGATAAGAGTTTGCATATTCGCTTATGAAGAGGAGACACCTCAATAGGATAATGAAGTATGTTCTAAATTAGTTTTACATTATTATAAGAGATCAAGTTAAATATATCTTTTTTTTGTTGGGTTATGTTACATTTGTGAAATGTAATGGCAGATTAAGTAAAAGAGATCATGAACGGTAATACAAATATACTAACGGAAGAGATTTGGTTAATAAATTAAAGTGTTTAACATTCTTGAAAATATTCCAAACACAAAGAGTTTTGGCAACGGTTTCTTGGCGATGAAAGAAGAAAGAAAAAACTTGTTTTTCTTGAGGTTTAATATGTATATGACCTTTAACTGGGTTTGTAACTAACAATATTCGGGATGAAAGCTGAATACTGAGAGCTTTTTGAGTCCCCATTACAAGGTTTTATGTTACAGCTTGCCCTTACGAGGTCTTGCCAAAAAAAAAAAAAAAAAAAAAAACCAGTGCTGACAAGTGTTGGTATTGAGCATATTTTTTTTTTTTTTGTATACTTCTATACGATTTGAAAGTGGACATGTTTTAATGTTTTATTTGCTAGTTTATTAAGGAGATGTACAAAGATTTCTTAACGTACACATATGAGGTCATACGATTTATATTTTATTCGACATGACATCATTTCCTCCAAAAAGAGAGTGACTCCAGAGAAAATAAAATAATGATCGCTTACTTATTCGTGCTTTAATAGCAGAACTGTGATGAGACTTGGTGCAAATAAAACTTATACAGCATTAAACGCTTCCTTCACACTAAAGGCTCATCAGCATCGCGATTAACCCCCTGTACACACTGCGTCACTCATCTCTATTTTATACACACTTTTAGGCACCAAGAACATTAGGGCCCATCGTTTTTTAATAACTTTTCCATTCCATCTATCGTAGGTGCTCCCTGCTTTCTCCTTCGTGGGATATCAGAATTGTAAACTTTTTTTCAAAACCTATAGCTTCCATTTACCACATGACCTAACGCTCTCTCGCCACTGTTATCCCTCCCTTCTCTTAAGCTGACCATTTTCTACCCTTTCAGTTCTTCTCACACTTACTACAGTGTTTCATGTCAGGAGATCTGACCCTTTTTACTTTTATTTCCATTTAAGATCAGCAGTTATCTTTCTCCTCATACAAATGTTGTAATTTCTTTCACAATTTTCTCATTTTCTACTCTGGATATACACCACATTTTCTTATCACTAATATTTATCACTACTATTATTTGCGTACCATAATATGTTCATGCTAGTTACGATGGCCATTTTTCCCTCAGTTTCAGGTAAAATGTGGTATTCTCTTAATTGCAATTTTTCCATATAACGTTCCACTTTTTATAAGGCGCGTTATCACGTTTTTGGCTTCAAGCCCCAATTACTCCATCTTCCCTCATTTCCAATTTTTCGACGGCTCAGTGCCACCCAACAACGTTGAACTGACCCCCTTTTCAGAATTCGCACAAGAAAAATCAAGATAAATTTCTCAATATCCCCAAAATACATTTCTTTTAATCGGCGCATCTTCAGGGATTTTCCTAAATTTTCACCTCTATGGAGGCGTTTTAGATCTCCTCATTAGCATCTCATGAATATGCGGCGTTCAGATTTGTTTTTATCCCAGAGATGAGCCGAGCTGTTTATACGGCGTTTTTCGTTACAAGAATGAGTTGCTAAGATTTAATCTCTCTCTCTCTCTCTCTCTCTCTCTCTCTCTCTCTCTCTCTCTCTCTCTCTCTCTCTCTCTCTCTCTGGATCTCTTTACATATCTCCAAAATGGAAAAGAGAAAAATTATGCTAAAAGCTTACATTTATGATAGAAAATAGGAGTCTGAGAAAAAAAATGTAATGAAAAACATGCTCAACTTACTTAAGGATTTCACTTTTGCATGTGCACATGTATGAATGATTATTCCCACAATATTTCATGTGAGTGACTTAATGATAAGAGTGGTGTTCTAACTGAGAAACATCTCGTAGTAATTTCAGCAATATTTGCTAAAGAACATATATAAGTTATTTACATATTCTGTTATCTTAAACCGAATTAGAGGAGAATGGATATTTATTCTCGAACACTGGTGCGGGATTTGTAGTAATTTCCCTAATAAGAGTTTATCAGAAAATCACTCTTACCTTTTAAACCTGTTTCACTCTTCTTGTTGAGACATTTTTCGCTCTTAAAGTGTGTAAAGCAAGGTAATGTCCTTTTAGCCCGAACCTCCATAAAAAGAATGAGTTGGGTAATATTAATACCAGACCTGAAAAACCTTTAATGGTTAACTCGAAACATTTTATACTTAGAGAAAAGAGTATATGTTTAAATTAATTTGTCTTATTACGAGCGTTTAAAAGCCGAAAATATACAGATGTGAGTTTTTCTTAACTGGTTGACCTGTGCTGTGATATGAATTCATTTTTCACTACCACAAAGCTTTTATTTACCTTTTAATAAATAAATTTTACTGATAATACTAATCTGGCTATATAATCACCAAAGTAGCTAATTATTCAGAATTATGAGCATTCCTTTGGTTAACTGGCGAAATAAATATTTGATTTATTCTGCGGTTTCATCGCTAATCTGAAGGAGTTGCGTGGAGCCAACTGACCTCCGTGGCTCGGTGGTACAGCATTTGTATCTTGTTTGCTAGGTCCGTGTATCGCTGTCGGCTTACCACTCACCAGTCCACCCATCGGTAAACGCCTACCAGCGTCTGCCGGTGTGAAGAAAAGTGGCTTTGGGCAAGCAGCCTTCCATGAAAGTTTAACTGTTTCTTGTTTGATCTATGTCCTTGTTTTTTGCATTATAGTAGTTTTACATAATTATGCCTTCAGTCATTTTTTGTGTATTCCAAAGGACTTTATTACCAACAGCAACAACGAGAATAACGCCAGTATTATAATGCCTTACTTAAAAATAAATGTTCACTTCTAATCCAAAAATAACCTAAACAAAAGGAAAAAAATTAGAAGCCTTGAAATCTCCTAATAGTTGGGATTTCGTTCGTTCTTCGAGTGATTAAAACCTTTTTAGCACGGGCTCTAATGAATATCCAAAAATAGTAAATGTAATAATTGTAACTGTAACCAGTAGCATATGTCTTGTAATGGACAATTATTTCCTTACTTTTACATCACATTTCGGTAGATGTTGAATCAAAACTGATTGTGATGTAACGCAATTCTCGATTACGTAACCTATGGTATTAAAATGCAGGATTTTTCTTATATTGCAGATCTGTTGCTCAGAGGAAACAATGGGAGACATCGATAGATCATAGCTGGAAAAATATTCCTAGACTTTGCTCATCAATAGCACGGTAAGTTATTAGAAAATATTTATGCTTTGGCTATGTTACCTAATAACTGTATTTGTCTCCATTAGTTGCTGAATATAAAAATCGTTTTTGAAACTCGATTCTGTAAAAACTGAGAGAGCAAAAGTTCACAACGCCGGTTTGTATACTGTATCTGTCGTCCCCTCTCTTTGCACTTCGGTAATATATATATATATATATATATATATATATATATATATATATATATATATATATTATATATATATATATATATATATATATATATATATATTATATATATATATATATATATATATATATATATATATATATATATAAAGTACAGATTTAGATACAGAGTGTAATGAAAAATTTTTGTCTATAAACGAAACGATATTATAATTAAACCTTTAGTAGGCTATGATTGGGTTTCCGCAGCATTCTTAGGCGCCATCCGATAGCAAGAAAGATCTATTTCCTACTCTAATACTGCACATGGGTCTATTTTTTTTCCATGACTTTATATATATATATATATATATATATATATATATATATATATATATATATATATATATATATATATATATATATATATATATATATATATATATATATATATATATATAAAAGCAATAATGGCGATTTGATTACCGTTTGGCAGATACCATCCCCTGGGTAAACCTCTCCACAAGGCGTCTCTTATATGAGGTGGTCTCCACCAGCATATTCGCAAAGGTAGTGTGTGAATGTGATAAAATACACTCACAGATAGGCATTGCATAAAAAATTTTGTGGTGCCGTAGCTCGTCATAAATATATGCAACTTAATAAAAATCTAATTATATGCAACCCAATATTATCTTAAAGTCTTGGAGAAATTCCTAGGTTGTCAAGAATCTGTGAATTAAAAAACAAACGAATGTACAAATACCAAACCCTACCATTATAATTGATATCCTGCAGTGTAATTCTGAAGTTTATAACTTCCTTAAGGTGCTTGCATTCCCTGAAGAATAAGCTGTAGATCATGTCTTGTTTGAATAATCATCTCTCCATTCCTTCTAAAATAAGTTAAATCTTGACGTTTCCGTTGTATCTGGCTCGAGAAACATCTTTGTCACAATGAGCGTAAATATGCAAAGGAAAATTGTAACCAGTTTAAAAGCAGCGGGTTTCGAATGAACTCCGTAAAAGGTTATTGCTCTTCAAAGCAAAGTTGTAATACTGTAGCACAGTTCGTGCACTCTCCGCTGACCAGCAAATTAAGAGAAATCCTTTTAACTATTTCCAAACGGAGAATACAAAAAAGGGTGGGAGGTGCTTTTCATATTGCTGCTGGAAGGTCAGTTCTGCGCTAGTGGCCCCCCCCCCCCCAACTTTTCTCTCTCTCTCTCTCTCTCTCTCTCTCTCTCTCTCTCTCTCTCTCTCTCTCTCTCTCTCTCTCTCTCTCTCTCCCCCTTTGAAGTCGTTAAAATAGAATAAATACCCTAGAAATCAGTCTTACTTATATGGAATAAAGTGATCAGTTTTTCATTGGACATTGCCCCAATTCATACGCCCTAGTCTCGGAAGAGGAAATGCTATTGGAAGCTTTAAATGCAAAACAAATGGGGGTAAAATCCTTTTTCAAATCCAATAAAGCTGGACGAGTTATTAATCCTTCCGGAATTCATTGCTCTTTCCTATAGCGTCCGAATCACATGTGAGTTTCCCCAGGCCTGGATTTTAAATTTTCCCTTTCTCATCCATCCCTCTTCCTTTGTAATCTCTTCACTCCCTCCTTCACCCCTCTTTCCCTCCCTTCTCTCTTCCCTGGTCAGAGTGATGAGTTGTCGTGGTGGGGCTTCAGCTCTGGATCCCCTTCATTCATCTCTAAAGAGACCAAGTGTCCATTTCGGGAACGTGGAAGCCGCCCTTCGGTGTGGAATCCATTGCACACGACTCTGAATTGCAGCGAGTCTTCAGCAGTCCGATATTTCCCTATACAAAGTATCAAGTGAAATTCTAGTGGGACGCAACTCTCTCTCTCTCTCTCTCTCTCTCTCTCTCTCTCTCTCTCTCTCTCTCTCTCTCTCTCTCTCTCTCAGTGCGCTTTTCAAAATAAATTAGGCGAAGGGTTAATTTCTTGCCAACTCATTTTTTCTTTTGTATATTTCTATCTCTACCTTTATCCATATAATACTTATTACCCATTGGTAGGTCAGTGACACCTATCTGTAACCTATCTGGTGACTTTAAAAAACACGCGTGTCCACAAGGCCCCCCTACCTTATTCGGATGTTATGACCCAAATCAAGTTTTGAGTAGAAGTCCTTACACATATAATCATTAGCCAGTTTTTGTAGTTGGATAAATAAAAGCCCTGCCAGTTGGGGAATGATGGACACCGTTAAGACTTTTATTAGTCTTTGAAGGGAAGCCAACGCCTCCCATCCAGTGCCCAGCAGATGTGGAAACAGTGCGGGGACAAGGAGTTGCAGGGAAACCGTAAAAATTCCAGCGTTTCCTTTCCTGTTTCTGTCCAGTCTGGCATTCCACTAAGCATAATGTTAGGTCCGCCCACGAGTACCTCGTTCATCCAATGACATTGGTTGGTAGATTACAAAACATGATTTATTTGAGGAACTGTTGATTTTTTATGTCCATTCTGAAGCTGCAACACCGTCATTAAGACATAATGTTTTTAAAGCACCAGAAATCGTCACACCTTGAACATGAGGCAGAGATAAACTAGTAAATTTTTTGCTGATTAAAAGGATAAATCACACCGGCAGAATGCTCCGCAAGCAATGTCTTGAAAACTCGTGAACAAGCACGTGAAGGTGCAAGCCAGTGCATTTGTTGATCGCGCAGTATTTACATTGTTAGTGAAGAATGAAGGTGGAGTAAACTGTGAACGTGGCAAGTGATAGACAGTTGAAAGGCGAGATAACGTTGACAAGAAAAGACGTGAAAGACGAAGCTGAAAAAAAAAACGCACACACGCAGAGAGGTGAATAAAGATGAAATTGAGACACAAAGGAACGTTAGAAAATTTAAAGACAGAAAGTCAGAGGGAGTTTGAATTTATGTGAGGGAAGTTTTGGATTAGATATGTTTAAAGTCAAGAATAAACAATAAAAATTGTGGAAGAGGAAAATGGATTTAATGTTAATTTGTAGGTGAGCAACTGTGACCTTTGAAGCTTTCCGATTGACTGTCACACTCAAATTAATATGACTATTACTTATCAAAGATGAACTGCCTGATACTTTGGTTTCCTGTGTATTATGATGATGATGATGATGATGATAATTTGCTCCGTTACCAATTATTTATATCATATCATATTTTGTTACCTTCAACTGATTGTCCAAATCGTGGTCACACAACCGAACAATATCTGTCTTCTCTTTCATCAGTCACTTTGTTGTCTGGTGCAGCATAATTCGATTAAAGTTAAATTTTCAAAGTTCCACCGTTTCGAAATGAATTTATTACTGCAACGAAAATTTCTATTATTGGATTTATCAGACGATGAACAATGACATTACGTGCAGTCTGTTATTTGGTAAACGAAGCGAGAGCGGTTCAGAACATATGTGCAAAAGCTATTCTGTGCAACAAGAGAGTTTTCTTGCAGTTATTGATTAAGTAACAGGTGATGAGACCTTTTCATATCCTTTTATGAATTAAAACTTGTAACTTATCCGCAGCGGAAATACCTATTAATCATGGGACTCATCAGCAAGAATTAACGAAGTTTCATTAGATCTTCTGGTTTAAGTAAATATTCATTTACGAAGATAAAGTTTACAGTTTTCAAGATCGATGAATATGTCATATTGATGCAATGTGGGGTCACTAATGAAAAAGATGCAAGCTAACAGCTATTAATTACGTTGAAAATACTTTAAGGAAGATCCTGAAAACTAAACTTAGCATTTAATACACCATGACAAGGCAGTCACATGTGAAAATGTATTTTTTAAAATATTTGTCAAGTCTACGAAATGATTTGTCACATAAATACACATTTTTCTGTCTGGTTAACTAATGCACATTTTTAATTCGATATTTTAACCGAACGTTCTTCATAGAGGAGTTATATTATGCTTGAAGGGTCTAAATTTAAGAACCGAACTCTTCATAATAAAATAAATTTGAAAATACTATAATGTCAATATCGATGAATGTCTGACTTCAATAAAAATTCATTGAAGATTCAACACATGCAAAACTTTATAAATGCAAAATATGCTCGAAGTTATGCTGGAACCATTACGTGTAAAGAAAAAGATAAAACTATAAACTGATACGAGATTAAGGTTTCTCTCTTTTTCTACCCCCGCCCCCCGTGGAATTTTGTAACCTCCAGTGGCGATTACTAAAACTGCTGGTTTTTATTAAAGTTGTTTTTATGATCTTATCGCAAGTTCAGAGGAAAGTGGAACAGAAGATTGGCGGAGGAGGAGTTACGTTCGAAGTGGGAGAAACAAAAGAACCACCTTTCATGGTGGGGTGGGGGGGGGAAGAGTAAGGAAAATGGGAGAAATGAGAGAATTCTGAAGCTGAACAATAGGGGAAATAAACAGTCGCCAATTCGTGAACTCATGTGTTATTCCCTCATATAAAGTAGTAACCTTACAAACCTCTCCAGTCAATTAGGTTAATAAGTACTCCTTGTCACGTCGTTCCCAAACCTCCTCCATACTTCCCCACATCTATGGCAAATGTCTCTCGTCTCCCTCGCCTCACAATATCCCGACTACATTAGATGAAAGTCGCCAACCACTTCTCTTCCCTTAATTATTATTACCTATTACATCTATCAGTCCGCCATAGATGTAATAGGAGAGGAAGAGTACGTTAGTCCAAAGAGTGGTAAGTGCGAAGTGGACTTTATATAGTGGAATATAAAGATTATGGAATGTGGAAAAATAGTGGGTTTTATAATGGGAAAGGATTTGACTGGTGAAATTAGGAATGGATTTTCTGTCGACATAGGCAAGGAGTGATGTGATACTGATAAATGTTGAACATTTATAAAACCAAGACACGAATAAAGTTAGACTAATTCACAAAGTCTACCATTATATATATATATATATATATATATATATATATATATATATATATATATATATATATATATATATATATATCAATACATATGAGTCTGTTTGAGCGTGTGTGCCGGCGGGCGCGAGTGCATGCGTATCTGCTGGCTCTTTCATCCTTGTTATTAAGTTAATTATCTTGAGATCGATATAGGAATATAAAAACAAGTAATTTTGGTCAATTAGCAGTTTCAGAACAATGACTACAATTAGCTGATGTATACTAATGAGAGACCGTTATTACGACTTATCATTCATATACACGAATCATTTCTCATAATTGTTTTGCATTTATAATGTAAATCCAGTTATGTTTTTATTAGTGTTGCTGCAGTTGTAAAGGAGAATGGTGATGGTAATAATGATAAACTCGTAAGATGATGACATCATTAGTAAATCACGTATAAGACGCGGTCATTAGCGATTGCAAACCTATACTAATACAATTAGCAGCCTTATACCGATACTCTGCATCATGTACATATTATTCAGTGGATGCAAGGATGCAATTAACATTATTAATGAAGAACCCATCTATCTTTATATGTCCTTTCATATATTAGGTTAGCATTTGTTTCACTTAGACAATGTGATAATAACAATCAGTGAAGTAGTAAGGATTCCTTGATCCAGATTCTGACTCGGATCAGTAACCAAATTTAAAAAATTATTAGCTAAATAAATCCGTTAACATTCTGAAAATTTTAACCAACTTCTCAGTGGCCTCCTAAAGTATGCTAAAGGTAGGACGGAAAGAAACTTCTTAGTGGGTGTAATTATGGAATACCTAAACAAAAAATGAAGAATTTATATGCTGATTAACCAGCAATTTTTTTATAGCTATACTGAAAACCTCTTACTGCAAAGTGAAGTACATATATATGTGTGTATAATTATCAGTGTTGAAGTTTTTTGTACACACACATGTACATATATTGGTTCAAATACAAGAATGCGCATATACAAACACTTTTATACACACGCACATTATATCTATCTGTTTGTCTATCTACAGATGGGGGTGGAAGGTGGTGACATGTAAAATTAACCGAAAAATACAGATATACGTGTCTAATCCATAGTTTTTGAGGTCGCTGAGATGAATGGTGAAACTACCGATACCCTTTAAGTCCAAGTTCAGCTCCGAAAGGTAGGGCGGGGGGTGAGAAGGGGTGAAAAATAAAATGTCAAATATGACAGATATTATAGTCTAATCCATAGTTTTTGAGATCGCTGGGATGAATAGAGACACCCGATGCCCTTCAGGTCCAAGTTCAGCCCAGATGGGAATGGGGTTTGAGAAGTGGTGAAATATAAAATGTCAAAAATGCTGGGCAATGTAACTGAAGCAACTATCTTAACAGGAATGGGGTGGGGAGAGAGAGAGAGAGAGAGAGAGAGAGAGAGAGAGAGAGAGAGAGAGAGAGAGAGAGAGAGAGAGAGAGTTTATCGGTTGTCATTCAGAGATTTCCCGGGCAGTGCCGGGTTAGTCGGCTAGTTTATTATATTTATATTTGAATGTCAAATATCCTTTTAACATTATTATAACCACACTTTTTAGTTATTTATTCCATAATGTCTGCTATAACCTTATTTCTAACTCTCCTAACTTTCTTCAGTAATTTTAGCAAGTGGCCTTGTCTATTTGGAGACGTTGGTCATTAATCATCATAGTCATTTGACTGTGGGTCACCCTCCAATTAACTACTTGGCAAAGATTGCGGACATGGCTCGGGTTTAGATTGGGGGGGAGAATAAGGGGGAAGGGTTGGGGAGGGGGAGACAGGGAAGTAAAAGAGAGGACCGAGATTTGGAGATTAGGATATGAGATCCATTACTGAGAGAGACCATTTGATTTGATTTGTTTTGAAATTCGGCTATAAAGCAAGCAGTGGGACACTCAGCATTCAGTGTTTAAGAAAGTGAAATGAATGAGTTCTTTTTTTCGACAGGAAGCTGGAAGAAAGGGGGCAGGAATGGAGGTAAAATAAGACTAGAAGTAGGTGTAGCTAGGGACCAAAAGGACTCTGCAGACAACCTTAGCAATGCCTCCGGTGCGCTGCGTGAGGTGCACTTATGGCAATAACCCCCTGCTGTGCGCTGCAGGAAAGTAAATAGAAAAGGCTCTAGCCTGGGGATGAGGTGCAAGATCTGTTTTCGAGAAACACGAGCACGTCTTCTGTTTCTCTATACAATATTCAACGTTTGATGAGCTTCCTCCCCCCAACCCCTCTCTCTCTCTCTCTCTCTCTCTCTCTCTCTCTCTCTCTCTCTCTCTCTCTATGGGTGGGTTCTTTGTCTTCGAGCTGAAAGAATGAAAATGAGTAAATTTCTCTCAAATGAATAAACATCTCTCAGTCTGGTAGATTCTTTCAGAGATTTTCACTAGTCTATTTCCGGTGTTGCTTTGAGCCACGAGTGACCTTGCGGTTATGAAATAAATCTTTGTGCGGATTTAGTAACTTTCAGGGCTAAGGAGATTGATGTGAATGCAATTGTCGTCAAAACGACCACATATTCTTTTGGAAAATAGCTAACTTTCAAGTTTTGTAAGTTTTCTTGCGTTGGTTTTCATCATTTCTCAAGAGAGAAACAAGAAGACGAACACTCAGAAACTGAGGAGGAACGCCGTTCAAGTGTTCGGAAGTCTTTGTTTTGATATTTTGGAAATATTGCAGTTTATTTATATAATGGTTGATTTTTAATGCACAAGACGTAAGAGGTTATTGATCTGCCTCACTGAAACGTACAGATACAATTCGCAACTTACAGCTCGGTGTGAAAAGATAAGTTTGGCATCGTATCCACAAACTCACGCCGGGGTTTTAGTTTTGATATAAGTTTTGTGGCTCGAATAAAATATATTTTTATATAAGAACAAAGTACTAGGCCACTTCTTTTACGAGTGAAAGAAAAAGACTAATGATGAATCAAAAGGATATTTCTTGATTAAATCCAGCCAGTTGTACAGAACATTTAATTATTTCATATAACTTTTGCTTTTGATAATACTAGCCATCATTTTATTTCAATTTCTTCAGATTGAGTAACTCTAATTAGAAAATTTATCTTCGTATCTTTCAGTTTTCAAGGTTTTCAACATTCCTCATTTCATCTGCAATATAATCACTCAGTTATTCGATGGGATAGATTAAAGACAAGGAATAGACATGTTATAGATGCCAAGAAGTGTAAGGTAAAAAAAAAATATATTTTACACCGTTTAATAACTAGGTAATAGGACGCAAGATGGAGCGAAGAAAAACATTACAACTGCGTAGTTTATGAGGGTAAAGGAATACCTTCAAGAAATAAACATCATTAACCTCAAAACAAATTTGCACATGAAGTTATTTGTAAATTTTACAGTATGTAAAACTATTGTAAGCCATTATTGCATGTTTAAGTTCTTGATCATTCTTCGCCAGTTTTCATTCGTTTTTTTTTTAAATAAATAAATTTTCTAAACAAAAGATTTAATGGCAGTCTGCAGTGCTTTTGTTGATCTTGCTTGAACACAAGCAAATTCTTTAGCTGAGAGATGAACAGAGGAAAGTCAATTTAAGAGAAGACAGAAAAGAGGAGAGTGAGGAAGGGGAAAGTGAGAGATTGAAAGGGAGCAGAATTCTTTCATGGAAAAGGTAGGATTGGCGAATGGTTGGAGAATTTAACTGAGAGACGGGAAGCAGAATTTAAAGAAGAAGCCACCTAAGAACTGATGGAGATGAAGAGATGATCACAAGAAAAGAAGGAAAAAAACTAGGCGCGTAAGAACAATGTTTCCTGTTTTTACAATCGTGATAATCCTCTCAGGCAGTTATTAGTATAATGGAATTAAATAGTTTCTGATTAGCAGAAAATTTATGATTTTATATGTATATATATATATATATATATATATATATATATATATATATATATATATATATATATATATATATATATATATATATATATATATGAATGTGTGTTTATGTGTGTATGTAATTAAGCCTGTGTGTGCGTAATGTTGTAATACCACTGTGGATTTAGCGTTCTCATAATTTACTCATAAAGTCAAATCTCTAGATTTTCCTTTTGATTAGAGACGTTTATAACTTATGAAAAAGTAACTTTTCTCCAAAAAAGTGGTGTAATTTCAAAGGAGACGAAGAAATATGTAGCTACAACTAAAGTCCATAGTTGAAACAGTTGCATTTTGAACAGAGCACTTTTTTCACAAAAACATAAAGGTATAAAGAATTGTGACTTTATATTCACAGGTGTGCAAATGATCGATATTCTTCGATAGTATTTTAATTATAGTTGAGCCCAGTGGTTCATTTGTCATTTGTGTTTGTTGATATTGGTTAAAACAGAATGGTTGTAATTACTAAAGTTTGAGTTTATTTCTGTGTTCGTGGTATTTCTTCCTCTGGTTTGGATTACGTGTTTGAATAAAGATATGGATTACAGTACAATGCCGTCAGCCGAGTATTTTCAGTATTAACGCATGTGAATTCACAAATAAATAAAAGAGACCTCTCCTGATGGTATGTGCATGCGCGTGTGCTGTGGCCAATTTCTATGTTGGTGTGACACTGTTTATAGAAACCGCTGAAAGCTCAACAAAGTAAATAGTTGGCAACTTCATGAGCGTTCGCCTAATCAGCACATGCGCGAAAGAGGCGCTGCTCTGGACGAGGTTTTGCCGATTGTTTTGACTCTCGTTTTGCTTTTCTTCCCGCTTTGCCAGTTTATCGACTAATTACTCTGATGGGATATTACTTATTTATTCTTTCTTATAAAACAATGGGCAGTATCGCATGCTGAGTTATTTTTCATTGTATTATTGTTTATATCTATTATTATATTACCTCTAAGAACAATATCACAGCGAAAAAAAGGACTTATCAAAATAGAAAACAAGGTGGCAATCCTGATTGATTCCATCTTAATTTAGAATATCTAGAAGATTAAAACATAGTATCAGAAATCTACAGTAGATTATTTATGCTGTGGTGATAGTACAAGCGAACAGACGGACTGCAAGGAAAAAATAATATGAGCATTTGTCAGGAGGAGGAGCCCTGACCTCATTCATGAACGAGGTCACTGCTTCATTAACGAATCATGTTTTTCCACGCAGGTGGGCTCACACCTTTGCCATTAGATACCCAAAAAAACTGCCCTCCTTAAAATCAATACATTTTACATATTTATTTTTAAAATACATAGTTCAAATCTATATATTCCCAAAGGAATTTTCATAGTTTTACAAAAAAAATTCTTGATTCAGTTGTGGTTCTTTCAAACATGCTTTCTAATAAGTCTAGGTGATTGCATGATTCTTCTTGCACTGTTTTTCTGTTGTTTTTCCTCTCTGGCTACAACCCGTTAAGGCAAATAGCTGAATGTTTGAGAAAATTCCTAATGTTAAAACTAGAAAGGCTTGTTTATTACTTCTAATCTTACTTTTAATCATATATATATATATATATATATATATATATATATATATATATATATATATATATATATATATATATATATATATATATATATACATACACATTAGACTAACCGAAAACATTAGTAAGAAATGCAAATGCAGTAGGTTAAGTCCATTAGCTATTCAAATTGTTCGCCGAAGAAGCAGAAACAAAAGTTCTCACATTTTCTCAAGGCTTGGGGAAGTTCTTTGCCATTTCGTTTCTTTTTGAAAAAACTGAAACCGATGAAAGCATTCGGATGCCACTTCTGCACGAAACAGAAAAAGAGTAAATTACAGTCATACCAAGCGTATTTTATTCAACAGGTTTAATTCTAAGGATCGTTGGACAAACAGGAAAGATAAAAAAAAAAAAGTAAAAAGTGCGTCGAAGTTTCTTCGGCGCAATCGAGTTTTCTGTACAGCGTATAATGCTGTATGAAACTCTCAGCCACGGCGCATGAAACTCTCAGCTGCGGTTTTGAAACTTTCAGTCACGGCCCGATGGTGGCCTGTGTTGCTGGCACATAGGGTCCCAGACGCACGATCATGGCTAAATTTAACCCTAAATAAGATAAAAACTACTGAGGCTAGAGGAATCCAATTTGCTATGTTTGATGATTGGAGAGTGGGTGATCAACATACCAATTTGTAGCCCTCTAGCCTCAGTAGTATTTAAGATCTGAGGGCGGTCAGAAAAAGTGCGGACGGACAGGCAAATAGCCATATCAATAGTTTTCTTTTACAGAAAACTAGAAAGCAAGGGAAACAAACAAGCATTTTATAATTACGTCGTATTAAGAGATAATCCCCCGAAAAGTCATCCTTTCATCTCTCATTATTTCTAGAGTTTTAATGGCAATTTATGGCGAAGAGACTTGTAAGAATATTTAGGTATAGGGTGCTCATACGAAGTACTTATTGCATCAGTTACCTCTGTTACACTGAGATTATGATGTTAATAATACTACCACTATTATTATTATTCCTATTGATAATAATAATGATAATAATAATAATAATAATAATAATAATAATAATAATAATAAATAATGGTGTATTCACTATGATATTCATTGTCAATTTATGGCAGATTCTTATATTAACCATATCTACAGATAAGTATTCCTATTATTAGAGCAAAAGAAACGACCTCTATAATATTATTAAATTATAATAATACAGGTCTTTATTGACACTATTATTTTTATTGCTGAAACTGGTGCTGCTGCTGATTTTTTTTTCTATCCTGAGAGAAAATAAATATAATTCTTGTCACTTGATGAGATGAGGAGGAACTTCCATCATCTCTAGTTATTATCCCTTCCCTCACTCGACAAATGGGTGCCGTGGCCATCATCGAGAGTGAGGGGACTTCATTGTGTTAAAGTTAGGTCCCCTCTGTTTGGACATCGAAGAGGTGAGGGGAGTGGGAGGGAGTGGGGAGGGGTTGTAAAATTGGACATCAGCCATTACCCGTCTCCAGGCACGCTCTAAATGATCTGTTGTTTTTGGGCAGAAATGAAATACATTAGGTCACTGAGAAAAGTGTTTGAAATGACCGGAATTTAATCATATCTGGAGAGTGGCAACGAAATCTAGATTTTTATCTTTTGCAGATTTGCTAGCAGAGGACATAACACACACACACACACGCTCACACATTAATCCCCCTCACAAACATATATATATGTGTGCGTTTGTGTGTATGTTTATATTATATATACATACAAATATTAAGCTACAAATATCGTTTGATATCGAATTTACGGTACCTTTGGAATAATTTACACCCACCCAAAGGAAATTATAAGCCATAAGTACTCCGGAGCTGAAGCGCTTATCAATTATATTTTCCCTTAAGGGTAAGTTACTTCCAAGGTATAGTGAATTCGATGTTGAACGATAGTTGGGGCTTAATACTTGTCAAGATAAAAAGTTATGCCCGGATATTAGTTTACAAGTTCTTTTGATTGTCAAATTGAAACCTTTATATATATATATATATATATATATATATATATATATATATATATATATATATATATATATATATATACATACATATATACTGAATGCCCATTTCATGAATTTGACAGACATAAAACCCATGTCTTGTGAAAGTATTTTGTAATTGTAGATAATTTC
The DNA here is from genome assembly GCA_039081455.1 of Macrobrachium rosenbergii. Taxonomy (NCBI): domain Eukaryota; kingdom Metazoa; phylum Arthropoda; class Malacostraca; order Decapoda; family Palaemonidae; genus Macrobrachium; species Macrobrachium rosenbergii. Next base: position 13,298,805 of record JANJGK010000041.1, read on the forward strand.
TAATCTAATAAACATGGATTTTGTTGAATGTGCTATTTTTTCGTTGCAGTGTGATTGTCGTTGCTTGGCCTTCATCATACGTAATCACATTTCACTTAGTTTTCTCATCTGAAAAAGAAGAGCTTTCAACAGTACACGAGAAATATTCAATTACATACAACAGTATTGGATGCTGATAACAGTAAAAAATAATCTTTTCATATAATAGTGTGTAATAAATTTTATTCTCTCTCTCTCTCTCTCTCTCTCTCTCTCTCTCTCTCTCTCTCTCTCTCTCTCTCTCTCTCTCTCTCTCTCTCTCTCTCTCTCTCTCTCTATGAACTGATGATATCCACACTTTGACAACTGAGTACTTCTCCAGATGATAATTAAAATTTTCTTAATGAAGCCTCAGAACCGAGAAAGTGTGCTGGAG
>JANJGK010000041.1:13299319-13319319 GCA_039081455.1 Macrobrachium rosenbergii
GTACGTTATATAGAATTTTAGGTGAAAGTTTCATAACATTATTTATAGGAACGTTGTCAACATTATCAGTTTTGAGAAAAATCGTTATTTCTCTCCTCCTTTTTAAAAACCATAATAGGAATCTTTTTAGCACTTTTCTTCTTCCTCTTGGCTGCATGAACATAAAGAGTTCGAGGTGTCAGTGTTGAATACCTGTCCTATCTGACGATGACATTATCTTTCACTTCTTTTATCTATACAGTAACCTGTTCAACCAGTGTCCCTAGTTTCAGCCCTAAGTTCTTTTATTTATAGAAATTCTAACTCATATTTCAATTGATCTGTTAGAACTTTCCAGTCATTAAAACATATGGTATATCCTGTTTAGTTTTACTACGTTTTCATTTCTCACTCCATCAGGGCCGCCGCTACTTGCATATCACCCAAGCACAGCCCTTCTCCTCCCCACAAAGGCACGAATAGCAAGCACTCACCTTGGGATGGAACTTATAATCATATTAAGTTAGCCTTAATTACCAACAAGTCACCGTATAGTTTCCAAAAACAATAACAAGGCAGCGTTCAATAAGCACGAGATGAGAGAGCGAAAAGCAGACAGGTCCGACGGCCACCATTACTCACATAAACCATTTTCGAGCGAAAACAGCTCTACGAAAATCCCGATATTTTTACGAAATATTTTGGATATGGTGATTTTCTAAGAAATTTTCAATCACAGGGTTTTGAAAGCCCGAAATGAAAATACGAAATAGGGCTGTTCGATGGAACACGGCATTCGAATAAGGAAATTTTGTCTGATAGACTCTCACCCAAAGGGAAGATGGTCTAACTTTTTGCATTTTCTTTTTTTCTTCGAGATTACCTATAGAGATTTTGCAACAGTTTCTAATTAACGGCTAAACAAAAAACACACATACACATTCGCACCTTCCAAAAAATTACACACACACACACACACACACACACACACACACACACACACACACACACATATATATATATATATATATATATATATATATATATATATATATATACGCAATTTCTTATGCTTATTTATGTACGTTTACAAATAAGTGAATAAATAAAGAGGCATTGAAAAAGAAAATACCTGAGAAATGGAATTTCAGAATTGTTTCTATCAAGGAAATTTCATTCATACAAATATTTTATGAAGGAAAATATAGATTAAAAAATGTAAACAAAAACTGTTTGCCTAATAAACAAAACTATATCAACTGAAATTTGAGTAACATACTCAAACAATTCTATACCCATGCCTTATGATAGGAGCAAAACCAAGAACCAGGTTATAACAATAAAACCCTAATTAAAGTGAGGCAAACAATATGAATCCCAAATCGTTAGTGTCTATTGAGGGAAAAAATAAACCACTTGACCGGCAGAGATGATTGTTTTTTGTGACGGCCGATGGGATCAGCTTCCTCTTACCCTTCTCGAACCGTGGCCTTGGAGGAAATGGAATATGAAAAAGTGGACCTAAAGATCGAGAGATAAGATTGGTCGGCCTGTGGGCACTCTAAAGATTTAAAAAGAGGTGAATATGCCTGGTTAACCTTCCGAAAATAGCAGGGATTTGAATATGCTCTATTTCCTGCGGTCACATCCTATTAGACTGTGGGCTACGTTTTTTATGGGCCACAAGATTTTTTTTATTTTACTCTTTTTTTCTTCCTGTAATATTGATCTGATAAATCTATTCGGATTCCAGCCCTGCCCGCTACCAAATTATATGTATGAATAACAAGATAATTTGATTACCATTACCATATACTTTTGCCAGATGTAAAAATCTGGTGCGGTAGACAAATGGATTTATTTAGACAAATGGGTACAAATAAAAGTGCAGGGGATATGCAAGTAAGCATTTTATTCAACTGAAGATGTTAGCGCTTCTCCCATTGCGCAGTATTTCGTTCATCCTTTCGAGAACTGGACCCCTGCAAAATGATCCAATTACCGTATCATTCGTCAGTTCCCCATTTCCTGGGTTTAATTAAAGCTAGTTTCGAAAGCTTAGAAATAATTGGACTGAAGTATTTTTGTGATTTGCCTTCACGTTGGTAAATTTTTTACATTTTAGGTGCCACTTAATTCCCTTTCTCTCTCTCTCTCTCTCTCTCTCTCTCTCTCTCTCTCTCTCTCTCTCTCTCTCTCTCTCTCTCCTCTCTCTCTCTCTCTCCAGCGTCCCAGAGAAATTTTAAATATCATTGCATAAATGAAAGAAGAAAGAACATCATTAATTACGGAATGAAATAATAGATGGATGAGGAAAGATGTGACTTCCGGGATATAGTGAGAGTCAATCAATACATAAAAGGTGTAATATGATGTGATTTCAGTATATGTTGCAGAAATAGAGCAATATTCATGTCAAATGTGAGCTTCTTAAACATCACTCACCTCCTCATTTTGCCTTGCGCTGATCCAGTAGATTAATTGGGTTCTTTAAACGAAGCTCGAAAAGTGCTTGTACTGCATTTATTGATCGTATCAAAGATGAGGTATTGTCTCTGCCAAGATGTTAAACAGAAAGCGGATGAAAGCAGAAAAGAGATAAAACGAGAGAGAGAGAGAGAGAGAGAGAGAGAGAGAGAGAGAGAGAGAGAGAGAGAGAGAGAGAGAGAAGAAAATAGATCAGCAACATGTAAACTGGAATGCACGAAGATGAAAATGTAAGAAGCTGAAAATTTTTCATCAAAAACACCACATCTTTTTTACCATAACTGTTTACAAAGTGCTGAAATGATGATATGCTCCGCCACTGAAAAAAGAAGTATATACTTTCACTGACGTGGTAGGCAGAATAACACCCAGCACTTTCTGACAGTGTGTTTATTGTTTTTTCTGTATTTAGCCACCGATGCCTTCATTATTCTGCAGTGTTTTTGCCGCATTTGACCTTTATAATCTAGCGCCTCAGTCTGCAACATAGAGGGCATATACCTGGAGTTGCGATCTCTATACCAGTACTACGTAGTTCGGTGGACTTCCACCAGGGCGGCACTGCAAAGCTTTGCGGCCATCTTTAAAGGTCTGGTATATTCAGTGAGTGTTTAGAGGGCTAAGTGAATGTTTTGTGAATGCTAGTGAGTGTTTATTGTGTAAGTATTCAGTAAATGTTATGTGAATGTCTTGTGAATGTTAGTGTTAGTGAATGTTTAGTGTGTAAGTTTTCAGTGAATGTTTGGTGAGTGTTTAGGGCTTAGCAAATGTTTAGTGTGTAAGTGTTTAGCGAGTGTTTAGGGTTTCGTGAACGTTTATTGCATGTTAGTGTTTGGTGAATGTTTAGTGTGTAAGTATTCAGTGAATGCTTAGTGAGTGTTTAGGGTTTAGTGAATATTTTGTGAATGTTAGTGTTTAGTGAATGTTTAGTGTGTAAGCATTCAGTGAGTGTTTAGGGTTTAGCGAATGTTAGTGTGTGTTTAGTGAGTGCTTAGTGTTTAGTGAATATTCAGTGCGTAATTGTTTAGTGAGTGTTTAATGAGTGATCAGTGAATGCTCATTGACTGTTTAGTGTTTAATGTGTTTAGGGATTTAATAATCATTTAGGGTTTATAAATACTCACTAGTACTCACTGTACACTGAACACTCACTAAGCATTCACAAGGCACTTACTATACACTAAACACTCACTAAACCCTAAACACTCATTAAACACTAAATACTCACTAAACCCTATATGATTATTAAATCCCTAAACACATTAAACACTAAACAGTCAATGAGCATTGACTGATCACTCATTAAACACTCACTAAACAATTTAGTGAATGTTTACTGAGTGTTCGGGATACATTGAGTATTTAGTGAGTGTTTAGTGTTATTGAGTGTGAGTGTTTAGTAAGTGTGAGTGTTTAGTGAGTGTGAGTGTTTAGTGAGCGTGAGTGTTTAGTTATTGTGCATTACTGTTTAGTTAGTGTTTAGCGACTGTATGCAGGGAAAATCCTGTAATTTACAGGAACCATTCATGCTATACACTGCTTAGATCCAAGATCAGATGCTTAGTCCTTGACCACAATGGTTGGAGTGCTTAGGCCAACCTGTTTTTTGTAAGGTAATTTTTCTCTGTGAAATTGGGTCAAGTAATAATAATAATAATAATAATAATAATAATAATAATAATAATAATAATAATAATAATAATCAAGTATAGCACTATGAGCTGGACCGAGACCTTTCAATATGGCCGCGCGAGGCCACACGCTCGGCAGGGAGATCACCACTCTCTCTCTCTCTCTCTCTCTCTCTCTCTCTCTCTCTCTCTTCTCTCTCTCTCTCTCTCTCTCTCGTCTCTCTCTCTCTCTCTCTCTCTCTCTCTATATATATATATATATATATATATATATATATATATATATATATATATATATATATATATATATATATATATATATATATATATTATATATATATATATATATATATATATATATATATATATATATATATATTACGAAAAGAGTCCCGAGTTATGACTTATGATATTATTTGTTTCCCGTTTAGAATTGTCTTGAAAATTCACGTCTTGTAAACAGACATGTGGAATAATCCTCTCCCTACTTTTTTTAGCTGAATCCTCTACCTTTCTTATATCAAATCTCCAGGTTAGCCGTCGCCCAAGAAAGAAGGTCATTATGAATACAAGAGAACCTATTATTAGGAACACTTGATTCGTTGACGTCATTGGTTTCCAACGAGTTCCCGATCAGAAAAACACAGAAGCCATTTTTACTCGTTGCCTGGCGGTCGCTCATTACATTATGGCAGGTGGCTTTTATCGACATTAAGTTCGAAAATGTTTTTGCTCTCAGTACTGATTTAGATAATGTATTGACATTCTTTATACTAATAGGTCGCAACAGATTAATGTTGGATGGATGCGTTTTCCAAGACCATGTTTTAATTTAAAGAAATCTAAGGTTGGTTTATGGTCTGCGGAAGTCAAGGTATCACCATGGATGGTATAAAACACGTGCAGTAAATATTTCCCTTATAATCTAGAATCTAATTTGAGAAATGTGCGTACTATTCTTGGATGAAAATTCTTTTCCTAACAGCTGCTCGAGGCATAACAAATAAGTTTAAAATGAAAATAATCGGAGGATCATCACTTCCGATCAGTCATTCTAAGCTTTAGCCTTGTCAGTTGGCTTATCATATTTTAGTAGTATATTTTAACATATTTAAATATGTTAAAATTAACGTTCAATTTACACCTTATACCTATGTTATGTAAACCATCATCAGAGTTCTATCTTTACAGAAAGTACAGTTGTCTTCAAAACTTACAAATGAAAATATGAATGAAGTGTGTATCAGATCTTTCACAAATTATTTTCCGAAATTTATGCTTTTCAACTCAGTAACGAAAATAGATTACAGCAATTTGTAAACGTGTTAACCTTAAACTATCTTTCAGTGTCAGCTAAATTCATTTTTTTGCATGTTAAGCCAACACCGCACTGAATATTTACGAACGAAACATTGCGGGATTTGCAGAGGAAAACGTCACTGCTGATTCGAGAGAAAAGAAACGAATACATTGAAATAATGTTCCATTGTGGACGCAGAGATAAAGTTCAAGCAAATGGACAGAATTATTTATGTCGAGAAAACTCTTGTTGGAATCGTATCCATCGAGGCGATGCCTCGCTGTAAGCGAAAATACGAAAATGCATGAGAGCGCCGGAGAGAATTTATGGGCTCGTCGTTTTCGCCCGCCACAAGAAACCTAGAAGCGCTGAGATGCGCCTGAGGAGGAATGAAGCACCGCGCTTCTGAAACCTACTAAGGTGTTTAATATGAGGCGGCACCTGACGACGTCGCAAGACACCTTAAATTTGAACCGCGTTTGAAATCGTTTACGTGAGGAAAGAATATTTCAGTCATGGAGGAAACCTGGACGTATTCTTCTTGATATAAACCCAGGCTTCAAACAAAAGAGACAATATGGACCTCTCAAATGCCATGTAAATTACCTAATGAAGATAATTACAGTTCAGGTAGTAGTTCAACACAAAGAGAATATCCGTAGTGAACTACACATTTTCCAGTAGTCAGTTCCCTTTTGGAAATCTTGCGTTGTACTTTTCGCAATGACTGTTAACGCAAAAGAAATCCTTTGAAGGAAGTCTTGAAGAAATGTTTGCCTTCCCAAAACATTTCAAAGGATATATTTTTTATGGCGAAATCAAGTATAATTTCTGTTATATTGTGATTATTTTTGAAACGTTTTTGCTCTTAAGGTTTCCTAGGAATAACAAGCAAAACTGGTATTCCCCACCCCCCCCCCACCCCCTCTCTCTCTCTCTCTCTCTCTCTCTCTCTCTCTCTCTCTCTCTCTCTCTCTCTCTCTCTCTCTCCTCTCTCTCTCTCTCTCTCAAAAAATTAATATTTTACAACTGCTTTTGTATTAAAATCAACTGCTTCACTTTTATGTTCATATTGCCCTTATTACACACTTCTTGGGAGATAACAAGCAAAAGTAGTGTTTTATCTTATATAAAGCTCTCTCTCTCTCTCTCTCTCTCTCTCTCTCTCTCTCTCCTCTCTCTCTCTCTCTCTCTCTCTCTCTCTCTCCTCTCTCTCTCTCTCTCATAACATGATCATGATAAAATATGCTGTAAATTTAGACAAGGTGCACATAAGATGAAAATATGCATTTCATGTATAAATAAGCTCACTTCAGCCACCTTTTATTTTTAGCGTTTCCTGATTGTCTGGGTTTTTTACCTTCGCATTGGGGTACGTGAACATAAAAGACTGAGCGATTTAATTAGTTTAAGACCTTTGATAAATGATTCCCAGAACCCATGATTCTCATTCAGTGTCAAAATTAATTATTGTTATTTGCAAGGATTACGCATTCTCGCCTTTGACAAATGCTCATCCGTCCTCAACGAAATTCTATTCACGATAAGCAGGGCGCATCGATGTTCCATTCTGGATATTTACGAGGTAATTGCATCCCAGAATCAGAGGGACATACACACAAACACACACACACACACACACACATATATATTATATATATATATATATATATATATATATATATATATATATATATATGTATTATATATATATATATGTATTTTATATATATATTTATATATATATATATATATATATATATATATATATATATATATATGTATATATATATATATATATATATATATATATATATATATATATATATATATATATATATATATATATACATTATACATACACACACACATATAGATACATATATACATATACTGTATATGTGTGTGTATGTATGTGTGTGTGCGTGTGCGATTTTTCTTTTGACATTAAAAATTTCTGTAGTTGTCAGAAAGCTTCAGAAATTTATCAACATTATCATTTGTATTTGCTGAAAGTGATAAAGTAAAAAACGAGGAAAACCTTAGGGAAGAATCTTTCCCTCTTTTGGAAGAATTTATTTAGCTTTAATTATGAAACCACTGTGCAGAGGAAATCTAACCATATGCAGTCGACTAAAATATCAACGTAAAGCGTTCGGTGTTTTTTGCTGGTCAGAAAAATAATTCTGTTTATATCACAGAATACTTGTCTAAGGTTGGAACGACTGACTCTCTCGATGTTAAGCAGCTCCCACTAAAGACCTTTGCCCTAAAAGCTTTCCTTCTGATGTCTAAGAATTCGGTGATCTCTCTTGTAAAAGAAAAAAAACTAGATGCAAATAAGATTGGGATGAGGAAAAGACAATAACAGTAGAACTCTACTCAGAGTCTGAAGTTAGAACTTGCACAGCATTAACAGCAAACTCTATAATAATAATAATAATAATAATAATAATAATAATAATAATAATAATAATAATAATAACAAGGGTAATGCATTGTCGAGATGTAACATATCCCTCAGTAAAACGTCAATGTTTAAAGGCAATTAACCCACAATCAATGTTTAAAAGCAACTCAGTTCTATTCTTTGACACTGTTAAGTAGGGTATCAATCTCTCTCACGTGTGATTAACAGGTAGCACCATTATTCAGTGGTGATGCATAGCAGATAAAAAAAAAAGTCATATAAAATTAGACATATCTATCCGTCTTACAGCTTTAAATGACGTCTCTAAAATATATCCCCATTTCGCTACCAAGCCGTTATTGTCTGACACGAATGAGTGTACGTGAAAGAAGTCAAGAAGTCCCTGTGATATCGAGACAAGACTTGACTTTGAAGTCATGACTCACTGAGACATTTGGCAACGACGAGAGCAGAATAATTAGCGATGTCTTTAAGGGACGCTGAAAATTATTGTCACCTCAGCAGGAAAAACACCTGATTGAATAGTTAGATCTCTTTCATGATAGCCCCTCGATGCTGTAGCTCACGAAGGAGGTATCTGCGGGTAATGAAGAGACGAGGAGACCGCTTTGACATTTGTAAACTGCGCTAAAGAAGAAACAGAGGTTCTATTGGCGATCAAAGAATTTTGAAAGCTTTTGAAAGTTAGACTGTGCCAATGACCTTCCAAAACTGCAGTAATTATAAAAGAAGAGACTTTGCCAACAACTTGATCTGTTCAGTAAGGAAGAGAAGAAAGCAGCAAAGCAAAGAGGAACTGGGAGAAATATATGCCATAAAGGATTTGCTTCAGTTAGGCCTAAATTAGAATGAGACCTTAAACCGCCCAATTCGTTGATTTATGCTCCCCTGCTAAGGGTTTATTCTTTTCGTTTATTTCCCGTTTATGGATGATTTTACTAAAGTTTTTCTCTTTCAAATGTAGAAAGAATTTTAGCTTTATTGTAAGTGAGATGCAGTGCAAGTGATTTCGAATATCATTCTCTCTCTCTCTCTCTCTCTCTCTCTCTCTCTCTCTCTCTCTCTCTCTCTCTCTCTCTCTCTCTCTATGTTTAATTCTATTATTATTGTTGTTGTTGTTGAATATAGAAGCTAAGTATGTTTTGGTATTATTAACAAAGGTTCTGGTTATGTAGACAATACAAACCTGGGCTATTTAATGACATTAAATTGCCGGTGCTTGAAAATATGCATTAGATTTTTACAAAATTAATGTTAGTTATGTTCAACAGAAAGTCACCCTATTTTAAGAGGGCGTACATTTATCGTTTTTTGTGCAAGTAGTTTTGTTAAATTCAGCCTCAGATTAAGTTTTGAGAAAGATCATTTTGATCCAGCAGCAAGCTTTGGAAGTAAGACCTGGGAAAATCTACGAAAAATAAGGAAAACTGGTGTTAAATATGGGCAGTAATCTAAAAAATTAATGATAATATTGGAAAGTTTTAATAATTTCTCTCGCCCAAAAACCCTGAAAAATAAATGGGGGATAGTTTTACTCTCTTCTCGTTACTAATACGGTTAAACGTTTATCTGCTCCTTTTTGTTTGTTGAAAATGGGACCTGTTTCTAATTATATGATGTTGGGCTTCGCATATAAAACTGCGGAAGAGTTCTTGTAAATGCCACATGTGTCCGCTTTCATGAGGGCTCCTTCTCCCATTTCGCTTGAATATTGCAGAATGCAGAAGTTTGCTTCGCATTCAGTGGGTACTTCGAGGAGTTAGCATCGCTGACTACTCATCACATCCAGTAGGATTTCAGGTATTAAACTACAGCTTTATGTCTTCTTTCGATCTTCGTAACCACCCTTCCCATCGCTTACTTGAATCTCCTCTTCCTTTTCGTCTTGCTCATCTCTTCCACATGTCCCTCTGTATGTCATCATCTTACTCTTCTTCTGGTATTCGTCCCATCCCCTATTTATCATATCTTGCGCTTGGACGAACCCACTCTGGGAGATGCTGATGAATGTGCCCCAACGAGACATACTCGCCAAAGATTTTCACAAACAGGGGCTGAAAAAGTTCGTTCATTTCATACCAAATATTTTCTTTACAAACTGAATTTCATGGACTACCTTGGCATATTATAGCACATTATTCGATTTTACACATAGAATGCAGATTTTTTTTATGTAGTAATTACTCCATTTCAAGATAATTGGCGTTCAGAATATTACAGCATGTATACTACGTTCTTGATTGAACTCGTGTGCGTTCTTTAAAGTCATACTAATATCTAAATATGAATCAGGAAAATGGACATTTAATTCCCAGTATTTATTCAGGAAAAAATATCTGTATTTCCTAGTACGTATATATGCCCACGTGTAAAGACAAAATATTTATACAAACTGCATCTTATACGTACAAAATACGTATAAAAGTATATAGAATATGAATTGCTATTTATTCTCTTTAAAAGAAAAGATCAATCGAAATGACAACCTGGCGATCTGTAGTGGCCAGCCCCAACAGAACTAGAGGGTAAAATGGAGAGACAGAAGCTCTGGAATCAGACGCAGGCAAAAGAAGCGCCTCTTAAAGGCTGGAGGATTACACGAGTGCTGGAAATGAAAGCAGGTCGATGGTTCTAAAGCACAACAGCAGAAGAAAAGAAGCTGTCGCCAATGTGTGAATGAATCACTATTAAAAATTTATAAGGGGGAAAGCAATTTTGCAAACCCTTCCTGCAAATTAGGTTAGTATCCATTCCTTGACACCCTGCTCCTCTTCTTCTCCAATCATCCCTAAACTTTTGCATTCCGGTTTTGATCCATGGAAGATATCTCGAGAGCCACCTCCTCCCTCTCCCCTCCCTCCCCTCCCCCTCTCATCCTAATACCCATCCCGCAAGAAGCGAGTCGTCAATCACTTCCTGTCTCAGAATTATTGCCTGTCAAATCTGAGGGTTACTCATGGCTCGTGTTGGTTGTTTACGATGTTTGTGGCGGAGGAGGTAAAGCAGCCAATGCGGAGAAGTGGGGAATGTAGGCGATTGCAGGGTTATGTTTGGGAAAATCGTTTTGCCGATGATTTGTGTGATTCCTTTACCTTTAAAGAGGGAAGGGATGATGTCATATGCATTCAGTGGAATAAAAGCAAGACGTGTATGACATGATTGCAATATTGAAAAAACTAGTATTAAACACACTATGATAACGGGAACTGTTAAAAGTGATTGAATGCAAATATAAAAGAATGAGCATCAACGAATATTTGCCTTCCAAATACAACGAATATTTGCCTTCCAAATACAAAACATATAACACTGCGCTACCTAATGTAATATTCATTTGCGAGTCTGAGGACTGAGAGCTGACTAATTTAATAATGATGAAATCTGGTTTGCGCTCCATTTAAAGCCACCGTGAAAACTTTCAAGTCCTGAGATTTTCAACTGATCATTATTCTCATTATTCTTACTGTTTTTATGTCATTTGTAGTGTAAGCATTTGATTAGTGCTTACTGTTATCAATTTGATTTTTCTTTATCTCTTTGGAATTTGTGTCCTATTGGATATGTTTTTCTTTACTTTCGATATTTATCCAGATTAGAAAAAGTTTGTCATGCATTGAGAATTAATGATTATTAGTGAAGAGTTTTACTTTTGCTTAATTGATTGTTATAATTCTATTTACCATTTTTGTTAATCGGAAAGTTGGGTTCATAATGCTTTATGATATATTCGTATACTGTAATATTCAGTACATACATTTTATACTTATATCTTTCCAAAAATTTTGGATAGTAAGATATTTAGTCATTACTATTTGACTTTTAAAATAAATATCTAAATATGTCATCTGTCCATGTAGTATTACAAAATGCAATGACACAGTACTATTAACAAATATTGCGTGCACAATTCTTAAATTGCAGTAAACTGAAAAATGTACCAAGACCTCAGTCTCTGATTCATTTCACTGATATTTATAAACATGCGTACTCACTGACCTTGACTTTTAAAGATGACCTTGTTTTTCCTCCTCCCGAACTAATGACGCGTAACTTCACATGATATTCCAAAAGAGAAAAGTCGTTTGTAAGTTATGGCCCAATTAATAAAACTGAAAATGCACCGGAGACGTATGTGTTCAATACCTGGCAATTTATCGACAGAATTTATCACACCTTTTATCACGTTTCTTTTGCAAACATTTTCCGCGAGGGAGACCAACAGAACTCTCCCATGAACTTGTAATTAATCATAATTATCAGGAACCCTCCAGAGTGGAATTGTGGATGATGTATAATTCAGGTTACAAAATAGTTAGAAATTAATTTCTCCAACTCAGCGATGAAAGAGTCCTCTGAACTAATTTAATCTAAACTTTCCGGGATTGATACTCAAGATATGTCTATCAGAACGAGAGAGAGAGAGAGAGAGAGAGAGAGAGAGAGAGAGAGAGAGAGAGAGAGAGAGAGAGAGCTGATGTGTTTAGGCTGCTTATTATGACAGTGATGTTTTTGGCTGAACAAAATAGGAATATGATTATACGACACGATTTAAAACTTCATTTATTGATTAACAGCTTACACAGGTAATAATCAGTACTTTTCATTAAAGCTTGTTCACCTTTCAAAAAATAGTTTGAGAATTCAGGTGTTAGTAAGAGGGGACATCTCAAAAGTTTTGAAATGCTGTGCATATTGCTTGTCACATATCATATTGCATATTTTATCTGTAAGAACCAATTTGTTTATTGGTTACATTTTCTATATTGCATTTATTGTATTTATTAGGTATCTTTTGTTCGTTGGGTACGTTGAGTTCACCAGTACATTATGTTTGGTGTATATATTTGGCGTATTAGGTCCAAATCGCCCCTCCCCCGTACCTTTGATATAATTGGGTACTTTGCCCAACGGGATGCATAGTTCATTGAAGACATTTTGTATATTCGATCAATTTTTAGTACTGGGTAAATTGTGTTTGTTGCGTTTCGGAACAGGGACTACTCACTGAAAAAATTACTATTTATCGTATTATTTTTTCATGTCTGGGGAGTATCTGCTGATTTTTGAAATTTAATTGATTTATCCTCGATTCCTATATATCACCAGGTAACGCGGTTTTCTCTAAAGTAAGCCAAGTTTATTTTGTATTTATTTTTTAGCCGCGTTTTGCCATCTCGCTTTTTGTTGGAAATGGTTTGCAATTTTTTCAACAGACGGAGGAGAGATGCTTGAAAAACTCTAATAAAATCAAAGACAACCTAAGTAGATTGATTTAGACGATGAATATATGTTCCTAAAATGGACCAGTCTTATGAACGTAGAGTAATTTAAGTAAATTAAGCTTAACTTTCAAGTGTGTTTGAAATAACAGACAAACTATCCACGCTAATAAATATCCAATGTAGATGTATTTCTTTTGTAAGTTGCTTAAAGAAACTTAAGTTTAATTTTCAGTTAGGTAAATCTGATAATAAAGAACTTACGAGACAAAGTCCTTGATGAAATGAACTTTGGCATTTCTGAAATTATTTTAAAAATAAACTTGGAAGCGGGTAAGAATTTTCTTACTCAATCTGTGGGCAAATACCCTGGTACAATTTGTGTACCAAGAGTTCTTTGAGCCTCCCTTTCGCGGTTTTTATGTTACGGTTTTATCTCCCCGGATTTTCTTCGTTATTTTACTTTGGAAACGCAAACAGCTTTCGTAAGAGCAGGTGTGCAGGGACATTCATGCCTATTTGTATATCTGTAAGCAGATATGCACAATACAGACGTACTAATGAGATGTATATGTATATGTATATATATATATATATATATATATATATATATATATATATATATATATATATATATATATATATATATATATGTGTGTGTGTGTGTGTGTGTGTGTGTGTGTGTGTGTATGCATACACACACACACACATATATATATATATATATACATATGCATATGTGTATGTTTGTATGTACAGTATATAGTAGACCACAGACCGTCATAAAAATTAGTGAATGATGAAAATAACTTGGTTTTATCATTATTTCTCAAGGTGAGTCATAAGTCCAGTAGCAGAGTAATAATTATTTTCTAGACAGTACGATAATACCATAACAGCTAAAACTTCGAAGTATTTCTCAGACTGCATCGTTATCAAACTTATGAGTTTGCTCTATGAATTCTGTAAAGTTCCGTTGTTAAAAAAGATTCGGTCGCATCATATTTGCATAACTGATAATACTGCAACAAAAGAATAGTAGGATTTGTTATCAAGTGGCCTTACCTTATGTTCAGAACATTTAAACGCAAATATTCTTGTTATAGCGTACCACCACGAATACCATTTCTTCAAGAACAGCTACTTCTACAGTTATTCATCTCTAGAAAGACACTTGCCAATTTTCAACAAATACTGTCATTCCGTTCTGGAGATAGCCTGTTAACACACACACACACACACACACACACACACAGACAAGGCTGAAAGCCTAATTTGGTGAAGGTAGTGAAATGTATCATTCTAAGGAAAACTAACGAAGGTGCTGTTGAGATTCAGCCGCCTGATCTCATTTCGCTCCTCTCAGGTTCCATTTTAAAGATTTCCCTTAAGGTACCGAGCGAGGTAGCAACCCGAGGGGCTGGAAAATCAAATTTAATCTCAACAGCCAACAAGATTACAGATATTAAATGACGTTTCCCGCTTTCGATCTTTATACTTAATCTCATTTTAATTATTTTCTCGCAAGCTAACACCCTCACCCAGAATCCTACTCGCTTCTTCTTCTTCTTCTTCTTCTTCTTCTTCTTCTTCTTCTTCTTCTTCTTCTTCTTCTTCTTCTTCTTCTTCTTCTTCTTCTTCTCATCTAAGTGTGATCGCTCACAGATACGCCGTGAAACTTGTACACTTAATCAATGAATTGTAGTAAAGAGAAGCTTGATGATCTATTAATACTTAAGTTTAATATTTGTGTTATCCATATTCTTGGCGGATTAAAGTTTTTTAAGCCGGATAAACTTACAGAATGTGGCCTTCCTTATTGAAATATCGTCTGTTCTAAAATCATTATATTGAATGAAATCCACGGTTTTATTATTATTATTATTATTATTATTATTATTATTATTATTATTATTATTATTATTATTATTATTATTATTATTATACATATATGCTTTTTTTACAAAAATTTTATTTCCCCTCATTCACAATATTGTTTGTGTTCAGTTTTGTTTATACGTATAGCCACATGTAGGCTGGTATAGTTTACTTAATATATATATATATATATATATATATATATATATATATATATATATATATATATATATACATACACATTATATAATATAAATATAAATACACGCACACACACACACACACACACACACACATATATATATATATATATATATATATATATATATATATATATATATATATATATATATATATATATATATATATATATATATATATATATATATATATATATATATATATATATATGTATTACATACATATATACATTATATAATGTATATCTATGATATATATATATATATACTGTATATGCTATACATATATGTATGTATATATAAAGATTATATATGTGTGTATGTGTGTTCGTATGTATGTATATATGCAACCCATCCATGGGTAACTACATGCATGTAGCTATACACTTGCAGAATTCCCTTTTAAATTTTCAGACGAGTTTCTTCTTCCTGCCACTTCACCATATTCCGAACTATTCACTCACTCCTTCTCTTCATCCCCATCCTGTCAGAAATGAGTAATCAATCACTTCTTGTCGTCGAGCCATACGCTGTTTATGCTGTTTGTACCCAATGGTGAAAGCAAGACAGTCGAAAGAGGCCAGGAAGGGTGGGGAGAGCGGATCCTGTTTCCGTAATGTATTTTTCAGGGTTATGGGAAAGTCTTCTTTTAACATAGGTAAACAGTTGAGAGGTTTTTAGCGCTTATTTCTGTCTAAGTAGAATCAAGACGTAACACGTACAATGTTTTTGTAATTTTTGGAATACTAGGCATTAAATGTACAAATATACATACACAAATCTTTGCGGTTAGAACTATATTAACATATTTGAAAACAATATTCACAAAAAACTGATACGTTAAATTACAGACAAATAATTTTATGTACGGCAATTTCCATATGGAGACAGATACAACGTACATTTTGTAGGACCTGGATTCTCCCTTTTCATTCAAGAATCTCCAAATAACTGTGGATTTGTGTCAAGGGAAAAATAGGACGAGATTTTATGTGTTTTTTAATAGAAAATCCATCAAAGAATGGAGAACATTTTATTCTTTTTTGTTTCCATTGTAAAATCAAGGAACAGCTATTGCAGATCAACACATGTGGGATCCTGAAGCCCTGATCAATGCTAATGTTATGGATGAATATATCATAATGCATCAGGATAGGCTAGTAGCTAAACAATGCCAAGCAGAACCTCTTTCTTTGGCTTCAGTCGTGTTCTTAAAGATTCAGCGTTTGTTCCAGAAATGTTTAACAGCAAAGCCTAATATATAGACCCTATCCAGAATAACGTCAATAATTTCAACATTGTCATCTTATGGAACCATACTCATTAGGAAGTCAGTTAAGAGGCGGTAAACCAAGGTTAGGTGTCATTGGCCTTTGGGATTTACCCTGTTTAAGAGCCTTAATCGTATTTTATCAATACTGCTCCGTCAATGAACTGCAGATCGAGGGAGTTAACTTTTCATAGGCTCCGTCGGTTGAATGTTTTCTCCCAAAGAAATCTGGAAATGTAAAATACGCTGTCATACACACACATACCCTAAAGCAACCATATATTTATAAACACAAACACACACACACACACACACACACACACACACATATATATATATATATATATATATATATATATATATATATATATATATATATATAATATGCGTATGTGTGCTCGAGTATATTTTAGGTGGGTTAATAAAATAAATTACAATCATAAATGTGAATTTAAGATGCTGTTGTCCAGTAAAATTCCTAGGGGAATATTTGTTTCCGCTTCCGGGGAAGAAGTCGTAACGAATATGAAAGAAATGATACGGAAAGTTATGTGGGACGGAAACTTTTTCTGGGGGTATAATGGCAGTATCCCTTACTCATGAAATGCACCTTCCCTTTACTTATTTGTTCCTCTTTCCTTTTTCTTTTTGTTCTCTCCAAAAGTGTGAGTGCATTATCTTATAATACGGCTCACTGTCAGCGTTTTATTAATTTTTAAAACTTCGCAGTGACGTCACTGAAAATTCGCGTAGAATGAAACAAGGACCCGTGAGAATAGTGGTTTGTTTACCGATTTAACGTAGCAGTGAAATAATCAGAGCTGTTAATATTCTCTTGATTAGGTATGAGATTAGATTCGTATTTCAAAGTTCTTGAAAATTTTAATTGCTCTTTATTGTTATCACCCTTAACTCTGGCACACACGTTTTATATATATATATATATATATATATATATATATATATATATATATATATATATATATATATATATATATATATATATATATATAATTGTGCGTGGATGTGTGTATGTTTATTTGTGTGTGTGTGTATTTGTGCGCGTGTATTTGCCGATAAATTATACTGCAACCCCCACCCCCCCGCCGAGATCGACACAGGTACGGCGGAATGACAGGTAATTATGGACAATTCCCGAAGTTTCAAGAGCAATTTGCAGATAAGAGACCTTTATTATGCTGTCGCTAACCTTATTCCCTTGTTATTTCCAACGGTTTTTGATATTATGGGGATAAAAATAGGTTTCTATAGGACCGATTTACTTGAAGATGCTAAAGGGTGTTGCGTAATTACAGTGTGTGTGTGTATATATATATATATAATATATATATATATATATATATATATATATATATATATATATATATATATATATATATTATATATGTGTATGTATATATATATATATATATATATATATATATATATATATATATATATATATATATATAGTGTGTGTGTGTGTCCGTGAATTTGTGTGTGTGTGCATTATCGCACCAGTTTGTGCGTGCAGGCGTGTGTATGTTTGCATAATTCTAGCACGAAAGTTAAGGTGAACCCCAAGATCGATATGAGCACTTGATGACAGTTGATTATGGACAATTACCAAAGTTTCAAGAGCAATTACGATAAGCCATTATGTGTTACAGATAAGAGGTCGTTTTTATGCCCCGCTGTCATTACTCACGAGTCATTTCCAATAATTTTCAGGACATTTATAGCATAAATTATTAATCTACGTCTACAGTATAGATGTTGTTGACTATGATACTGATGGTAGTAAGAATGATCATCTCCCAAAATGATGACAGTATAACTGAGTAAGACGAAATGGAATATCCAGAAAGACATTAATTTCTAGTTACATAAATGATTAGACCTTGTTAACATTTTTTAAAATAGTCTTTCGTTAATTTCAGATTTACTCATGCACGTTGCACATATACAGATATTTTATTGATGTATGTATCCATGTATGAAATTTACGCTACGAGAATATCGGCTTCATATAAAATACAAAGAGAGGATGTGGCCACAGGCAAAGTGAAATAACAGATTGCAAGAACTTTCGCCTTTGCTCAAAGGCATTTTCAAGCAACCTACTTACATTGGAACTTAAGTATACAAAGAAGACTCGATTTTCCAAACGAGAACTAAATTTTAAGGTATTAAATTAAAATTTCAATGGATACAAATGTCAATACTTCAGAGAAAGGTCTTCAGGTTAGGAACAACAGTATAAGATTATCTCAGGTAATTGGATAGACAAAGGAGGGGCATACATAAGGTTCTTAAGTGTTTGTAAGTTAAGGGGATTAAAAATTCAGTAGACAAAAAATTCATTAGATCAATGGTGGGGATATTGAGATTAGCGGAAGCAGAAATAATAGAGAATTTTTTTGAAATGTTTTTTGAAATATGTAAAATGAAATAAAAACTGAATGTACTTCTTCTTCTGACCAATAAAATTCTTTCTCCGTTGAATTTTCAGAGGCTTTCAGATAAATGTACGTATAAACGGAGGAAAAAATTATATTCCTTCATTGTCGTAATATTATGGTAAAAGTCCAAAACAAAAATCTTTCCTCGGAAATGAACAGAAGTTCGTATTTTCCATGCATTTCAGACAGTGTCATATATGAAACTCAAGAGGACCTGAATTATATTCGTGAGATGTGTAAGGAATTGATTTTCGTACAGAAGGTTGTTTGTTAATGTCAACTTTATACATACATATATATATATATATATATATATATATATATATATATATATATATATATATATATATATATATAGGCCTATATATATGCATATATCACCGGAGATGGAGTTAGATAGTAAATACGATAGAGAAACTGTTTTGATATATAAGTAGGCATCAGAAACACGTGCATTATGTATCAATAGATGATAGATTAAATATTGGGAAAGGTATACGAATAGTCTATGGAAGCACGGGAAATAAAGAAACTAGTTAGTGATGTTAAAAACAGTCTACAAAGACTATTGAAAAGGTTTGAAAACACATTCACGAATATAACATTAAATTTAGTTGTATCAACGGTAATATCATGAAGGTAAATGGAAGGCAAGAGGAATAGGCAGTTTATCTTTATAAAGTTGGACATTTGTATATGGAATTCCAGTAAATTTTTATCTTTTCGGAGTTGCGTAGTAATTGAAAAAAACTAAAGCTATTCTCTCCTCACTATAGAAACCGAAAAATTTTCATTTTATTCCCAGTCTGGATTTCCTAGAGATTGCAGTGAAAATCGTATAGAAAAAAAAATTACAAAATTGAAAGTCGAAAGTATAATTATTTTTCCATACAACAGGTGGATTTGACCAGCAGTTTTCATATACATATATTTCGGGCAAAAAAAGAAAATCCCAATATTTGTTTTACGAGTGTGAATGGATGTATTTCAGCTCTAGTAAATGCATCTGACTTCGACAGATAAATGTACGCACAAGCGTAGAAAAATTTCCTCTCGTTGCATTGCACTTGCAGAAAACCCGAAAACATTTTTCCCTTCGAGTCTTGATGGAAGTCTGGCGGAGAGAAGGAAAAACTTTTTATT
>JANJGK010000041.1:13321819-13326819 GCA_039081455.1 Macrobrachium rosenbergii
GGGGGTGGGGGACAGAAGCACTAGACTTAGTGCAGTAAAGGGTGAAACGACCTTACGCTTTGGTGTCGGGGCACGGAGTGAGAGCGATTCAGGTCATGGCATTGTCCCCTTAATTCTCGCTGCGAGCACAGGACAGCGGTACATCTGAAAGAAGCAAATAACAGCCAGCATATAGGTCAAAGGGAAATAGGTCTTACAGTTAAGACTAACTAAGGGTCAGCCTAGTGACCCATTTACCATCATAACCTGTCCTTGTGCCCTAACGGCATTCTGTCCACCAATATCTTACGATTGTGGGTAGGACGCCTACAATCTGTCCCCCCCAGCGGGGGTCTCCTCCAGCCGCCATGAAATTTGACTTCCTAGCTAACGGGCTGGATAGGCGAATTAGGTAAATTATATATATATATATATATATATATATATATATATATATATATATATATATATATATATATATATATATGTGTGTGTGTGTGTGTGTGTGTGTGTGTGTGTGTATTTTATTTATTTATATATACGCCATTCTTACTCTAACTATTTTATACACTCTCTCTCTCTCTCTCTCTCTCTCTCTCTCTCTCTCTCTCTCTCTCTCTCTCTCTCTCTCTCTCTCTCGTTTCAGATTTTATAAAGATTTTCAGTCACAATGGAAAAATGAATAAAATTCCAAATACAATTCAAGAAAAATGTTGATCATTTATCAACAATGAAATAAATCCTATATTGGAAAAATTGTTGTTATCACGCCTTACGTTATTGAACAGGCCAAAATATTTGATGTGATGTATTTATCCTATATCAGGCATGAAATATATTTATTTATGGTAAATATAGTCTCATAAGATTCGTAGTGCCTCCCAATTTTGCCCCGCTCTCCTGTAGTAGCATAATTGGGTCCTGTGAACAAAACCTTAAAGAGTATTTACTTGCATGCATGTATCGTCCCTAAATTAGAGCGTTTTTCTTAGAAGATGTGGAGTAGAAAGGGGGGAAATGTAGAGGAGAGAGAGAGAGAGAGAGAGAGAGAGAGAGGTGGGGGAGAACTAAGTACGTTAGAAAGCAGGTTTGGAACCTTGGCAACGGAGGCTGTCATGAAAGAGATGGATTAAAATTACATTGGAAAAAAATAATTGTAGAATAAAAAAGAGCAAGGATGTTGATAGTAGAAAGTACCTGTGAAAAAAAGCGGAAAAAGAGGGGAACTTCGACAAGAGACAGAGAGAGAGAGAGAGAGAGAGAGAGAGAGAGAGAGAGAGGAACTGAATGACACGAGGAAAGTACGGTTATTTAGATGCAGTTAGACGTGCTAAAGGAAACTGTTAATCCAGTTTCTATGAGAAAGTCATTGAAGCAATAATTCGTGGTATTTTTTTTTTATTAAATTTCATTAATATCTTTTCAATTGCAGTTTGCTATTGGAGGTGTCTAAGTCTTTGCTCCTCCCACCCTCACAAAAGAAAAAAAATCACCTGCTTTTGTGGAAACCGCCACTGCATCATCGGATCGATCTTGGCTCTTATAGAAAATGTAAAGAAAATGGAACACTGACTTTCGCTCATCTTCAAAATGCAATAATGCCTCTGGGTCATAAAAGACAAAGGCGGGCTGAAAGCAACGTACTTGAATCCGGGAGAAACTGCATTAGGGGAGAGAGAGAGAGAGAGAGAGAGAGAGAGAGAGAGAGAGAGAGAGAGAGAGAGAGAGAGAGAGAGAGAGAGAGAAAGTACCATGATAGTCTCTCCTATCTGATAACCTTCACCTGAAATTCTATAGACCATTACCACAATAGTTTACTTCCTTTTCTCAGTACTGAGTTTTCTTCGGTCGAATATATTTACAAAAACCCTGTTTTTTTGGTGGAATAGAAATTTTTTTCCTTTAACTTTTAACCTTTTCTTTCGTCTGTACCAAGAAGCGCTTGTTTGCGTATTTGCAATTTTTCCCCAGTAAAATAAAAATGGCTGACGCGTCTACGAAAAAAAGGAATTCATATTATTACTTAACATCACACTACACATACATAAATTACAGAAAATGTCTAATATCATATACTGACCCTTCCCTTTTAACCTATATTTTTATACTTTCATCATTCCATCTTGGGATGGTTTCATTTTCGTCCAACCTTCGTTTCTCAAATTGCCCTTCTTCTAAAGCTGTTCCTTGTATTATGCCTTTCTTTTTCCTCCCAGTCCTGCGTATGCAGCAGGTACAAAAAAGAACTGTTCATAAAATAGAAATGTTTTACAACCTGAAAATATTATTACTATCAAACGCTGTTTGCATGAAGTTGCGGTCGAGATTCTCCGACGAAAACTTCTGCAGAAGAGTCCTTTTAGGCGCCATATCACTCTGCTGTCGTCAAGGGCTCTTTTCCTTATTGAGCTTGAAATTTATTTGACTTGGGAGGTGTGTCAAAAATCTCTCCACAGTCATCATGTTATTCTTATTTTTCTTATTTTCACCATTACCCTTTTCTTCTTCTTGTACTTTGGCAAAAGTACTTCGTGAGATGTCGCGTGCGTAAATGAATTTATCTTACTTGAGACACTCGTGAGTAACGATAGAAATATTTTCACTAAAGCTGCAGCATTAATATTTTTCATAAACTTTATGATCCCACGCTAGCACATCTTATTATATCCCTTCGGTTTGAAAGTTACTCATAGAATTTCATATCACTGAAAGTGTCCCATTATCAGAGAGCCATGGCATAAATTCTTACCCACCCATTATAAACTATATCCTAAAGTAAGCATCATTATTTTTTCAATCTCTAGGTTATTCCTACTCATGAAAAAGAACACCTTCTTTTAAGTTCATTTTATTTATCTATGAGCAATATTCGTCAGTGTTTGTAAGTGTTTATACCTATAATAACATACGCAAATAGTTCTCTACATTTTCAAAATATAGCCAGATTATAGTATGTAATCAAAGAACATGTACGGTGTTTATTTTACAAATTCATGTGAATCTTCTTTATACTATGCAAGAGTCACTCGTGCAGGCAACTTAGCGCCAAAGTGTAGTTCAGACTGAGACTGATTTGTATCCAGACAGCCCAAAACACGGTGGCAAGAGTATTAATAGAGAATTCCAGATCTTAGCTGTAGGGGAGAAGAAACTGCAACAGAAGCAAGGGTGTTTACAAAACCTATTCGAGGTCACCCGGATAAAAAAGAACCATCATTCCAGTAAATCAGGTCAGTTGAATCTTTTGACTCTCATCTCAGTAGACTAGTGTCTCTTTTAGTCCCAGTCTTCACCCGGAACTTCTTCTCCCCCATATTTCCCAAGACACGACTTCTTGCAGTATAGGCTAATTCCCTCTAATCTTCGCCACGCCCACAATTCGTCAGGGGGAGTCATCAATATCTCCTATTTCTGAATTATAACCTGTTAGGACTCTCGTGAACTCTACAGTGGGTCGCGTGTTTATGTTTTTTTTTTTTTTTTTTTTTTTTGTGCCGGAGGAAAAGCAAGCTGTCCATAGAATGGGGAATGTATGGGAAAGGTGGGTTGTGTAATGGGAAATAATTTGCCAGGTAATTTAGGTAATGCATGCACTTTTAACATGAAAAGATGTGATATGTTCCTCGCATGAGCTTTATTTACAAAGAATCAAGTCATGTTTTCTTTTTCATTTCAGCAGGTCTTATATATATATATATATATATATATATATATATATATATATATATATATATATATATATATATATATATATATATATATATATATATATATATATATATATATTTACGCATGTGTTTGTTTCTGTAATATTCTGCTTATATTACTGATTTTAATTTTTAATATAAAGTACATGCAAACTCTCATATGTGTAATTACACTGGATATAGGCTAGTCATGTAAGCAAATACACTATAAATGAACTTATACACAACACATCAAAGAAGGCTGTAAAATTGTACGAGTGAACATAGAAATCCTTTTGTAGGTGTTTTTGAGAGTCAGGTAACTTGATAATGACGAAATCTGGTTTGTGCTCTCCTTCTCAGCCATCAGGGGAGCTTTTCAGTCCAGAGATTTGTAGCTGTTGTTGCCTTGTTTTTCATTCATTTTTTCTTCTCCTTGTTATTACTGTTATAGTTATGATTATTCGCTCATATATACTGCGATTGCACAATGTTTAATTTAAAAAATATATATAGGCTCAGTATATATATATATATATATATATATATATATATATATATATATATATATATATGTATGACTTTACCCACAAGGTCACTGACACCTGGGCTATCAAGTAGCAGGAGTCGCTTTTGTATAAAACCATCAAGTGTATCTCCTTATTACCACTCTCTCTCTCTCTCTCTCTCTCACTCTCTCTCTCTCTCTCTCTCTCTCTCGTGATGTGCGATGTCATTTAATGCATAGACCGATTAATAAATATCCAAGAACCTGGTGATGAAGTTATGTCGCAGAAGATATGCAACATTTCATACAGTATAGGAATTAGATTGAATTAAATTCAAATATTTTTTTTATATCTCAGTTTATACCGTACTGAAAACACGTAAATAATGCGCCGAAGTTTCTTCGGCACAATCGAGTTTTCTGTAGATCTATCTTTCGGTGGTCTCGGTAAAATGCTTTATGAGCCACGGCCTGTCTTATATAATTGCCAGACGCACGATTATGGCTAAATTTAACCATAAATAGAATAAAAACTACTGAAGCAAGAGGGCTGCAATTTGGTATGTTAGAAGATTGGAGGATAGATGATCAACATACCAATTTGCAGCCTTCTAGCCTCAGTTTTTTTTTAAATCTGAAGGCGGACAGAAAAAGTGAGGACGGACATCCGGCGCAATAGTTTTCTTTTACAGAAAACTAAAACTAAGACCATAATGCTGAAAAGCTTAAAGATTAGGCTTGAGCCTTTCTTAACAATATTTCTTATCGATATTCTCTTTTTCATCTTACTGATGGAATGCAATAGAGTTCATGCCTTTATTCCTACA
>JANJGK010000041.1:13329319-13336758 GCA_039081455.1 Macrobrachium rosenbergii
CGCACATCAAACGAAAATCTAATGACTATACAAATTTATAAGAAGACAAATAAATAATATTTGATACCTGCTCTAATAGAATCTAATTTCATTATAATATAAAAAACGTTAAAGAAGCAGTTGTTTGAAATTCAGATTTCGACTGTAGTTTATTTTCTAAGCCTACGTTTTAGTTTTCCGTAGAAGAACACTAATGTGCCGGCTTTGTCTGTCGGTCCGCACTTTTCTGTCAGCACTTCTTCTGTCTGTCCTCAGGTCCTTAAAATTAGTGAGGCTAGAGGGCTGCAATTGGTATGTTGATTATCCACCCTCCAATCATCAAACATACCAAATTGCGGCCCTAAGCCTCAGTAGTCTGTATTTGATTTAAGGTTAAAGTTAGCCATAATCGTGCAGCTGGCACCGCTATAGATGCCAACAACAGGCCACCACCGGGCCGTGGTTGAAAGTTTCATGGGCAGCGGCTTTACGTTTCATGGGCCGTGGCTATACAGATAACTCCATTGCGCCGAAGAAATTTCGGCAAATTTTTTACTTGTTTTCTCTTGAAATGTGTGCGGTATTCAACTGTAGATTAAATCTGCACTTTGCTTACCTACTTTGGCGAAGGTGCTATTGCAAATATTTAATTTTTCTAAGACTTATAAGAAATAGTAAAAGAATACATAATGTATGCAAACAGAAAAAATGGAAGAGTAAAGGGATACACTGATTAAAATACAATATGAAGAGTGAATATAATTTGACCTCCACATTTGACATTAACACTTCAGAAAAATCTGGCGATGCGGAACGAGTCGGAGTTTGTAGAATGGTGCGGGAATGGGAAAGTTCAACGCCATTGGCTGTAATGAAATGCGCTTAACGCTTTTCTATTTTCATTGGCGTGAAGTCATTTCCTTTCATGCCGGACTCACAAAACGTGTTAGTAACTTTTTATGAAAATTAATTGGCAATATTATATTTGGTCACGAAGAGCGGCGCATTTTAATTGTCGATCGGCTGTTCATGCACTAATACTCGTATAATGAGGTTCAAAATGTATAAAACTGAGTTACAACACACGGTGATCAAACGCTCAAATAATTATTGATACAGTAACTGGTACAGTAAATAAAAGGATTTACATATATACGACGATACTGAATAATTGATTTGCTCGCCATTTCATGATAAAAGGGAATTTGTATATGCAGACTAAATGTATTTCTGTCAAAAATATGAATTCGACTGTAGCTGAAAGCTTGAACATTTTAGCAGGGTATTTTTTAAAATCCAGCACTTTTATCTATATATATAAAACTAGATGTATGTATGTGTATGTGTACGCGCCACTATAATTCTGAAACGCAATGAGCAATTTCAACCAAACTTGGTATACATACGACTTACTATCTACAGTAGAAATCAGCACTGTAGGGGCAAGACATCACTAGCACCTAATGGCTGGTTCTACCCGTGAAACGGGGCTGGTTATTCCCGTAGACTTGATAACTACGAATTTATCACACCTAACTTCGGTATACATATGACTAACTATCTGGAAAAGAACACTGTGGTGGTAGGACATCAGTGGCACCAAAAGAGGTGGGGGTTGGAAAGGGGTGTGAGAGAGAGAGCGAGAGGGAGAGGAAGTGAGAGTGGGTGTTAGGGAGAAGAAAGAGGGGAAAGAGACAGAGAGGGTTGGAGAGAGAGAGAGTGAGAGTGAGGGGAAGAGAAAGAAAGACTGAAAGGAAGAGGAAGTGAGAGAGTGAGAGAGAGAGTGAGAGGGAGAGGAAGTGAAAGAGAGAGAGAGAGAGGGAGAGAGAGAGAATGAGAAGTGAGAAGGAAAGGAAGAAGAAAGAAAGAGAGAGAGAGAGAGAGAAGGAGAGAGAAAGTAAGAGTGAGATGGAGAGGAAATGAGAGGGGGTGTTGGGGAGGAGAAAGAGGGAAAAAGTGAGAGTGAGAGAAAGAGAAAGAAAGAATGAAAGGAAGAGGAAGTGAGAGTGAGAGAGAGAGAGAGAGAGTGAGAGGGAGAGGAAGTGAGAGATAGAGTAGAGGAGAGAGAGAGAGAGAGAGAGAGAGAGAGAGAGAGAGAGAGAGAGAGAGAGAGAGAGAGAGATAAAGTAAAAGTGAGATGGAGAGGAAGTGAGAGGGGGCGTTAGGGAGGAGAAAGAGGGAAAAAGTAAGAGAGAGAGAGAGAGAGAGAGAGAGAGAGAGAGAGAGAGAGAGAGAGAGAGAGAGAGAGAGAGAGAGAGAGAGAAAGTTTATCAGTTGTCATTCAGAGTTATCCCGGGCAGCACTGGGTTGTCAGCTAGTATATATATATATATATATATATATATTATATATATATATATATATATATATATATATATATATATATATATATATTTATATATGTGTGTGTGTGTGCATGTGTGTGTATGTATAATATATATATATATATATATATATATATATATATATATATATATATATATATATATATATATATATATATATATATATATATATATATATATAATATATATATATATGCGTATATATATACGTATATATATATATATATATAAATATATATATATATATATATATATATATATATATATATATATATATATATATATATATATATATATATATATAATGTATATACAGTATATATATATATATATATATATATATATATATATATATATATATATATATATATACGAGCTCTCTCACTTCCTCTTCCTCTCACTCATATATATATATATATATATATATATATATATATATATATATATATATATATATATATATATACTATATATATATATATATATATATATATATGTATATATGTGTATATATATATATATATATATATATATATATATATATATATATATATATATATATATATATATATATATATACACGAGTATATATAATGGCTGTGAAATATTTTCTGTTAAAAGAGAATTCCATCTAATAAAAGGAGCCCATAAAAATGCCAAAGCTGTATTTCAAAGAACAGCTGCCTCTCTCTTCAGACAGGTAATGTATGGAATAAGAGTTACAGAAAAGAGGTATTTATGCCACGAGATCCAGAGGACCCGGATTTCCTGGAAGAGGAAATTGAACTAATCCATAAGCAGCTATCATCTTTAAAGTATTCTGACCACATAATTGAGAAAGCAATCCATAAAGCTAACATAATCTTCCATCCCCCTCAAAACAAGACTAGAGAGACGCCCAACAATAAAATAAAAATCCCGCACCTGGACAGGATTAAGACGTTGACACAAACACTTGGAAACTCTAACCCTTTTGCTTTTACCTGCCCAAATCCCTGATTAACTTCCAACAAAGGCCAGTCACCAAAGACAGGAGTATGCGAAATCCCTTGCCTTGACTGTGACCAATCCTACATTGGTTTTGCAGTTAAATCATTCCCCCAGGCATTAATCCGATATAAACGTTCAGTTAGGTATGACCAACAGAGCTCCACTATTTTTAACCACATAAATAACCGTAATAAACTGGAATTTGTCATGTATATTTTATAGCAGCAATTGTCGGTTCAAAAGCCAGATGGTAGAATCAACTTTGATTCAACAAAGAAATACGATGAACCCTCAAAAGGAGCTTGGGACTCAGATATTGTAGATAAAATTTTCCCCCAATCAGCGATTAAGAAGATTAAGGAGAAATTGTCGACTGGAGTGATGTAAAGACTGACCTTTGGATCTCTTGGTATAAATATCACTTTTCTATAACCCTTATCTCAATCTTTACCTGCCTGAAGAGAGAGACAGTTGTTCTCTGAAATATAGCACTAACTTTCTACATTTTGGCATTTTTATGGGCTCCTTTATTATTACTATTATATATATATATATATATATATATATATATATATATATATATATATATATATATATATATATATATATATATATGTATATATATATGAGTATATATATATATATATATATATATATATATATATATATATATATATATATATATATACACACACACATATGAATGTATAACACCCCGGCAGTTATTAGTCTTCGTAATCCTTTCAAGTTTACTAAAAATTCTTCCATTAACAAAATGGCATAATGATCGCAACATTTCTGAACTATCCCATTTTCTTTTCCACTAAACATACAAAATCAATCAATTTGGGTTAACCAATCAACGAGCAAGACTAGGGCTTGATGAGAATGGTATCTGGGCAGGAGTGTTGATGGTCGGGATGAGATAAAGACATGTTGTATCGGCGCTATCCAGTCAGTTGGCTAGGATGGTGGACTGCAGCTTCCCTGACGACTCCTCTCTGCATCTGTGCCAAGGATTCACATTTCAAGATTCAAAGGAATACGATATGTCAGCAGACAGAGTGTATCGCAATTCGTTCACTGTTGGGTGTGCACTTTTTGAAGTTCTTCAGGGGTTGCATGTTGAAAAAATTCAGGGAAATCGGAAACTTCATCATATGTTGACGACAGTAAATAATGAAGATGCCCTGTCACATTTCATGGACACCTTCAAAGCAAAGTTTGGTCTCTGCTTAACAACAGAGGGAAGAGATAAAACCAATTTTCATTCCTGGGTGTCATCTGAATCTGCAAAACAATAAAATGAAGGCCACCAACTCATGGCACTGCATCAAGGTTTCCAGTGAGTACCCAACTCATTACCTGTAGGTAATATGTTTACCGTTCCCTCTCCCGTTGCATCAGTTGGGTCGTTGCCAACAAGGAACTGGAGAGACCCGCCCAGCAACTTGTGTATAGCGGCTTTCCCATCAACATGGTCGAGAGGGTCTCTAAAAAGACAATTAACCTTCGGGACGACACCCAGATAAATGGAGAGAGAGACAACAAAAATGACAATGACCAGGTAACCCTTTACTGCTGCGACGAGATGACGACGTTCAGCAAAGGAGATGAAGACGCTTTTCAAGAAATTACAGCGCCAGCCTCTATCCTGACGGCATTGCGGCAATTATGAAAACTGTCGTATGTGACCGATCGAAAAAGTCGCCGCGTCTCCTCAAGAACCATGTCATCTCTCGCCCAGTCGAAGTCCAGATGACCAACCTACAGTAGTATATAAACATTCTTATCAAAGCAAGGAATGTGGGCCTCGAAAGTTGCATTTACTGGGATTACCCGGACTCGTCTGTCGAGGAGACCAACCCACTGTCACCTTCAGGATGATGTCATCAAACGGCACTACCGAGACGAGCATGGCCTTCGTCAGTCAAGGCAGCTACTGGCCGCAGGGACAGACATAATAGTCTAAGAAACCAAGCACGTCTCTTCCTCTTCAAGGCATTATGTATGGAGGAAGATA
Source organism: Macrobrachium rosenbergii (assembly GCA_039081455.1). Classification (NCBI taxonomy): domain Eukaryota; kingdom Metazoa; phylum Arthropoda; class Malacostraca; order Decapoda; family Palaemonidae; genus Macrobrachium; species Macrobrachium rosenbergii. The sequence continues at coordinate 13,334,657 of JANJGK010000041.1, forward strand.
AAACTAAGCGTCATTAGGAGAAATTACTCATGTTGGCAACATTATAACACCTACGGAAACATCAAACGGCCCCCGAAAATCATCGAGACACCTTGATCCTACCCCATCGGAAGCTGATCTGGTAGCCCGTCAGCCACTTCCTGAGATTTATGATATAGTATTGTATCAGACCCGGTTTTTTTTTTTGCCATGCCCTTAGGTTAGGTTAGGTTAGGTTAGATTTTGTACCAGGAAAGTTACTGGGGTGTGGGAAACATAATGAGATTATTTTCAAGAAAATTCTATGGTTAGTTTTTAAGATATGGCGCCCCGGTTTTTCAGGGAAAAGTCCCGGTACTCGGTTAAATCTCGGGAAAATGAAACCTGGCATTTCAACAATTCCGGCTTGGCTTATCATTCACTGTAAACCCTATCCCCGCGTGTTAATTAGTTGACTCAAATTTCTGACTCGTAGAATTGTTTTAAGTATCCCCTTTTCGTTTTTTTTTAATCTATTCTCCGTTATTAAAAACTTCAGAAACGTCTAATAATAATAATAAAATTTACTTAAATGATTTATCATTAGCTCTACCAGCTACTAAGGCGAGATAGAAAATCTTTCCTTCAGGTGAAGCTTTCAGGATGGTTTAGGGTTTTATCAATATAGCTACTCCAATGTTGGATATTTTCTTTTTGTTAAAACTGGAACTTAAGAGAGATAACGATAATTCTTTTAAAATTAATATAGCTTATTATTCCGTAAGTACCATTAACAAATCCAAAGATATTAAGGAATAAAGGCGGACAACAGATGACGAAGAGAAATAATTAAGATGCATTTTGTGCCTTTAAAAACCATAATTTTGCAATTGATAATAATTATTTCCAGCGAGTTAACCGTCCAAAGAATTGATGTTTATGTGGATTTACATAGCATCCTTCATCTTGTATGGAGGATGAAGCTCTGCTAATACTGAAAGATTTTGTAACGCGGTACATATTGTAAATAGCTATTTCGGATGACATAATAGCAATAATAATAATTATCGTAGTCATTCTCCTCGTTTCAAAATAAAAATGAACGAAGTCTTTGGGCAAAATGAAAATTCTGTAATTATTATTATTATCATTATTATTATTATTATTATTATTATTATTATTATTATTATTATTGTTGTTGTTGTTGTTGTTGTTGTTGTTGTTGTTGCTGCTGCTGTTATTATTATTATTATTATTATTATTATTATTATTATTATTATTATTATTATTATTAAACACTAAGGTTAATCCACAAAAATAAAAATGCCATTCATTATCCTACAAAATGAGGTGAAACTCTCATAATTATTATAGCGGCACTTTTTTTTATTATCTCGCGCCCTCACTCCTCCCAAATTAATGCTGTACCATCACCCGGTAGGGGTCATAGTTGTGTAAACATTTTATCCCTCTCTGTTTACTTATAAAATAGGGAAGGGAGAGGGAGCGAGGGGGTACACTATGGTGATAGTGTTTGCCCCTCTTGATACATACGATCCAAAACTACAGTTTGTTTGTAAATTTCCGTGGTCGATGATCAAAGACGACAAAAAAAAAAAAAAGTCTGCTTTAACCTGAAGTGGAAGGAGAATACATTCTATGTTTTTGGTGCTCATATTTCTTTTATTTACTTTTATTGTTCAGTCCTTACCTGTTTATACGTTGAGTAAATGCAAAAAATAATTTCTCGAACTCGATGACAAAAACAGTTTTAAAGATGAGAGAGAGAGAGAGAGAGAGAGAGAGAGAGTGAGAGAGAGAGAGAGAGGGAGAGAGAGAGAGAGAGAGAGAGAGAGAGAGAGAGAGAGAGAGAGAGAGAGAGAGAGAACTTTGACACTCACCTAAAAAGCTTCCAGCGCCGCGCCATAAAATATTCAGTTAACCCAATTAATATACACAGTTTTCTTAACTCGGATAAATACAGAAAAGTGTTTGCAAATATTTGGAAAAGAGGACAGACAAATTCCTTTTTAAGATGATGATAAAAGAGAGAGAGAGAGAGAGATGAGAGAGAGAGAGAGAGAGAGAGAGAGGAGAGAGAGAGAGAGAGAGAGAGAGAGAGAGAGAGAGAGAGATGAGAATTC
>JANJGK010000041.1:13341858-13399358 GCA_039081455.1 Macrobrachium rosenbergii
TTAGACGTAAATCAGAACGTCTATTGGTTTTGAAATGTCAATAAATTTCAGGGGAAATCCACCCCTGTCCCCCTCGATGGAGAATTGATTGTGTATCATTTCTGATTTTGTTTTCCTGCATTTTTCGTGGAAATAAAACTGATTAAATCCGCATATTCTAGTTTTCCAGCCACATAATTTGGTGCAAATACATAAAAAAAAACTAAAATGGCCTAAATAGCAACATTTTTATCCTATCTCTGTTAATCACTACTCCTCCGAGCAATATAACCGTGGTTTACCTTCATTGCGTATTGACAAGTGAATGCGGACAAGCTTGTAGACTTCTGGTTGTGACTGGAGGGTTGTTAAGGAAGGGAGTAGAGGTTTGTGGTTTTGCGAAAGGCGCAAGGTATTTCATTCAGTTCATGCCTTTGACATGTTAGCAGAGACTCAAATGAACCATGTATGAAACGGCCACTTTCTCTCTCTCTCTCTCTCTCTCTCTCTCTCTCTCTCTCTCTCTCTCTCTCTCTCTCTCTCTCTCTCGTGAAAGACGTGGAAGAATAGAAATGCTAAGAAAAGCTCGTCATTAGTCAGGGTCATTAAGAGAACGAACAAGAGCACCATTCTGCAGGCTGCGGCCAGTGCTGCTTTGAGCTATGTGTAGCCTTCACCTGGTTCTTAGGTAAATTATCACGCGTGTTTAGCAGCGCTGACGTGAACGCTTACAGTTGATATAATAATAATAATAATAATAATAATAATAATAATAATAATAATAATAATAATAATAATAATAATAATAATAATAATAATAATAATAATTTTCACAGTAGATAAAGAGAAAATACTTTCACTTAATTTACATGTTTTATGTGACACGAAAAACATTTATAATAAAAACAGAATAATAGTAATCATTATAATATATATCAGTTAGACCATAAGTGAAAACCTAATGGAAATATAATACAGAAAAAAAAAACAGTAACAGAAAGTTAATAATAACAGCAAAGATTATAACATGAATGTTAAACAAAATTACTGCTTTCAAAATTTGCTAAACTTACTTTGGTAAAATACCTGTGGTTAGTTAACCTTAACATAAAGACATCCACCTGAAGGAGAGAAAACCTGATTTCTCTAGGCGTAGTCCAAGCAATTTAAGCTCTTTTAATGCCTGAGATTTTAACTACACAAAGATAGATCTGAAAGCAATAGTCATTTTCTGTGATCAGTTTCCTACTTGTGAACCGTATATCAAATGATTTTTTCAAAGGTAAAATGTGACATTTAACCTTCTATCTGTGTTGAAATTTAGTGATTCATTTTAGGAATATATATATATATATATATATATATATATATATATATATATATATATATATGTGTGTGTGTGTGTGTGTGTGTGTATTATATGTATATATATATATATATATATATATATATATATATATATATATATATATATATATATATATATATATATATATTTATATATATATATATATTGCAGATGCATTTATTTGTATATGTCAAAACCGTTTTGTTGTACAAAATATTGTATGGGAAAAACTGAAGCATGGAAGTGGTCCTAAATGTTAGCCTACATCAAGAATAAACCAAGAAGAAATTAAAACAAGTAAAAAATGCGCCGAAGTTTCTTCGGCGCAGTCGAGTTTTCTGCACAGCGTATAATGCTGTATGAAACTCTCAGCCACGGCCCGGTGGTGACCTGTGTTGTCGGCACATATAGCAGTGCCAGACGCATGATCATGGCTGACTTTAACCTGAAATAAAATAGAAACTACTAAGGCTAGAGGGTTGAAATTTGATATTTTTGATGATTGGATGGTGGATGATCAACGTGCCAATTTGCAGCCCTCTAACCTCAGTAGTTTTTAAGATCTGAGGGCAGAAAGAAAAAGTGCGGACCGATAGACAAATAGCCATCTCAATAGTTTTCTTTTACAGAAAACTAAAAACAATTGAGGGATACTTGTATCCTAGACTGCAAAATCTATGTATTTGAAGCCTATGTTGCTTTACCAGAGGAACGTATTATTCCTCATGTAGTCCCATTGAGATGTCTGCCTAATACCTTTGTCTAACCGCTTCCTAAGTAGTAAACGTAAAACATCAGAACGGATAAAAAAAAAAAAAATGTGGTCCTTAAGATCGTAGGAAGCGAATGGCCTACCTGCGTTTAGGGTTAGTCCTGTAAAACTTTCTGAAATTTATTCATGTTATTATACTTCGTTTCTCAATGACATTTCTCTTTTTAAAAGATGTTGTATTGCTTAGTTTCATGAAATACTAAACTTTTTTTCTTAATTTTCACTTTGGATTACTTAAATGTATTTAAATACCAATTAACTCAGGAACCACAAAGTAAGCCTATCATTAGTTTTACCCTGGTTGGAACGTGCAGTGTTAGACACACACACACACACACACACACACACACACATATATATATATATATATATATATATATATATATATATATATATATATATACATATATATATATATATATATATATATATATATATATGTATATACACATATATATATATATATATATATATATATATATATATATATATATATATATATATATATATATATATATATTGCAAGGAATGGGATCTCTTTTCTTGCAACCTCACATGTTATTACATTTGCAACATAATTCAGAAAGGAATGAAAAAATCACTAATTACTAGAACTGTGGTTTCCACTCACCCCTTCAAAAACTCTCTTTCATTCCCCAAAATGGTTAAGCCTAACCCTCTCTTTCTGTTCAAAGTGACTGCTTTTAGGCCTAATTCCAGGTACCCTTGCATCCAGCAAGGCAAGGGAGGAGCCAAAAAAGTTGCCCCCACCCAACTTCATACTGAACCCTCCATGTGGGTTGACTGATGCCATGCAGTTGACATTATAGAAACATGACGAAGATTGACCTTTGCGCCACTTATGTGAGATGCCACGGTGTAATCCTCCAAGGTTATTTATAGATGCTGCAAGAGAAATCGCGAGAGATCGGTCAGAGCACAACCCGAGAACAGATGTCCTCACCTTGGCTGTCCCTTTGAATCTTCCACGTGCCAACCCCGGGGCTCGACCCAGTTTACTTTTGTAGTGGCATTTTAATTCCCTTCTCCATCGCCAGCGCTGATCAGACGAGGACACTGTTATCTTGACGAAGGTAAAGTGCAGGAATAAGGTTATTTTAGCCAGTCACGATCCTGTTATTCCTCTGCCTGATATTTCATTTATTTTTCCATTGTGCAATCGCCTTCAGTAATTTGTGTTGGAGCATTCATTGTTAACGTAATTATGCATTTGTGTTGAACTGAGTTATTTGGCACCATCTGTTCATTCCACAGTTCCCTTTGAGCACCTCTTATTATTATTGCAAGTAACCGTCTTGCATATATTTGCAGATAGGCCTCGGCTGTGGAATCTCTCGGTCCCATCCATGTGCAGTCCCCCTTCTATCCAGCCACTGTGATGCTCCTGTTATGAAGACATCGTCGGAGTAGAATATTTATTTTGTGTAGGATTCATGATTTCAGCAGGCCCTTATTATTACCTGCCCAGTAATTCGTCATTCTTCTGATCTGTGTTTGTTATGTAAATACAATTAGTTAAGAGAACCTTTGAGTTTACGTAATTTCCTTCACATGGAGAAGGCCCTAAGCCATAGATTTCCCTTGTTTTGTCTACGAATTGTCCTAATATTGAGTCAGATGTGTAATAAATAAAAGGAATTCCGTGCGTTCATCCGTTGCTGCCCAGAATCAAGTAAGTATCCCAGGACATTCATAGCAATATATATAATATATATATATATATATATATATATATATATATATATATATATATATATATATATATATATATATATATATATATATATATATATATATACTGTATATATACATGCATATTAAAAAACAGATTCTTGGAGAGAGAGAGAGAGAGAGAGAGGTTATAAAAAAGTTGGATAGTGGATAAAGAAAACATTTTATAGATATAGAACTCACAACTTTTTTCCTTTCTCCGCAGTTCTCTATTCCCCTGGTGTACATTCTTTTAAGAATTATCTTCAAAAAGTCCTCATGTCTTCCTTAATTCTCCTATGAGTTTCAATGGAAATTCATCCAGATGAAAAAGATCTTACCGACTCCATGATTGATTCAGTTAATATTAATAATATATTCCTCCAGATTATGGAGCTGCGTCCACAACTGCTGCTACCATTAGTTATGACCTTGTTTATAGTCATGAGGAACGTGAATTACTAGTTATTCGGTGTCTCTTTTTATTATAATCATTAGTAGTCATGAGGAACGTGAATTACTAGTTATTCGGTGTCTCTTTTTATTATAATCATTAGTAGTCATGAGGAACGTGAATTACTAGTTATTCGGTGTCTCTTTTTATTATAATCATTAGTAGTAGGAGTAGCAGTAGTAGCAATGTTAGTAGTCAATAAAAACGCTCTCTTTTGACAAAATTTATACGCAATTATAGTATTGGTAGTATAATAATTTACTTTATTGCAGTTGCTAATTGTATTAATCCTCAGGGGAACAGAGCATAATTCCTGTCAACCAATGTAACGAGGAATTCCCATTATCTATAATTATCTCGTTTTTCATCACTTACCAAATCAAAGCCATGGTCATTATGGATGAAAGGATTTCACCGAATAAATTTTATGTTCCCTATGTCTGGATGATAGAAAGGGGAAGGCACAGAGGAATAATTATTCATTCTCTATTGGGATAGAATTCATAAGGCTGTTAGAGGCTACCCTCTGGCTTGCTATCCAATCAAAAACTGTTCTGGGGAAGATTTTAATCAAACCGGTACTTCCAGATTGTCCGTTGAAGATTACAGTGTGTGTATATATGTATATATATATACGAGTATATATATATATATATATATATATATATATATATATATATATATATATATACATATATATATATATATGCGTGTGTGTGTGTGTAGGCGTGTGTTTGTGTCAGTGTACGTGACAATGTGGAAGTGTTTTTGTGTGAGTGTATGTGTTAACAAACGCGCGCGTACGTAAGCTTAGAGCATGACGTAGGAAAGTAATACTGTAATATGTCGTTGATCTGAAATCCATATGATCGTATTTCCCCTCTCAGCCAATTCATCTCCGTTATTATTATTGTGGGGTAACATCAGTTTCTAATTTGAAGGAGTGTATCAAGATACGAAAAGGTTTCCTTTTCAATGAATTTAACACAAGTAGTGAGGCTTCAAACTTCATGATTAGCAACTATGGACAAGTATTCAGAGGCATTTGGTAAAGGGCTGTGCATCAACTGAATTTTTTTTTTTTTTTTTACCTTTCCTAGTAAATATGTTTTATTTTTAGTTTAGTCAAAAGCCTTTTACGCGTAGGAGTAGAAGAATAAATAAAGGCAAAAGTATTCAGATGTGGTAACAGAGAAAACACACACACACACACACACACACACACACTTGTGCGTCTCTGTGGGATTTTCACAAATATTTCATTTCAACATAACAAAAGATTTCATATTTCTATGGCAATTCCGGTCATAGAACCAGGCGTTAAAAACAAGATATTAGTACCAAGTAAAACATCAGTGATGAATAAGGCATCAAGTATAAAACAAACTTGTAATATAAATAAAAAATAATAGTAGATGTCGTTACAGTACTGTTCTTGTTGCGAAAATTGGAAATTTTGTTATGAAATTCAGATTGAATTGCGATAGAAGCGAGCTTTGTTTTCTATTTGAAATTCACGCCTCGCTGTTGTGGATCTGCCGGAATCCTGGTGGTATGTTTTCTCTTCCAATTTTTTTTTTTTTTTTTTTGTCTCTTCGTCTGATCAATTGATTGATTTGAATGAAATACAAGTAAATACATGTAAACGTGGAAAATTTCGTATTTTTTTTTTGCCGGATCTAAGAGAAATACGCATACTAAGACAGTGTTGATCTATTTTTTTTTTTTTTAGGTATTTATTATGAATGAAAATAGATTCCATCATGTCAGTGCAATTTAACTGATATCAATTCCGTGGTTTCAGTCGTTATTTACATCTCTGCCACTACGTACTGCCACTTGCACTGTACTCGCTTTACACTGTGGTCTGTTTTCGGGAACGTTCGGGTTTCGAGTCTTTTTGACGCATTACTGTGGCCAGTTCAGCTTCAGTTGATCACTAAGGAAACAGAACATCTACTGAGAAGATTTTGGTGCAGCGACGTTTTACCTGACTGATTTTCAACAGTTATTCAGGGATAGTTTTCGTCGTGATCACTCAACACCACTGTATTGTCGGAAATGGGGATTGCCAGATGCAGTACCAGATTAAACATCTCCAGAGATTTTTAACAATGGAACTGTACAGATTTTTTACGTATCATTTTTGGTGACAATGAATTTATGACTTCAACCAATATCTCAGATTGAGAAGTTTTGTACAAGAAGAAGGGACTGTGATGGTTTCTACCTATTACCTGTTCGAGTGGTATTTGGAAAACTAAAAATCGTGCTTTAAAAGGTACTTTTACTTGGCCAGTTTTATCACAACGATTTTTAAAGGCATTTCTTATATTCCCAGTGAAAGCAAAACACATACACGTATGCAGGCACCGAGATTGCTGGTGTGCATGGTCCGTAATAGGTAAGTAAGATGTAATAAAGATGTAATAGCTAATGGGGAGAGAGAGACAAGAACGAGAGAGAGAGAGAGAGAGAGAGAGAAAATAAAGTGAACAGAAAGCAGTCTACAGGGTGTTTCGAAATTAGAGCCCCCGCCCCCCCTCTACAGCATAAACTAAAATTGATGTGGACAAAAACAAAAGTAATTCAGAACAGGGTATTTATTTAAGTTTCTCTCTGAGTATTTAATATTTTGTGTGGCCTCCATCTGCCTGTACCACAGCCTGCATTCTTGAGGGGTATGATTTCAGCAAATCACAAAAAAGCTGAGACTCAAACGCCATTTCCCTGAGCACTTCGGTCACCTCTCTTCGCAGGTCGTCAAGGCTTGGTATACCATCATAGTTCACTGTGCGTGCTTCAACACGATCCTTTAAGATACTACCAATGTTTTCACACACATTAAGGTCAGGGAAGCTACCTGGAAATTCACTTGGCGAGAAGAAAGCAATACCACTGTTTCGAAGCAGCTCCTGTGTCTGAAGAGCCTTGAAACATGGTGCGTTATCATGCAAAAATGTGACTTCTTCAACAGATAACACATTTTCAGGATCTTTGAGGAAAGGAAATACTCCACCAATAAGTACAGTTTCTCTGAAGTATTCGCCATTCCATGACTGTCCTTTTTCTTTGATGATCAACATTAACGGTTTGGCTGTGAAACAGAGAAAAATTCCCAAACATTCAGGAAATTTCGCAACTTGGCGATAGTGCACGTCATTGCTGATATCATCCAACTTTGCAGCTCAAATGATGTCATTTTTATGATTTGGCTTCCTGACTGTGTAAATGAAGAATTCATCTGATGCGGCAACATGGAGAAAGTCAGCTTCATCCCAATCTGTAAGAAATGAACCACAAAACCATGCACGGTCTTCTCTCTGTTGTTGAGTAATGTTGGGCTTGCTGATAACATGAAATGGCTTGATACCAGATTTTTTCAACTCATGATATACAGCACTATAACTTCTCTTCTTTCCCCTTTTTGTTTCTAGCTCAAGCGCCAATTTACGTAAAGACTTTCTTGGTCTACCCACTGCCTCAGCTATGATGTCTTTTGACTCCTGAGAAAGGACTTCAGGCCTTCCATGATTCTCACTCTTTCGCGATAACAGTCATATGGATTTTTGTTCCAGTTTCTTTTAACAAAGCATTCATCTCTTTTTATGCATTTAGCTATCCAGGAACGTGAAATGAAGGATGCACCAGCATCCCTGACCTCTCTGAATGTTATAGCCCGCATTCGGTCAATCCATCTGATTTCCTCTGAGTCGTTAGCCGAGGCTGTATCTAACTCCGTCACTCAGTCTGAAAATGCAAGATATGTAAAATGAAAAATAGCTTAATAGAAACTTAAAATAATGTACTTGGAGATAGGCTATAGCAGAAAACTTCATAACTTTCCATTTTGTTCTGTGGAGGAGGGGGGGGGGCTCTAATTTCGAAACACCCGGTGTGTCAAATTTGATAATGGATTTGCAAATTGTTTAGAAAATGAAAGTTTCCAGAAGAGGAAATACTTCATGAATTCAGAATAAATCTAGTTAAAACAAATTAAATTCTCAAAGAGCTGGGTGACCGTTACTATATATCCTAATACTAGTGTACCATACTGGCACAAACTACTGTAAAATAAGAGGGGTTCGTGATAGCAGGCCCCGATACAGATACCTCCATTCTACTTTCTAATATATAGGAGCCAGCGATGAAAGAGGCTGTCCCAGGCTGCACGACACCAAATATAAACGTGAGGTTTATTACCCCCGGAAAATGTTGTTACAGTTTTTTGCCCTGTGTGTGTGTATATATATATATATATATATATATATATATATATATATATATATATATATATATATGTATATATATATATATTATATATATATATATATATATATATACATATATATATATATATATACACATATATGTATGTATATATGTTTATATACATATGTATGCATGTATATATATTATATATATATATATATATATATATACACATGTATGTATGTATATATGTGTTTATATACATATGTATGCATGTATATATTATATATACATATATATATATATATATATATATATATATATATATATATATATATATATATATACACATATATATACATACAGACACACGCATATATATATATACATATATATATATATATATATATATATATATATATATATATATATATATATATATATATATATATATGTATGTATATATACACACACATACACACAAATATATACGAGAAGATAAAACATATATCAAGGAAAGAGAGAGAGAGAGAGAGAGAGAGAGAGAGAGAGAGAGAGAGAAAGAATTTAGAATTTCTGTTACTGTCAACGGTTGCGATTCAGGTAGGATATTAATTCTCTCCACACCATGTTTCTTACGACCCGCAGGCATTGTTGCATTTTGGAGATGAACGGAGACTGTATTTTTCTTTCATTTTTTCATCTGTGGAAGTGGAAGTAGACCTTGTACTGTGTAGTTGGCGTTTATGGAAATAAGAAATGGTATACACAGCTAAACTTCCAGAGAAACTTCCAGAGAATATAAAACCTGTTACCCTAACTCCTGTTGAAAATATTAGTTACTGGAATAGTTCCATTTGTTTGTTAACGTCATTGAAACGCACTTATGACTTTTAATTTAGTCTGTCTGTCAATGACTTTTTTTTTTTATCTCCCCTTAGTTTATCGAAGATTTGCATATTCATTAAATGAGCGGCGGTGATTGTGGGGAAAGGGGAAAATATATCCCTGTCATCAGTGTTGTTGAACTTCACCGACTATACCATAATGAAACCTGACGTTTTATTATTATTATTATTATTATTATTATTATTATTATTATTATTATTATTATTATTATTATTATTATTATTATGGAGATTGCTCTTTTCAACCGTGATGTTATTATTATACAAGTTGATTTCCTTTACCAGATAGTATCATTAGATCAGTTGAAAATATGGCAGTTTTACCTAATTTGGATTATCATGAACTACTTTGATGTCATGAGGTTATAGAAATTTAAAAGGCGTGAAGGCTACATATGGTCATCGCTCTGCATATGATTATTTCATTTTTTTATATAATTTTATTTGTATAACTAAAATCTCTGTAGTTGAAAAATGAACTTTTCTCACATGACTAAAGATGATTTTTAACTGGATTTTCAATTCAGATTTCATATTGTTGTTGTTTTGTTAGGAATGTTGTTAACTTTAAGAAATAAATAACATTTCAACAACAACAGAATCTTAATTTCTAATCTTCAAAACTTGAGGTTATTTTACTACATTCATAATGAAGTGTATCCTTTAATAGGAATGAGACAGCCGGAATATTACTTGGCAGGAAGAAGATTACTAATTGTCACGGACAATAGATAATACCACAAGATACTTCCACAACACCACCCGCCTTACACACCTGTACAGAAAGCACATCAGCAGCTCATCATAGCCCTTTACATACCTGTGCCAATCTCCTTTATCTTGCACACATAGTCTTGTGCTTTTTGGAAATAAAGGATTTGTCTTCCCAATCTCTCTTTCATCCACCTAGCTCACTCTAGGACTCTAGGTACTTCTGTCTCCCTCCTTCTGCGTCTTTCGAACTGTAAACTTTTCACCACCCTATCTTCTTTCTGCACAAACCCACACACACACACACAAATATATTTATATATATATATATATATATATATATATATATATATATATATATATATATATATATATATATATATATATATATATATATATATATGTGTGTGTGTGTGTCTGTGTGTGTGTAAATGTAACTAAAATTTTAAACTTGCACTTATGTAAACTTGTGCACTATAGAAATACAAACCTCTTGACTGATCTAGACAAAATTTTGGAAGCGGCCCTCATTTGATCCAAGGAAGGTTTTCGCTCGGGTTTCAAACCCATACCCACGCCCTCCTGGGTACCTTACTTACTGTGGGTCCCAGCAAAGACCCAGCCATGGGATAACATTTTGGACTGGTGTGAAACGTGGAGTGTCGGGAACGTAAGTCCGTACACTTTCTCACTCAGTGTTGGGCCAAGTAGTGCAACTGGAATTGCAGCCACACTTAGAAAAATTTTCCTGCATCCCCTTTGAATTCTTTTGTTGCGTAAAGTATGTGTACTGTCATTGAAAATGCTTTTCTTTCCTGTGATTAATAATCCTGTCTAGAACTCATTGCTTTAAATAAACTAGTTAATCAAAACCACACCACGTGTTACTTCCTTTTAAGGTAAATGATCGACTGTCATTCAGAGTTTTCCCGGGCAGCGCTGAGTTGGTCAGCTAGTATATAATGAATATAAAGATAGAGGTATTTAAAATCCTTCCTCAGCAGCAGCTCAAACCGTCTGCGTGTGTAGAAAGGATTAGATTATTGGACCGTGAATAAAAGCCCCATTGCTTAGCCGGGAACCTGCAAAAAGCTATAACCAGTTTGGAGAAAATGAGGTTGGTTTGGTATAGGAAAGGGATAATAGCGAGCGGCTCGCTATTCCGACTATTCTATCAGTTACAAAGGAATAAAGTGAAATTTCCATTTAGAAATGTCCAACTCGAGTACCATTATCTTGTTCAGATTCTTGTGCAATATGTATTATACTTTTATATGGCAAGTTTTTCCATAACATGCGATTTTATCATTAACAAGCAAGTAAAAATTCGAATATTTCTGACTTCTTATACTTCATGAAACTTATCTTATTTGTTAAATGTCGTCAGTTGTGTTAAGGCGAAAAGGACCCTGATAATTGCGAACTCTGTTTCTGTTAGTATTTTTCTTTTAGTTAGGATGTTTCACCCTTTTTTCAAAACCAATTTTCTTGATTAATGCCCCTGACGTTATAAAATTCCAGTTTCACATATTCTAGCATATGAAAAGGTTTCTACCTTTTTCTCTATCCTTCTGCCTCTGCATAAAACAGGTATGGTAATCGTCCCCAACAAAACAGGTCTTAAGCATTACACAAGGAATCTGTGAGTTACTGCGTGTGATTACTACTGACGGCAGAAAAAATACCCCGCAGAGAAATACATGATCCGTTTGTTTTCTTTCGCAGTAGATTGAATTCTATGACAAGTCTTATCAACTTTCACGGGAGTAAAATTGTGGCAACCAAACACCACTGCTCTGAGTGTGTCGAAGTGACATTCATTATTCTTATAGGCTATGCCTTTCAAATCCACACATAGATTTGGAGGTATGGCAACGGAAAAGGGGCGGGTATTTATGTGCAGTAAATACTTCGATGATGAATTTTCCTCTACTGGTAAGCAGTGAGAGGCATATTTGCTTTATGCTCTTTGGGAAAAATGTATTTTTCATACAGTTATCGAAAGCACAGCAACCATATAGGTCTGGAATGCATAGTTTCTGAGAAAAACACATTTACATTAGCCTTTGCCGGCTTAAGAATTATACTAGAAGTCTAGTATAATTCTGGAACCAGTAAGAACGCCGGCAAAATGCAAAGCGACTTACGATATGCTGTGAGTGGTCTTTTAAGCGTTCTGCACTCTAGGCTGAGTTTTAACTAAATGCTTACATGCTAGTCGATGATTTCCACAACACTACGTGACCCAGGGCCAGCATCCTCCGCCGTTTTGTAGTGCTGGAACATTCCTGAAGGAGTGATAGGAAAGTGTACAAATTTTTGTCAGCTGATTGTTTGCCCTCATCAGGTAACTTCTGACCTACAGATGTTGATCATAGATAAATCCGTCAGCAGTGATATTAACCGTGATTGGTGTTAGTAATGGAATTTCGCATGCGGTATAATAATAATAATAATAATAATAATAATAATAATAATAATAATAATAATAATAATAATAATAATAATAATCCTTCGTGTTCATGGGTAACGGAACCATCAAGCCAAAGTGTAAAGAAGTGTCAAAGAGAAAAAAATTTCATTAAAACACCTTAGGATAAATGATTTTGGGTCTGCACTGCCCTTATATTTGCATTTAAATATGGAACTCATAATTCCAAAGATGATTCAGGAAAGCAGCGGTGTAAATTTGGCTATTATATCTAAATTCCAAAACATCACCAAATCTTTGACCGTCAGAACAGGATATTGATTTTAATTCTTAATCTTTCACTAATTTTTACACAAATCTTTCTCTAATTTTTACACTAAAATATACAACCGGTAAAACACATTTCCATTTCCTGTAAATAGAAAAACAGGAAAGATTAAATGAATAATTCGATGTGTATTCCCACGGAGCAAATTCTTACAATTCATGACGTGAAACTCTTGTTGAAGTCGTGTCCTTCGAGGCAAAGCCTCGCGAAAAGCGAGAATATATGAACAAGCACGAGACTTTGGAGATAATTTATGGCCACACCTTTCTTGTCAGCTTCAGTATACATGGAAGCTCGAAGATGTGCTGCAGGAGGACGGAAACGTGCTTCCAAAACTCATACGGCGGATAGGAAGCATAACCTTATGTCATCTCGGTCTGCCTCCAATTTGACTCTTGGCTGATTCATATTTCGGACTCTAGAGAATTCGCCAGATTTGTAGGGACGCCTTCATGATGAAGTAAATCATTCATTAGAAATAAGAAGATAATTTCCAAGGCACGTGGATTAGATAACGCAGGTGACTACAGGATTATGATTTAATGACATTTATATGATATAGAATATCCACTATTAAATTTTCACTATTATGTTTACAAGCTCCATAGTTTGAGGGAATGTATCGTGAAATGTTATTTTTACTTTATCGGAATATTTCCATTTTCCGGTAGCATAGATGAAATGGTTTCCTGCTCGTAATATCTTTATCATAGTTTTCTTTAAGAAAGTATGAGTAACTTTCTTTTTAAAGTAAACTTATTTTTACCGGAATTTCATCGAAAATAAACACAATTAAGGAGAAAGTTTGGAAAGATCAGATATATATATATATATATATATTGATATATATATATATATATATATATATATATATATATATATATATATATATATATATATATATATATATATATGTGTGTGGGTGTGTGTTACAGGTAGATAGCGAAACCAGGCACTTCACGAACTGCCTGAAATTTCAGGCAGATAGCGAAATGCACTTAGGGACATTTGACTTCCCAGGGGCTAGTACTAAACACGGCGAAAGCGTAGGTAAAGTCACTGTTTCGCCGTGTTTACTAACCCCTTGGGGGTTGGGTATCAAATGTCCCTAAGAGCATTTCTCTATCTGCCTAAAATTTCAGGCAGTTTGCGAAATGCCTGGTTTCGCTATCTGCCTGTAAGAAATATATACTAGGCGGGCACTAGCTGCACGGGGCAGGAGGGCAGTTGAAGGACTCCCTGTTTAAACGCAGCTGCCATTCGTGAAGTGGGTCCTTCGTCTTCAAGACTTCTCCTCGATTGTTTCATTGACCTCATGCAAGTCAACTTTGCAATATCTACCTGTATGGTCATCATCGCCATTAATAAATAATGTGGCCTCTAGGAAATAAAATACATAAAATTTCCAAGAAATTGATAAAATGGTAAAAATAAATTGACGGTACGTATTAAATTTTCGAGAAAACCAGCTCCCTCCACGAACTTCAAAATATCTTCTCCGAGATCCCTGAAAGACGATAATTACCCTCCTCTTAAATGAATTCTGAGAAGAAACAATTTCTCAAGTTCCCAAATGATCGGGCACTGAACCAGCGCAAAGTGCCACAGAGACTGATGGCAATAATACAAAATAGACTAGCCCCTGAATGAATTTTTGGCGTGGGAGAATTTTGATACAAAATAAATGATGTAGAGTACAATACAAAAAAAAAATATATTAATCATCTGAAAAACAGAAATAGAGTAATAAAGAGCATTCTATTAATGAGAAATCAAACCGCAATGATTTTCTTATCAGGTCTTCCAAGAAATCCTGCCTTCCTCTTCTGGAGAAGAAACTCCCCTTCAAGGATGCCGTCAAAGAACTGGCCTCCCTACGGAGCCTTTGGACCTCACCCCTGGGGCCTCACCAGGCCCGCTTCCCCAGTCTGGTAGGATACCTGCCTTCCTCCGAGGAAGCAGCCTCTGGGTCGGACCCTTCCCTTCAGGGCTGCCCTCAAGAGACTTGCGAGGCTTAGGGGCTTTTGGGCCTCATCCTTGAAGTTCTTGGACCTTCTCCAGGCCCGCTTCCCCGGCCTGGCAGATACCTGCTTTCCTCCGAGGAAGCAGCCTCTTGTCGGACCCTTAAAATATTTACATAAGAAGATGAGTTCGTCTTTTTATGTAAATATTTTAAGGAAAACTGCTTCTTATCTGAACTGGTCTTTAAGATACTTCACACGCTTCTGGACAAGTACTTCTCCCTCAAGCCTGCAATTTACAGTGCCCCTAAATTGAATTTTTATGCTAAATTTCCATTTTTATTTGATGATACTTTTAGAAAAAACTTTTCACAACAGATCCAAAATAAGTTTGGAGCCATTAAGGTCCACCTGATACCTGTCAATCCTCTTACCATCGAGTCGTTATTTAAGTACAAAGATCGTTTATGCCCTTATGTGTCCTCCGGGTGTGTGTAGCTATACGTGTCCTAAATGTAATTTAGGAACTTATATTGGATCCACCAGGAGGCTTCTGAAGGTACGCAAAGACTCTCATCTAGGAGTAAGCTAGAGGACAGAGAGTAAAATTACAAACCCTGAGTTTTCGAATATTAGAAATCATTCTAGAATGTGTAAAACTTCTATAGAAAATAAGGACTTTTCAGTTTTAGGGCGAGCTTCCAGCAGCCATGAATTGACCATTTTAGAATCATTAATGATTAAACAACTCATCCCCTTGTTAAAGAGCCAAACCTCTGCCGGCACACTGTATCTCTCTTAGTCTGTCTTTCGTTTTCTCTCATTGCCACTGAATAGGTTGGTTCAGATCTGCTTATCTTTTGTGTTGTATTTTTTAATTTTTTTTTAGAGAGAGATGTTCTGTTGTTTTTAAGTTGTCCTTTTTAATTGTTCCATCTAATTTTTTTTATTTGTAGTCATTGTACAACCTTAATTTTTAAATTTAAATTTATAGCCTTTTTATAATTTACGTTATTTATTTTGTATAGCCCACGAAAATGTGATGAAGACATTACGAAACGTCGGGAATAAATTGACCCCTTTTTAGCAAGTGTTTATGTCCTTCTCCTCATTTGTATATATATATATATATATATATATATATATATATATATATATATATATATATATATATATATATATATATATATATATATCCCGACGACGAGAGAAAAGGATACGATGACGATGATTTTTTGCTAACTTTATATTTCTTTGTTTTTTTAAATATTTTTATTTTCGTAGCAATAAAGCTTTCAAGAAAATTTCACCCCGGGGAGAACAAGATCCACTTGGAAATTATATATATGTATATATATATATATATATATATATATATATATATATATATATATATTATATATATATATATATATATATATATATATATATATATATATATATATATATAATCATCAATAAAGGGAAGAGGACGCACACAGATGTACAAGCTGTCTTTATTCCAACGTTTCGTAATTGTCCATCTAGTTACATCATCAGGGCTCTTAAAATGAAACATAAAATTTCTTGTAAAATTGTAAAAACTAAAAATTAAGAATTTAAAAAGTGGAAATTATTCTTACCAAATTTAAGAAATATATGCAGCATTAAAATTAAGGGAATGAACACAATTTGAAAAATCTTTATATTAAAATGAAAGGTAACAGAATATACAGTAAACTAAAAATGAAAATACCAGTGAACAGTTATAGAACAAAAGATTAAACGACCGACCTAGAGGAGTGACAGCGTTCCTCTAGGTCGGTCGTTTAATCTTTTGTTCTATAACTCTGTTCACTGCTATTTTCATTTTTAGTTCACTGTATATTCTGTTACCTTTCATTTTAATATAAAGATTTTTTAAATTGTGTTCATTCCTTTAATTTTAATGATGTATGTAGTTCTTAAATTTGATAAGAATAATTTTCACCTTTTTTAAATTCTTAATTTTTAGTTTTGACAATTTATCAAGGAATTTTATGTTTCATTTTAAGAGCCCTGATGATGTAATTAAATGCACAATTACGAAACGTTGGAATAAAGACAGCGTGTACATCTGTGTGTGTCCTCTTCCCCTTATTGATGATTATTACTAAAGATTGACTCCCGACTCCTTACACTAAGATATATATATACAGTATGTATATATATATATATATATATATATATATATGCACATATATGTATGTATGTGTATATGAATGTATCATATTATATATATATATACATATATATATGTGTGTGTGTGTATGGTGTGTAAGTATACATACACATTTACACACTTTACATGCATAAATATGTATATAATGTATTGATACATGTGTAATGTACTGATGTGCTGATATTTGGTCTATTGGGTCTACTGTACGCCTTGACTCCTGATTGTTGGTGTTAATAGTCCGGGCACAAAGAGTTTTCAGGACTCATACAGATCTCTTTGGGGGTTGATGTGTCATTTCCATGGAAATTTCCCACGGCGTCAGCTTCTGCCGGTGCAAAATAGGCAAAGTCAGATTTTGATATTTTGAAGCAGGATACACTATTTAATCGGCTTATTAATATCTCAGTTATTTTCATCCTCTGTCCTGCTTTTACAACGTTTATACCTGTTATTTATTTGTTAGTCCTTTCCTTAATAAATATTACATTTATTGTCTTGTTTTGACTTTCACATTGGTCTACCGTCTGTATTTTTTTATAAACGATTAAAAAACAGAGAAGCGTCCAAAGATCCTCATGTTTGTCATGCAATAAGGATTATGTCACTTTATGCACGGTATGTGGTGCCACATTAATGTCTGACATCATTAAAATTCTCCATGAGGAATCATCTGATATTCTAGAGACAGTTCAAACCTGCTGAACGATTCCGATTTTATCTCCACGGCCACCTGAATTCACCACCATGGCTAAATTATCATTTCTAGCACGTGGCATTTACATTTGACTGGCAGTGCCCTTGAAATTTGTAGAATGAGGATTCCATTTTCTGTGTTATGAATTCACGTACTTATAACAAGTTTCTTGCTTTTTTTCCCATTGTTGATTTTTAAGTAAAATACTTCTTAAAAGACTTGCGTATCTTTGAAAATAGTTTGTTACCTTTATGGGGTTCACAACAGATTACACAAAATACTAAACCTGACTAGATAATCGCATGAGTTTATAAAATTACAGTACAAAAAAAGGGTTAGACTAATGAACCTCGTATAACTCTAAAAGTTCCTAATGTACTATGACGTTTTATGTATCAGTTTTACCTTACTTTAACGATTCTCACATTAAAACTATTCTATGCAAACTTATGGAGTTTTTTTGACATTATATGATATCTGAGTGATGAAGTAAATGAAAATTAGGTATTTATTTAGATTCCACTTTTCCCTTTCATCAAAAGGGTCTTTATCCTCAGTATCACGTTCTATCAACGTTAAGCATACCATGTGTACTACTTGCTTGTCAGTGTGGGATATATTTTCCTAATATTTTTTATAGTTGGTCAGTAAACTAATCATTATAAAAAACAAGTAACATTTGAACTTAATAGGCCATTTTATTTAAATTACACAAGGCCTTTGACAAGTAATTCCTGAAAGCTCGTGACCCCCATCTCGGTGTACAAAATTGATTTTCTTTTGCAATCTTTATACGTTTTATCTATTTTTACAAATACTCATCCAGTCTCGCCGAAATTCTTTACGTTTCTTGTTAGCCAGAATATATGAGAGTGCTTCCCTGTTTATTTACGACCTAAGGGTAATGCATCATTCTGAGAAAAAAAAAATTCCCGATTGCCGCAGAAAATAGGTATTCGAACTTACTCACACACACACACACACACACACACACACACACACACACATATATATATATATCTATATATATATATATATATATATATATATATATATATATATATATATATATATATATATATGTGTGTGTGTGTGTGTGTGTGTGTGTGTGTGTGTGTGTGTGTGTAAGTTCGAATACCTATTTTCTGCGGCAATCGGGAATTTATTTTCCTTAGAATGATGCATTACCCTTAGGTCGTAAATAAACAGGGAAGCACTCTCATATATTCTGGCATATATATATATATATATATATATATATATATATATATATATATATATATCTGTGTTTGTGTGTATGTATGTATGTATGTATGTATGCATGTATGGGTGGATGTATGTATGTATGTGTGTTTTAGATAAAAGAAAGGGAAATATGCCTAAGCCTTAGGAGTACCGAAAGAAATTACGTCGAGGAAAGCGCTGGTTGAAGTTAAGTATACCTTAGTTTAACCAGACCACTGAGCTGATTAACAGCTCTCCTAGGGCTGGCCCGAAGGATTAGACTTATTTTACGTGGCTAAGAACCAATTGGTTACCTAGCAACGGGACCTACAGCTTATTGTGGAATCCGAACCCCATTATACCGAGAAATGAATTTCTATCACCAGAAATAAATTCCTCTAATTCTTCACTGGCGGCCGGAGAAGCGCTGATTGAATTGCTCTCATCCAGGTGATGCCTCGTTAAGTGTGAAAACATATGAAAACGTGTGAGATTGGTGGACGGAATTTATGCCGTCGTCGTGCTTGCCTTTCACTTAGAGCCTAGAAGAAACTGAAGTGTGTTCCTCAGGACTGAACAGTGTTTCTGACAGGTCGCGTGTTTAATATGTACCTTCAGCTTCACTTCGTTTTAGTATGTCTTAAATGTCGGTAGTATGTCTTATGTGTCGTTCATGGATGAAGTCTCCTCGGTCAAGGAGAATTTATCAGACGCGAGGAGAATATTCTGAGCTATTTTTCTCGACATGAGCCTCACTTCTGGCACTAGGGGAAATGTAAGATCATTTGCAACCGATACGTATTTTCTGATTATTGCGCGCAATAATCTAATAGCAATTCTGTCAAAGCAAATCCGTATTTCAGTCAAAGTTTTTCAAGATGTGACGTTGTTTATATAAATGTAATTCGTTTTTTAAAGAGGATTCCATGTCTTTTCTAGTAATTAACTAAAATGTAATTTTCCATGCAAGAACTCATCATGTAAGCAAATATTTTTCCCATCTTGAGCTCCTGTACACTCCGTTTCCATTTATATAAAAAAACTAGTCAAATTTATTCACTTTTCGAATTAGCATTTAGATTAACCATGTTTATTGATTTTTCCTCATTTTTTTCTGTAATACACCTTATCTTTTCCTCTCGACATTGCTAATGTGTGCCGTGTAAAAAAAATTATGAATCATATATGTTTTAAAATCTCTCAAAAGTTTTATCATTTGATCTGGTTCTCACGATGATGATGTCGATATTCACCGAAAGAGGTTTTTGTGAAAATCTTTTTATTTCTATTGATGCCATCTCAATCAGCTCTTTTCATTGCTATTTTCCGAATTTCTCTGAAACGTTGCTGAATTTAGAGGACGGTCGGGAAGTAGGAAACACTGAATTAGGATTGAAATTCACTGGGTTCGTCGAAAGATTGTTATCACTTGAGTTTTCTTTGCATCTTGTAATTGTTCAGTTATTCCTTTGCAGTTTGCTGTTTTCAAGTTGTCTCTTCCCTTCTCACATTTAGTTAATCGCCGTATCTTATTCTTATTAGTTGGACATAAATCCCCTTCTTGGTCCATAGAAGGGTAGCGCCGTCAGTGCACCTCGCGTGATGCACTGTAGGCATTACTAAAGGGCTTCTTAAGAGTTTCTTAGGCTTCAAGCTACATTCACTTTTAGCCTTGTACCTTACCACCATTCCTGCTCACCTCCTTGAGTCTTGCTGTCCAACACCTCTTACTTCTTAATGCAACTGTGGGGTTTTATCCCTTTTCCCCATTTAAATCATTGTTCATCAACTGTTTTTTTTTTTTCTTCTTTTTTTTTCTTCATCTTGCTGTCCAACCACTCCAGCTCCCCACTTTACACTGACTTACGCCCTGACTGGGCGAAAGTGCCCTAGTACTTGGTTTGAGAATCTAAATTTTATAAATCAGTCAAATCACGGTCTCCCAGTTCTATTCGTTCCATGGCAGGCTGCCCCAACCCTCCTCTTCCCATTCCCTCCCGATGTTTATGCTGTTTACGCCTCAAGACAAAGAACGCCTTTGTGGCGGGCCCACCATCCTTCATCTCGGTAACAACCTTGGTTTGGGGAGTGTGGAGGAATGCCGGAGTTATTTTTGTAGGCGGAATTATTTAGCTGAAGATTTAAGGAAGTGGTTTACCTCTTAATATGTTTGAGAAGTGGTTTATACCTAGTAAGTGTTGAATGTTTAAACAAGCAAGGTGTGATGAAAATATTTTAACATTTCATGGACCTTAATATCAAATATACAATACACACACACACAGGTACACAAATGTGTATATAATTTCTGTTGAAGTCAATGGCATTGTTCACAGCTACGCACTATTTCACATGGAAAGCTCCTCTGACAGAGCTGGAACATGTCAGTTAGCTCCTAACTCAGAACAGATACGACAGCAATGTAATAGAAGGCTGCATATCAAAGCAGTTGGATATGTATGCCAGCACACCAGTGACGGCGCCTACCTCACCAAGAAACATCATACTGTATGACAAAGCCTCATATCACAGCCAGTTCAAGGATGAGGCAAAGACCATGAAGAGAATAATTTACAGCGGTACGACACCTATGAATCCTGACGAGAGGATTTCCTTACACATCTACTGCTGCCTGAACCTACTAAGCACACTCGTAATGCAAAATAACACGGCTCCATGTAGAGAGATGTAGGAGTCGACCAACATAGTAATAAATATGCAAATGTACTGAGGGGACATGTCAAGCCCTCAGCAATTACTGCATAGGTCGCACCACTGCCACTTTATTAAAACGATTGCAAGCCTACTGTAACCAAGGGGCAATACTTCAGCACTGCAGAGACGACCATGACTGTAAGCAGACACTAGAAGAATTATTAGAGAACATAGAGAAGCCTGGTTCTACAGATAGCAAGTAGCAAAAGCTGTAAGTATGAATCAAAAGCAGCCTGTGTTAATATACAGAGGAACACAGACTTCATCCTCTTTTCTACAAGGAAACCACAGGACATCCGTGAGAATCTGAAGGGAGACGCGAGCGACAAAACACTCATGGACATGATTCCAACAACTAAGCAAATCAAGACTATTGGCCAGAGACGGGAATCACGCTCTTGCCCATGCCCTTGGATGCAAGCCTCTGCATAGGGCACGTCCTATAGAGCCCCAGGAATGCCCATTCTGCTGCCCAGGTGGCAAGCAAGAGAATGAGACCTGCCGACCAATAGAAATTCAGCACCCCGATAATGTCATGTTTGAAATTCAAACGTCCGCATACAGTAATACAACCATGTATGTCGAATTATAATTCAGTCCTGATGAAGCCACCAAGAGAGGTGGGGAAACAGTCCGACGACTAGAAAAAGAAAGAATCCCAAATGATTTTCTTATTCCTGAGAAGCTTGCCAGAAGAGAAAGGAGTATAAACTGATTCTGTCTTGATAAGAAGATGGTATTTGCAAACAGTGCCTTTGACTGCAATAGAAATTGCATAAGAGAGAAAATATGACCCGAATGGTATACATGTACGGTATACACACAATATATATATATATATATATATATATATATATATATATATATATATATATATATATATATATATATATACATATATATATATATATATATATATATATATATATATATATATATATATATATATATATATATATATATATATACACATAAAGGACCTTATTTAAACGGTATGTTATCTAACAGAGATTTGTATTAAAAAAAGTTACAAGATTTCAAGGACTGACTGTCCTCACATCTGACAGTCAGTACTTGAAAGCTTGTAAATTATTTTAATAAAAATCTCCATTAGATGCCATCCTGATTAAATGAGGTCCTGTTATCAATTGCATTACTGCACAGGGTAATTGTGCAAGTGATCAAGTTTATATATATATATATATATATATATATATATATATATATATATATATATATATATATATATATATATATATATATATATATATATATATACTCCTATTGTATACATAAAGAGAGAATTGCATTCCCATTCTCTCTCTCTCTCTCTCTCTCTCTCTCTCTCTCTCTCTCTCTCTCTCTCTCTCTCTCTCTCTCTCTCTCTCTCTCTCTCTCTTTCTAAACTGTTGCTTAAAATCTGCAAAATATTCATATCTACAAATGTTATTTGTTTTTAAATCTACACGTATTAATATCAGTTTTTTTATCTACAAAATATTTAAATTATAAATATTAATTTATTTTAATCTACAAAATATTTAGGTCTACAGATATTAATTTTCGTTAACCTACAAATATTAATTTAATTGTTTTCAAATCTACAAAATATTTGAATTTACCAATGTTAATTTTCTTTAAATCTACAAATATTAATGGCAGTTGTTTTTAAAGCTACAAATATGAATATTAATTATTATTAAATCTAAAAATATGGAAGTCTACAAACATTTTAGTTTTTAATCTACAAAAATTGTTTTTAAGTCTAAGAATATTGATATTGTTTTTAAATCAACAAATATTACTATGGGTTCTTTTCAAATAGTACTTTGTTCATTTATGCATTAATGGGGCTGAAAGTGTCGAGAAAGAAACCAATGTTGCAACTTGTATTGCAAGCAAGTTGCAATCTATTGCAAATTTTCATTCTTATTCGTGAGTAGCAGCCTAAAATACAGCATGATGCTCAGCTTGATCTCTCTCTCTCTCTCTCTCTCTCTCTCTCTCTCTCTCTCTCTCTCTCTCTCTCTCTCTCTCTCTCTCTCTCTCTGTGTCAAGGCCGGTGGGTGAGAAAACTGACGTTGTCGGCCTTAAGCCTAAACGAATTGATATTAAAAGAAAAATATTAAGATGTTTAAATATTAAAATATTGAACTGCTGAACTGTTACAATATTGAAATATTAAAATTCATAAAAAATAAAATATAAAAAAGAGTAAAATATTCAATTTTGTTTACATATTAAAATTATTAAGTATTAAAAGAGAAATATAATTCAATATAACACAAACGAAAGTGGTAGGTCCGCCTCTTGAAATGATGAAGTTTATGTTATTATCTTCAGCAAAAATAATTTTCCATTTTTTTTAATCAAGGAATGAAAAATTAAAAACAAAATAAAATAAAGCTCATAAATCAGTGAAAATATTAAAAGAAAACTTAGCGGATCAGTAAACAAAATTAATGCACCTTAGCATACTCTCAATAATAATAATAATAATAATAATAATAATAATAATAATAATAATAATAATAATATAATTAATAATAATTATTATTATTATTTATTATTATTATTATTATTATTATTATTATTATTATTATTATTATTATTATTATTATTATAGTTAAAAATAGTTAAAAATCCACAATGAAATTTTCCTAAAACGTAGAAAAGTAATAAACAGAGAGGGGAAAAAAATCAATAAGTAGGAAGGAGATAAAACGAGAAATTGAAAGTGGGAAAAAGGCTCGATACTCCCACCGTAGGAAATGTCACCTCAGGTTAAGGTGACCTCATTACCTCAGAGCGGGTCATTGAGGTTACCGATTTACTTCTACAGTTTGGTTCTTTGGTTGTTTCTACTTGTAATTTTTCTAAATTAATCAATTATTTTCTTTATTTTTGTGTTTTCGTAAGTTTCATAAAAATAATATATAAAAATATATATACATATACGCACGCACACACACACACACACACACACACACACACATATATATATATATATATATATATATATATATATATATATATATATATATATATATATATATACGAGTATATGTGTATATATATATATATATATATATATATATATATATATATATATATATATATACATATTTATATATATACATAATATATATATATATATATATATATATATATATATATATATATATATATATATATATATATATGTATGTATATATATATATATATATATATATATATATATATATATATATATATATATATATTATATATATGGATATATTCATATTCATTTCAAGGCAAATAATTTTTATATCTTTCATAATCAAATCAATATACTTCTGCTTTCTTAAAATACATTATCCCAGTGTCTAGGTTGGTTGGCCCGATTCCAAATGTCCATATCTGACCTCTCATTCACTTCAACACCTTAAAATAACAAGAGCAAGCGCTGGCATAAGGCCGGCTTAAATTAAACTAAACACGCAAGAACAAACCGATCTTTATATATACAAAATTATCTTCAAAAGCACGAGTTTATTATCCAAGATATCTTCTAGTGACAGTTAACACATTTTTGAGACCAAACCAGTTCATAGTTACCGGTAGTCAAGAGAGTTTTTTTTATTCCCGGTAAGGGAAAGTTCTTGGACCAAGTAGAAATCTCCGATGAAACCAGTTGTAAAACTGTAAAGTCTAGAAGGTATTTGACAGAAGTAGGGATGACGATATAAGTGAACCGGTTCGTTCATGAATGTATGTATGAATGTGTATATTTATATATGTGGTGCATGGTAATAATGGCACAGGTAAAAATGGCACAGGTAAAAATGGCACAAGTTAAAAAATAGGAAAAAATGGCACAGAAAATAGGAAAATAATTTTTTAAAATTTATTTGAAACATAAAATAAGGTATATGTGACGTAAAAAAACAATGTTTTAAAATTTATTTGAAACATAGAATAAGTTATATTTGACGTAAAAAAACATTCTCTAAAATGTATTTGAAACTTAAAATATAGTCTTTAATTAAAATCCAATATTATGTCCAAATCCTCGTAACACTTCGTCCAAGTTTTTCCTCCCTTCAATATAGTCTTTGCACAAATTTCTCAATCTTTGTTGCATGTCAGAATAAATTTTCTTTGTTTTTTTTCCGGGGGGGGGGGGTTCACCAACTGAATCACGTACAATCACTGCACTCACAACAGATTCTTCCTTCTGAATAGTTCTTATCAATTTCCATATAGATGGGTGCTGGTAACCAATAAGATGATAAAATTTATTGTTCCAACCTTCGCATAAGTTGTTCGTCCTGGGACAGTCGTTCATTGTAGCCTTATGTACGTTCCAAAGTTCTGGAGGAAATCTTGGTGGAATACGCCGAACAGCTCGTCTCCCTCTCTGAACACTTGTACCAGATACATAAGTTTGATCAAAGTACTCTAGCAATGGAGCAGCCTCATCAGGACATCTTGACTTAAGTAACTCCAGTCCTGTAAAAACATCTTCGATAGGTAGAAATGCCAGCGATTTAATCTCTCCACAGAACTGACGAAATTCTTCACTTTCTTTGTAATGGCTGGTAAGGCCAAAGTTCTGTATCTTTCTCCAAGTATTCTGAGTCAAGTGGTAAAAACAACCTTGTGTGTGTGTTTCGGGTCCAAAAATGGTCTTTATAGCTACTATGACTGCCTGTTCATAGTCAACTATTATGGTTGTTGGGTCAGGGTATAGTTCAATTTTTTGGCAGCGATCCATTACTGCTTGAAGCAGTGTTTCATACGTATCTTGTGTTTTACTCTGCAGGCATGCAAAAACCGTAGAAACTGCAGTGTTACCAATTGGGTTGCGTATTACATACAGCTGTAAAAACCCTGGTGGAGTCATCGCATAGTTTCCATCCATTAGCCATGTATCAGCAAAAGAGAGCAACCGCAGAGATTCTTCAGAACCAAAAACAATAATGCGGTTGTCTGTGCATGGTCCATTGTCAAAAAACAAAAATGGTTTGGGCTCAGGACCAGCCGTTTTTGTCCATTCTCCGGTTAGTTTCAAATCCTCAAGTTTTTCAGGTACTGGCGGGTAGAGCTTCGATCTTTGGTTGCGTAATGTTCTTTTTATGACATCTTCGCTTGGGAGTAATGCCTTTGCCTCAGCTGGTAACTCAACAAGATTGCTACTGTAAATCTGGCTAGGTTTGTCTTCCGTCTCTGCTGCTTTTACCTTCATTTTGTTGAGGCTTTTTGCAGCAGCTATAGCTGCATAATCAGTAGCGTGGTTATGGTCATGAGCTGGTTGAGGATCATTCATATCAAGGCTGGTTGTCATACTACCTTTGCAAAAAGAGGTTCTCTTTACACATCTCCATCTGATCACAGTTGATCTTACAATTTGCTTGGTATACATGTGTCCTTGGAAGCAGGTTTTCTCCTTTCCTTTATTACTTCTTATAATTTCCATGATGGTTGTTGAATAGCTGAAGTAAGTTATGCTGGATAGCTAAAAGACTACTGAAACAGTTAAGTAATAAACAAAGTGAGAGTTAGTTTATAAGCAAAGGGCAAAAGAAGCATGAAGTGAGAGTTAGTTTACTTATAAGCAATGGACAAAAGAAGCATGAAGTGAGAGTTTGTTCTTTTATTTATATTTCTAAATTAGGAAACTTTAATTTTTTCAAGTTTTGCCTTTTGTTCCTATTTTTTAACTTGTCACATTATTTCCTGTGCCATTTTTTCCTATTTTTTAATTTGTGCCATTTCTTCCTGTGCCATTTTTACCTGTGCCATTTCTCCCTGTGCCATTTTTACCTGTGCCAATTTTACCTAAATTCGTATGTATATATATATATATATATATATATATATATATATATATATATATATATATATATATATATATATACATACATACATATATGAATATGTATGTATATGTATACATTTATATATATGTATATACATATTTATATATTATATACATATATATATATATATATATATATATATATATATATATATATATATATATATATATATATATATATATATATATATATATATGGGTTTATTCTTTTGAAAGCTATATCTGTTACACTGTGGGCTTTCACTTAGGTAGGAAAAAGTTGCTTTAATGTCTGTTATCTTTGCACTCACCTTATCGTGCTCAGATGTCAGCTATCTAAAAAACTGTTTACTTCGTTCGGCGTTGAAATAAATTGTGTTTCCATTGAATACATTTATTAGAACCTAAAAAGGTTATAATAATTTCTCTTCCA
Source organism: Macrobrachium rosenbergii (assembly GCA_039081455.1). Classification (NCBI taxonomy): domain Eukaryota; kingdom Metazoa; phylum Arthropoda; class Malacostraca; order Decapoda; family Palaemonidae; genus Macrobrachium; species Macrobrachium rosenbergii. The sequence goes on from JANJGK010000041.1 coordinate 13,369,802, forward strand.
CCTGTTTCTTTATGGGTAACGGTACCGAGATTTCTGGGAGACGCTGCGTAAATCTATTAAGTTCGTAAACTGAACTCTGCATTAGGGAAATATGTTCACGAATTTTATCGAAGTCCACAACTGGACTCTGTCTTTGATTCGGCGGCGCTATTCTCTTCACGTTTCCCGCTCTCTGTAACTTCTCCCTTGATGTCTTTTCTCTACTGTTTTAATCTGCTGCAAACTCTCCTTGTATGGGATCTCTCTGAGCGTGCAAATCGTTGCCAGATTTTAATATCCGGTTCTCTTGTTTCACTCTCTGTAGTCTGTCTCATGCGATTTCATGTGTATTATTATTATTATTATTATTATTATTATTATTATTATTGTTATTATTATTATTATTATTATTATTATTATTATTATTATTATTATTATTTCGGTAGATGAAACCTATTCACGTGGAACAAGCGCACAGGGGCCATTGACTTGAAATTCAAGTTTCCAAAGAATGCTGGTTTCAACCTCCCATCGCAGACCCCACACTGCGGCAGTAACTGATCATGGTAGAGAGCCAGTGATTTTTTCATCGCCCTGGCGGAGGCGCGAACTCCGGACATCTGAGCGGCACGTCACGACGTTATGTATCGTTCAATTATTCACACATTAGACGCATAAACATGCGTGTGTCCGCGGCTTCGTGACGACGGATGGACCTCCTGAGACTTGTTTTTTCGGAAGCAGACAAAGTTTCCTACATCGAAGACCTTTTGACATGCAAACGGATCGCGTATTGACCTTGACTTCTCATATCAGGCGCCAAACACCCCGGTCATGTATGTGCAGACCTTTGGCGTTTTTCTGTCCCAGTTTGTTTGCGTATAATCTTAACACGTGAAATCTTAGATAATAACGTCTCCATTATAGCCTCCATTGAGTATATATACATACATACATACATATATATATATATATATATATATATATATATATATATATATATATATATATATACAATATATGTATATATATATATATATATATATATATATATATATATATATATATATATATATATATATATATATATATACACATATATATATATATATATATATATATATATATATATATATATATATATATATATATATATACATATATATATATATATATATATATATATATATATATATATATATATATATATATATATATATATCTTACATTCTGGGGCCTGTTGGAGTTATGTAAAGGGATTTTTTATCATGAACTGCCTTCAGGGGCCAACAGAGAGCACCCAGAATGTAACAAAATGGATGGGAAAGAGGTGTGACTTACCTTAATCATCAGTAATTACTCAGGGAGTGGAAGGTCTCCATGGGAAATGAGTAATAGATTACGTTAAACTGAATTTATTTACCAATGAAGCAATCCCTGAATGAATCTGAAAATAACCGACTGTGTGGCTTGCAAACACATGCAACATGCAATAATATTAGACAATGAACAGCAAATCTCCGAATAGGAAACGGTTAATACTGGTTGAAGGATTTTCAAATTCAGGCGCTTGTGCACAATGGGGGGGCGACTGGTTAGTGTCCCAGGACTGCGTATCAGAACTTAATTGCTTATCAGAAATGGCAGTACTTCTAAGGAGAATTGATTCACAAGGCTGGGATCGACTACTTGGGAGCAGAGTAGCAGGATTTCTGGAAGAGAATTCCAGGTTAGCATTCAAACAAGAAGTTTCTCTCACATGAAACTTAAATAATACTATGGTGGGAATAATCTAATTCTGATCACTGAACTGATTTAATTGGAGCTTAGGGGCAAGTCATGGGCTGCTTTGTTGGTAGGTTTGCTTTAACAAGGGCGGGGGGCCTTTGTTTAGGAAAGTGAAAAGTTGGAAATAATGAAAATATGAAGAGAAATTCACGGGAAGAAACAGAAACTGGCAGGGAATTTGCATTCCTAGACGCACCTGATCCTGTCTTTTGCATGAGCTCTTTGCAAGAAGCCGTAGATCGTATGGAATTTCGTCCAGGCCAGCATGAAAGGGAGAAGCTGAGTCACACGCACGTCTGGCTAGATGCATGTCGGCGGTGTGTCTGCGTGGTTGGTTTCCTCATAGCTCCTTGGCTGTCTTGGGGTATTTTTGAGTTGAACACAGGGCAGCATCGCATCTAGAAGCAAAACCCCCAAGCCAGTAATAGGTTTACACAGAAAGAGGACTTATAGGGTTCAGAATAGCAGCCCCCTTGAAAAGGCATTCGCCCTTGTGAGTCTGACGTCTTCCCTAGCCCCCAAATCACGTGATGGGGGGGACTTAAGGAGCGGCCTTGTCTTCTCCAGGTCAGGTGATCTGGAGGGGGTGTGTAGGCTTACCTGATCAAATCTGTAAAATTGCCTCTTTCCCGCCGCCTAGCGGACGGATGAGAGGCGAATTTTTTCGTTAATTTTGATTCCCCATCCAGGAGGCTCAGCTGACTGATGAAAATATGTAAGAATTTATATATATATATATATATATATATATATATATATATATATATATATATATATATATATATATATATATATATATATATATATATATATATATATATATATAATTATAATTATATATATTTATATAAATAAATAAATATATATGTATATATATATGTGTGTGTGTGTTTACGTGTATTAGTGTATTTGATGTCAGGCTTCATAATATATTAAAACATTTTCTTCGCGCCTTGTATGCATAAACATTTACCACTTACCAGAAATATATGTGTATGAGCTTGTGTGTATATGTATATGTGTGTGTTTGTGTATTTGAATATGATATACTTCGGACCGTTATTGAATGCAGCTATCTGTCTGTCCGTGAATATAAACTAAAAAATTTTAACTTGAATTAATCTGTACACAATGCTATAAGACATTTTGTTATATATTTTGTGAGAATCATGTGTTTGCTACTTGAGAAACTTGCTACCAAAGATATCTGGGTTGGGGAGACGTCTTCGAAACAGCCATGAGAACTTTCTAGTTTAAAGCATTTCATTTCTTCTTTTTCTACTTCTTCATGTACTTCATGATTATCTGATATCTGTTCACTATGTTATTTTCTTTTTTAATATCTTTGTACATAAATACTATTTTACTTATCTTTTTTACCGTTTCCATTAGTCATATTATTTACATTTGATAAGATATTTCATTGCAAGATAAGATTTTGATAAATAAAGAACCTTTTTATTATAGTTGTGGTTAATACATTATTTTTTCAAGACGCGTGTTCAAATGTGGATAAGACCAAGGGAAGTATCCTAAGGGAATCTTGGCCTCAGAATGATTATGATTTAGGAGGTTAGGGGGCGGGGTTATGTCCTTGGAAGTTTTTACCTGAAGGATTCTGTCTAAGGGTTTTGTTCAACTCTCGATACCTCACGACGTCTTCCAAAAGGCAAATGGCGATAGTAAGTGCAACTGGTATAATTGAAAGCTATAGTGAGGGTGTTTATTCACTATCTCACTATCACATTTTCATCGCCCTGTGTTTCCCCATCGTTTCCGTGAGTGGAGCTATCAGAACTGTTCCAGGAAATGTATAGTTAATAACAGCTGTTAGAAAACGTGTCATAAGAAAATGCGGGAAATATAGGTCAATTTTTACTGAAACTAGGCTGTAGTTAATCACAGTTGTTAGGGGCGCTGTCATGAGAAAATGGAAGAAATATAGTTCAATTTTTGAACTACTCAAAAATTCATTTTTCTAACCTAATGAAAGGAGTCTCGTGAACTTATTTCATCTAAACTTTTCATAGTTGAAACTTTAAATATTTGGATCAAAACTGAAGGGGCAGAGAGAGAGAGAGAGAGAGAGAGAGAGAGAGAGAGAGAGAGAGAGAGAGAGAGAGAGAGAGAGATAGAGAGCGAGAGAGAGAGAGACGGACAGGGGGACACAAGAGAAATTCCTTTTTTTATGGGCCGAACGCATTAAGAAATAGAAATATTTAATGTGAGCCTTATTTTTTAAATAAATTAGTAAATACTACAGACATACGTAGAAGGCTGTAGTCTTGAATAGTTATCAGCATATTTAATCGATAAAGCTTGATAAAAGCGAAAAAAAATTCAGTAATTAATGATAACTAATATCTTTAGAAATTTAAAAGCCTTGGTTTGCAAATAAATCTTACACGGCTATATTTAGCAAAAATAATTGCTAAAATATGTATCGTTTTTTACTCATTTTTAAAAACAAGGAAATTATTTGATTCTTGATAGTAAGTTCATCTCGATGTGCTCTAGATTAATTCAACATCACTAACTGTGATTGCATGACAATGAAATGTGTCAGTCCTTCAGTTTGCAGGTGAATTATGCAAAACATTCGCAAAAGTAAACAAAGTGAAAGAGAGAAGTTCCGAATACACCAAAAACTTAAACTTAAAAAGAGAAAGAAACCGGCAGGGTGAATAGAATGCGCTCTTTATCACTGAAGAAAAGGAACAGAACACGAGAAAGTTTGGCAGCTAAATCTCAAATATCAAATAACAGGATACAGTGTGTGACACTGAGCGAAAACGTTCCTTAGAGCTTCACCTGATCCTATTACCTATTTAAAGGGTTTGTTTCATATTTTGTTAGGAATCTCATCAACCAGTACAAGGGATTTTACAAATAAGACCCAAATCCTGAAAACATATTAGTTGTACGTAAAATTTCTTAAGCAAGTATTCGAGGCCTATATTTCTTCTGTGCTGTCATGAGAAGGAAATCCTGGAAACTGAAGTATGTATTTGTTCACCCGCTCACACATTTGTGTGTTATTATAAGTAAAGGTTTATATTTTCAGCCACACATGATATATATATATATGTATACGTATGTATATATATAGATATGTATATATATATTATATATATATATATATATATATATATATATATATATATATATATATATATATGTGTGTGTGTGTGTGTGTGTGTGTGTGTGTGTGTGTGTGTGTGTGTGTGTGTATGAGTGTTGTTAAAGAATAAATAACTATTTTATGAAATGCCTATCTTCCTTGGTTATACAAATGGAATTTATTAGTCGCGAGGAGAATATTCGGAGTTATTTTTCGTGACGTGAGCTTCACTTCTGGCACTAGAGCAGTGGTTCTTAACCCCAGGGTCGCGACCCAAAGTTGGGTCGCCAAATCATTTCAATGGGTCCCCAAGGGTTATAACTTTATGGACATATTATATCCCCAATATTCTTATTATAATTCATTAATATCTAAAGCTTAGATATTAATGAATGATGTATTCTTAAAACAATATTTTCTCTAATAATTATTAGTAGCCTAATCAAATAATAAAAGCCTAATCATAACATAATTATACATGTAATTTTATATCATGAAACAAAGACATTTTGATTTTCTTTGTGTATTGTTTCTTCCTCAGGAATCATTGTTCGGCTGATGTGCTACTTGCATTAATGAAAATCTCCGCAGGTAATTTTTTGTGTCTGTAACACGTTTTCATAAGCATCATATAAAAAGAAAATGTTTATGATGGCATGGGTCGCCATGGTTAATTTGGACAAGATTTTGGGTCACGGCCAAAAAAGGTTAAGAACCACTGCACTAGAGGGTATACGAGATCATTTGCGAGCCATGCATATGTCCTGATAATTTCTGTTGAAGCAAATGCCTATTTAAATCAAACTTTTTCGAGATGTGACGTTCGATCACTAAATCCATGTCGCTGATATGATTTTAATGCCTCATTTCTTGAAGAGAAATTCATGAATTATCGCCGTATTATAATTTCTAGTGACTAACTAAAATGTCATTTTCAATATAAGAGCTCTGCTTGTAAGTGAATGTGACATTTATTATTTCAAGGACGCTTAACAATTTAGTAAGGCCACTTTACTCCAGCAACGGGCGTAACCAGCAGATCTGGTGAGAACTGAGGAAAATAGATTAATCTGATAGCAAGCCGTTTCAGTATGTTTAAACGATAACAGAATTATCGCCAGGTGTCATGTCACAGTATTGCTATTCCACTTTATAATTCTTGTTTTATCACTCCTTGGCTCAACAGGTAATTGACTTGAAATTTATCGTCAATATAATTTTTTCCCCTTTTGATAAAAGGACAGGTAACTTGTATACGAAAATCGGAATATATAATATACATTGCAACTTGGAATTTATCCATATATAACAGAAAGGAATTTCGAGGACTGGACCATTTTCTCTTTTTGAGCATTATTGTTGTACACTGATTATCCTCATCTGAATCTATTCCAGTTTTCAAATTAACATTTGAAATACTCATGCATATTACTTCTTCCTCATTTTTAGTTTTCTGTAAAAGAAAACTATTTCTGTCAGCCATCAAATCTTTAAAACTACTGAGGTTAGAGGGCTGCAAATTGGTATGTTGATCAGCCACCCTCCAATCATTAAGCATACCAAATTGCAGCCCTCTACCCTCAGTGGTTTTTATTTTATTTACGAATAAATTTAACCATAATCGTGTTTCTGGCAACGATTTAGGATAGGCCACCACCGGGCCGTGGTTAAAATTTCATGGGCCGCGGCTCATACAGCATTATATCGAGATCACCGAAAGATAGATCTATTTTCGGTGGCCTTGATTATACGCTGTAGCGGCTGTACAGAAAACTGGATTGCACCGAAGAAACTTCGGCGCATTTTTTACTTGTTTTTACTATAATAAGCCTAATCTCTTTCTTTCGATATTGCCCATGTGCAGTATGTAAAAAAATTATTAATCAAATGTTTTAAAACCTCGCAACAGTATCATCTGATCTGATTCTCATAAAGATGGTGTTGATATTCACCTGAAAAGATATCTGTGAAAATCTTTTTATTTTTTTAGATGTTATCTCACTCATCTCTTTTGAGCGCTCTCTTTCTAATTTCTCTTCAATATTGCTAAATTTGGAAAAGTGTCGTGGCGTTGGAAACTATAAACTAGGATTTAAATTAAGTAATTTCGTCGAATTGTTATTACTTGTTTTTTTTTTTACTTTTTGTAAATGTTCAGTTATATTTTCGCTATTTTCAAGTTTTCTCTTCTTTTTTACTTTTCCTTAGCACAATCATCTCTTCTTCCCGTTCGGTTCCTTTCCGCATTTAGTTCATTGCCATCATGTTATTCAAATTTTCTCAGCCCCCTTCTCTATGCCTTCTTCTTCTTCTTCTTCTTCTTCTTCTTCTTCTTCTTCTTCTTCTTCTTCTTAATTTGTAGACACACTGGGTGATGAAAGGGATTCCGCCGAGATATAAAACAATTTCTAAAAATTTTCACAAATGTTGAGTTTAATTGTTTTAATTTATTCTTTAAAGTAAACAGCTGCAGTTTCTGATTAAACCCATAAGTTTATATATTACATCAAATCATTCGTTTTCGCAGAAATACATATTTCACTCTCTCAGCTCCGTAGAGGGGTAAGTGCCGTCAGTGCACCTCACGTGGCGCATTGTAGGCATTACTAAAGGGTGCCTGCAGTATCTCTGCGGCCCTTAGTTGCATCCGCTTTTTAGATTTGTCCTTCACCTCCACTCTCGATTCCTTTCTTTAATAATGCCGTCCAACACCTCTAAATATTACCTCTGTGCAACTTTGTGGTTTTCTCCTAGTTTGACCTTTAGATCCTTGTGCCTCATCTTTATTTTCACTGTCTTGAGTTCTGAATGGCTGAAAGTGCTCCGTCGCTTGGCTTGGCAGCCTAAATTTCCTAAATCAATCAAACCACGTTTCCCAGTCCCATTCGTCCCATGCCAGGTTGGCCCAACCCCCTCCCCATTCCAATTAAGTTAGAGGGGGGAGAGGACTGGCCCATCTTTTCATGCCTCTGAATTATCACCTGTAAAATCCATCGGTGAGTCACAGCTCGCGATGTTCATGCTGTTTGCGCCTGAGGACGAAGAAAGCCGTCGGGGCGAGGCCACCGACCTTACTCTCGGTGACCTTGGTCTCGGGAGTGCGGAGGAAGGCGGCTGGGGTTGTGTTTGTAGGAGGAATGATTTGGCTGACGGCTTTGACGGTTTCCGGAAGTGGTTTACCTCTTAGATGTTTGAGATGTGCTTGATTCGTGGTAAATGGTGAATGTTTACACGAGCAAGGCGTGAAGAAAATATTTATGGAGCTTAATATCAACTACACTCGCACACACACGCACGCACAAAAGCACACACCACACATACACATACACACAAACACGTGTGTTTGTGCGTGTAAGTAGCTAGATATAGCAGTGAACTTGAATACGGTATGCTTGTCAGAGATGTGTATGTGAATGTAAAATCTATCGGAACAAGAGTAAATTTGTTACTTAACATACAAATGCTTGATACCATTTCAAAGCCGTCATGAGAGCTGTCAAGTTCAGAAATGTCCAACGCTGCTTATTTCTGTTTCCTGTTTCTTGCTTTTTTACTGTTCGAGTAATTCGTGACTTGGGGATATATATTTACGATAAGTTTTCTACGTGAACAGTGTTCAACTTAGCTTTTTATTGCACATTGACATTGTTATTAATAATAAAGGATTTTATTTTATCTATAGTTGATATATTAATTTTTCAAGAGATGGGTTATTTTATACGCACACACACGCACACACAAACATATATGTATGTATATGTGTGTATGTATATTATATATGTATGTATGTATATACATTATATATATATATATATATATATATATATATATATATATATATATATATATATATATAATGTATGTATGTATATACTGTATATACTTCAATTGCTAATGAACATGTGGCATCTACGGAATACTGGCAACACTTCCAATTCCTCCAAGGGCAATCTAACGTTTAATTGGTAAACAAAAACTGCTATGTTGCTATATTTCTTCATTCTGAAGGCAATGACTGTTTGACTGACACGTTTTGGAATTCGCTTCCTAATTTTTCTTTATTTCTTTAAAAAACGTTCTACCACTTCCAGTATGTCCTCATACCTTCATCTCCTTAACCTCGCGGGCCGCAGCTTGTTAGGGACATAAAGCTGACCATCCTGCAGACATCGCATAATGAAATGGTTTTCTAAATGTTCCAAAACTTTTCTTCATTTAATTCTCGTATCTTCTAAGAATTCCTGGGTAGAGATTTAAGTACCTTTAAAATTGGATGGAATCGGAATAGGTTCAAGTACCATTAACATTGGGTGGAATCGGAATAGGTTCAAGTACCATTAAAATTTGGTGGAATCGGAATAGGTTCAAGTACCATTAAAATTGGGTGGAAACGGAATAGGTTCAAGTACCATTAAAATTGGGTGGAATCGGAATAGGTTCAAGTACCATTAAAAATTGGGTGGAATCGGAATAGGTTCAATTACCATTAAAATTGCGTGGAATCGGAATAGGTTCAAGTACCCCTAAAATTGTGTGGAATCGGAATAGGTTCAAGTACCATTAGAATTGTGTGGAATCGGAATAGGTTCAAGTACCATTAAAACTGGGTGGAATCGGAATAGGTTCAAGTACCATTAAAATTGGGTGGCATCGGAATAGGTTCAAGTACCATTAAAATTGGGTGGCATCGGAATAGGTTCAAGTACCATTAAAATTGGGTGGAATCCTCAACTCTATGGAGGCCTTTTAGATCTTCCATTAGCATCTCATGAATATGCAGGGCTCAGTTTTTATTTCCAAGACGAGCTAAACTGTCAACTCTTTGTTTTTCGTTTCTGAAATGAGCTCGGTATATTTAATCTCTCTCTCTCTCTCTCTCTCCTCCTCTCTCTCTCTCTCTCTCTCTCTCTCTCTCTCTCTCTCTCTCTCTCTCTCTCTCTCAAAAATGTTGTAGTAAATTTTATAACAAACAGACTACCAGACCACGTATTTAACTTATATTTATATTATTTTAATCTTTTTTTTCACTTGTTTGTGGTTGAAAACGTACTTACATAATATATGAAACAATTGTGTATATTTGTATGACAGTTTAATAAGGTGCCCCTGATTCTAGTTCACATCCGGATAATAATCATTATGCGTTAATTCCAGAATCAACATCACACCTAAAACATAATGTTTATATTTTAATATCTGAATTGCAAAACGATACAGGAGAGAAGAAGGACTTTTCAGTATAGGTGCTATATTGGAAAAGGTTCCCATATTAGCAGTTAATGAAAAGTAGCCCTGACACTCTTTTAACTGTTTTTCTTTGTTCTAATACAGCCATTTTATTGCTGTGAGAGTTTATTAGGCAGGTAAATATACTTTCGGCCGTGGTATCCTAGAACTAGTAAACTTTTAAAAATAATGAACATAACCTGAAACATTAATAGTGGCGATCTAAAAAAAATTATACATCTCGATGAAAGATTTTACGTAATATTAATATTATATATTATGAATCCTTTGATATTTGAGTATCAAAACTATATTCAGTATTCTTCATGAAATCATATTTTTAAAAATGTTGTCTTCATTAATTCGTTAGATAGGTTAATTAGGTTATCGTGATCATAGACTCAGCTGAGTTTGAATTACTCAAGCCTTCATAATGATGCTGATATATAAAGGAACACGTCAAAGTGACGGAGCTTTTATAGTTATTAGCTTTCCTTGTGCCTAATTAACAGAGGTAAACTGAAATTCAGTGACATAGATAATCGCATTTTATTTACCTGCTCCAACTAATTGACTATTCAGATGGTTTTTCTTTCATGTCAGGATGACACTCGTTTATTTAAAAATTCTGTTACTGTTTACGAAATCACTTAAAATTAACCTATTAAATCGGTTGATTCTTATCTTTTCCTCTTTACACTATATTCATTTCATGTATGAAACTCTAGAAGAATTTTAATGAGATCGGTTGTCTTTATTGCTGTTACAAATGTGAATTCTAGCAAAACAGCAGGGGCGTCATTTCAGAGTTTTGATTGGGGGGGGGGGGGTGTTTATTTTGAGCTATTTTATGTGCTTGTTGAAGCACATAAAATAGAGAGATAGATAGACAGATATAACTTAATGTGATGACACATTTGAATTTCGGTAGGAATAATGGAAAACCAGCTGCTGTTACTTCTTGGGGCTTGGTGGGGTGAGGGGGGCAAGTTGAGGCTTGCGGGGGGCAACTTGAGTCTTGGGGGGCAGTTGCCCCCCCAGGCCCCCTAAATGACGCCCCTGCAAAATAGTAACGATAATGGTAACACCTAGATGAATCTCTTTACTTACCTGTGCCGATTAGGAAACTTCAGCATACCACAGAATACACCGTTTTCCTATTTGTTATCCCGAAATTATATGTACACTCTCATCACTGCAAATAAGTTAAGTATACCTTGGTTTAACCAGACCACTGAGCTGATTAACAGCTCTCCTAGGGCTGGTCCGAAGGATTAGACTTATTTTACATGGCTAAGAACCAGTTGGTTACCTGGCAACGGGACCTACAGCTTATTGTGGAATCCGAACCACGTTATACCGTGAAATGAATTATTATCACCAAAAATAAATTCCTCTAATTCTTTATTGGCCGGTCGGAGAATCGAACGCGGGCCTAGGAGAGTGCTAGCCGAGTACGATATCGACCCATCCAATGAGGAACTATCACTGCAAATAAAGTAACAACATGTTGGTAGAATGAAATTATTGTTTTATTGTTCTTTGTTATCGCACATTTTAAGTTTCTTTACCATGAAAACAAAATAAAACTGACAATTATGCCAACATCATTACTCGCACGTCAAAAGATATTTGAAAATCCCGTGGAAATTTGGTTTTGTCATCTGAGCCACGTGTAACTTTTTACAGATTCGTGAATTTTAAAATACCAGTTTTGCATCGGTTGTGACATTTTTATTAGCGCAGGACAGGTGCGTAACTTGATTTCACAACACGGCCACTTTCTGTTTTACTGTTTTTTTCAGAAATGTGGGAAATCGGAATTTACGTAATAATGTTACTTAATATGCCATTTTGATGGACATACCCCCAAGGCTTTGAAGTGACATATGCTTAACAGCTGATAAGAATGGGAAATGAAGTTTTGAATTTTGTTTGAAATTATTTTTGATGAGATATCTTTATCCTTTTGTTAGCTTTATAATTTGATGGCCTTAAAAAAGGGTCAGTGCCGTAGTCTTTTGGATCAAATAGTTACTGGATCATTTTAGTATGTTTCGTGATCTGACTGAACGTAAGATCTAATAATAATAATAATAATAATAATAATAATAATAATAATAATAATAATAATAATAATAATGTGTACTGAAAATCCACAATTATATAGCAAATATATTACTAACGTAAAATAATAATAATAATAATAATAATAATAATAATAATAATAATAATAATAATAATAATACTTTGACTTAATTATGTATAGCGCTTCTTTGCTGGCAACATTTCGTTTTTGCATAACAAATATAACTTGAAGGAAAGAAAATTCATCAGAAATAAAGCATAAGTTTCATTTTGTTTTGAAATAATTCAAGTCAATTTTAGCATCTTTGATATTTATATGAAATTCCCAGAACATTTGTGTACTTCGACAAAACTGAATCGGTGCTTAGTGCTCAGTATAATTTCTTTTTTTTTTTTTACAATGAAAAAACCTTATTTTCTATTTTACACATAACTGTCGTGTGTTGTAGCTAAAGTTCCTGTAATAAAATCTCTGGAACTAACTTGTGACTTCTTTTTGCAGATCTGATGCCTTGGCGATTATGAAGGTAAGAATATTTCTGTTCTTGATCATCTGATCATCTGTAGCTGGGTAAAGAGGTAAAAAAAACTGCTGGTCTACTAGCTCTACTCACTAATTAGTTTTAATTGGCGTCTGATTGTTGTAACTGGATTTTATCAAATACGAGTAAAAAACTAACTGTTAACAGTGTTGTAACTGTTGGTCTAGACGTTAAGATCACAATGCTTATGATATCATCCTCATCATCATCGTCATCGCCATAATAAAACCACGCTAAGAGATGAACGAATGTTTTAGGCATTCAGTCAAAAATAATGATTTCCAGTCTTTGAAATCATACCCTGAATAACTTCGACGATTTTGAAATTAATGGCAATTTGTTGTCAGTGTGCGTCGAGTTACGTTTTAGATAGGTTCAGTATATTTCTCGTTATCTGGAATTTTAATTAATATGATCATTTCTGAGCTAATAAATTACAAATCTGATGTCCTCCCTTGACTTTAACTTGAAAACTGTACATATTTCTCGGAAGTCAGTTCAACTAACTTGAAATAACCACATATTTCGGGGAAGTCGATTCGACGTCGACAAGAAAAATTGGACCATGAAGGGGATCACAAGTTCCAAAGCACCACATACGATATCCAATTCCAAGGGCAAAAGAATCAGTGAATGAAAACCTTTTAAAGTATTTGAGATTAACCGTCATGAAGCAGAATCCTGGCGTCCCTGACGAGTTCTTTTTGAGTGGAGTGCCGTGGAAAAAAGAAAAAGCAGTGTTAAAAGTTAAGTATACCTTAGTTTAACCAGACCACTGAGCTGATTAACAGCTCTCCTACGGCTGGCCCGAAGGATTAGATTTATTTTACGTGGCTAAGAACCAACTGGTTACCTAGCTTATTGTGGAATCCGAACCACTTTATGACGAGAAATGAATTTCTGTCACCAGAAATAAATCCCTCTAATTCTTCATTGGCTGGTCGGAGAGTCGAACGCTGGGCCAACAGCGTGCTAGCCGAGAGCTCTACCCGCCCCATCCAAGGAAGAACTGAAAAAGCAGTGTGGAAGGGGCCCTGGACCAAAAGTGGTGATGACACTTCGCTTCTACAGTATTTTCCTGTCAATCATTGCATTCGTTAAGGCAAGATCCAAAGTCGGTTCCTTTGTATACAATTCCGTGTCCAGATGCGCGTATTTTTCCATAAGAGGACCTCAAGTAAACGAAGTTTCCCGGCGGAGTTGTTTTCACTGTTGTAATCCTGATTTTAATGAAACATGTATGCGAGAGGCTCTCCGTCCTAAATGTTATTATTAATGTTATTTTTTCGTAATTGAAGAATTACCTTCAAATGATAATCAAGATTTTAAAATATTATTTAAAAGCAGGATATTGTACGTAATATCTGTCTATCTGTCTGTTTATCCGCCTATATGTTATTTTCATTATTATCGCTGCTGCTTAAGCCCAAAGAAGCTTGCTTTTACAGTGAATAACATTGCATCTGCTGTTATTGCGGTTGCTACAACTCTTATAGCTTGAGATAAACCATAGAGTACAATCTACATGAAATATCAAGACGTAAATTAGCCTAGGAATAGTATTCATTCGACGTCTATTCACTACGACCCACCTTAAAAGGACTAATTGGATTCAATGACCCAGAAAAGAGATCTCACGCGCCATTTGCTGATATTTACAGATCATCGAAGCTTATTGAATTCAGGGAAAACAGGACGGGACCGACGCTCCCAGCGTGAAATCCACGTTGTAACTTGTTGTAGAAATACGTATATGTGTGTGTGTGTATATATATTATATATATATATATATATATATATATATATATATATATATATATATATATATATATATATATATATTATATATGTGTGTGTGTGTGTGTACATGCGGTGAGCTTGGCATAGTGTATGATAGATACCGTTGTTTGTCTTGTGCCTCCTTAATCACCAATTTCCTAAACGGTGCCTTGAAGGAAATTCTTTTTTTGATTCTTCTCCTTTCTTCTTCATCGGAGGACTCCATCCCCCTCAGTTTGTACCATGTGCTTCCATGCCAATTCCACATCTCTCCGCCTAATCCTCAATTTAGCTCTGTTCCTCTCCCCTGCCTTATGTAATCCCCACTCTCTCCTCGCCATAAAAATCTCGTCCCTTCATTTAATTTCGATGTACAGAGGCTATCGTTGAAGGCCATGTCAGAAGAGGCAACGAAGGCCAGAAATGGCTCCGGAACATTTTGCCATCGGGAGTGATGAGATACCATTCTATTCCTTTTGTGCGTGATCCCGACGTTATTTGGAATCCTGGTCATTTCGAGAGGATTAAGCGCCAAGGTTCTCTCTGAGCCTTCCATGTTCAGAACTGAACGTCAGAGTAATGCACATGAATATTTTCTGTCTACAATTGAAACGAGTTTTTGTCGAACTGGAATATAGCTAGAATCATTGTCAGTGAACTTGTAATTCTCGCTTGTAACTGTTCCGGGTTTTAAATATTTTATTATGAGAGATACTGAATTGCTTGGGACACTGCTTGGTCGTTATGGGCAGACCTTCAGCTTGAACTGTGTTTGACAGTATTGCCATAATTCGCAGCTGACATTTAAGCCCGTTTAGATGAGAGGAGATTTAAAGGAATAGGTAGCAACTAAACGTTCTAGTCAGTTTTGTATTTTTTAGGAACAGATAACTGATCATATGATTACAATTTGTTGTTTTTCATCTCCTTGTTTTTGTATGAATATTACTGTCGAGAGAATAGAGCTATCCACAGTTATCAGTTGTCGTTTACAGATTATAAAAGCATCAGTATAAAATCCAAAGAGCTCTCTCTCTCTCTCTCCCTCTCTCTCTCTCTCTCTCTCTCTCTCTCTCTCTCTCTCTCTCTCTCTCTCTCTCTCCTGATGCCTCAGTGAATGATTTTTGTAACTATTTTTGCACGTTTCCAAGTTTGGTTTGTAGTTCTAGATGAAACGATCTCCCTCCAGAATATGCAAACCTCTTTGATGACGAAACATTCATTTGATTAAGACCCGCGTATTAGATCAAAGGAGATTAAATCCTCTCACTCGAAATCTCCGGATTAAGACGAGTTCTTTTCTCCTTCAATTAGAAAAACAACGCAATCAGGCGCGGGAAGACAACGGAGATTCAGCTAATCTCTGTTATTGTTCAATTAAAGGAAGATTTGGTTGAATTGTGATCGTTAATTTTTATGCTAAAATTTTCATGTAATTTTGTAAGAACTGTGTGTCCGTTTTCATACCTTCTCTCTATCTTTCTCGTCCCCTCTTTATCTCTCTTCATTTTCGTTTTGCGAGTTTAGATTTGTGAAAGATTTATGGATCAAAAATTATTTACCTTTTCTTGCGCATTTTTTTATTTGCGTTAGTTTCGAGTTTTAACAATTGCATTTTGCTGTTAATTTTCCCTACTCCTCTGTTGGAAGTGATAATAGTATTTTGCGAGAACCATACCTTTGTAAGAAGGTAATGTTCTCACCTGTCATTTGCACAGTTGCTTGGGCATTATATTTCGAGAATGGTTGAACAGATCTGAAAAAAATTTGTCAGAATCTTTCATTGGGTGAACCTCTCAGTAAAATGACCTTTTCTGTGATTTCTTTGTACTATGTGTGTTGTATCTTTTACAACCGTTCATAGTGTTCCAGTTGGTTTGCCAGTAGATGAACTGGTGTAAATCAGAGTTAGTTTGATTGGCTATTCATAAGTCCAGTCGCAAGGACCAACTGCATTGTCATTTTACTGAGTTCACTGTAATATTCGTGCCATGTTCATACCATATAGTTTTAGTTTATTTGGCATTCCATGCGTTAGTTAACAAACTGACTTCAAGTATTCTGCTGTAAAACTGCATTACGTAAATTGGAAGTTTTCCTCCCAATTTACTGCGTTCTAACCGGCTTAGCGATTCGTACAGTGCTAGTACGGCTGGCATTTAGGCTGGCACGTAACGATATTCTTAAATGGTGTATATTTCACATCGCACCTGTCAGGATAGCATTTCATGTACTGAAAACTGGTCTTTCATTTCCCGCAGTGCTTTCAATTCACGTAGTACCAGTTGAGTAGGTGCTTCACACCATACCAATACAGTTGGCAATATAAACCATTATAACTGTGCTAGCAACTTCCACTATACGTTCTTAGGTGGAAATTCACGCTATTGCACCGTAATACATGATTTATTCAGTGCTAAATTGTGTTGGTAATTCATACACACTGCATAGCTCAGGAACTCATGAACTAATGCCATATAGATTAGGTAGCCAAGTATCGTAGAATCCGATGGGTATACATTAGTTACAATCACAAATTTAAAATACAGCTTTAGTTACAATCACAAATTTAAAATACAGCTTTAGTTACAATCACAAATTTAAAATACAGCTTGAGTACCCGACTGAATGCGAGTAGCGGAGCTTTTTATTCCCGTGAAATTTTACTCAGTCTCAAATCCAGTAGCTCTAAAAGAAAACAGGTTATGAAAAGTCGCACAGTAAAACATCCTTTATTACAGGCTATGTATACAAGTTTGTATTTTATACACTATGTACAAGACAGAAATCAAAACCTAGAAGAAGAGAAATGATTTAACAATTTATAATGGTAACAGAAACGGTGCCTTAATTACTTTGTCCAAGTCAATGGAAACTTTCTCGTATGCGTGAGGACAGAGAAAGAGAGTGAAAAAGGGATATTTTGAATTTTATGATTTTTCCACCTCCTTTATTTTAAAAAAATTATAATAACGGTAATAACGTTGTGAAATATGATAAAAAGAAACGAGGAACAGAAATAGAAAAAAAATGACCTTTTATGAAAACAGGTCCAACGATTTGGAAGATTTCAGAAATACCAACGTGAATTTACATGGTGATGTAAAGTTCTTCAGCACAATTACCTGTTAGTAAAAGGGCTTCACGTATTATTTTAGACATTATGCACGTACTTTGATCGTTATCCCCTGAGAAGAATATTTTTACATGGTCTTGTTTGTAATTCACTGGCAAATTAGTAATGTTTTCCGCATTTGTTTCTTCTCGGGGATGATTGGTATTCATTTTCTGAAAACTGAGTGGGCATCGATATAGTTAAAACATTCAGTTGATGATTAACTGATAAAAGAGTTCTCTCTCTTTCTCTCATGGACAGTAATAAGCGTTCTGTATGATGTGCTGTGTTAGAACAACAAACTTTAAAAATGCCTTTAAAGTTGAAAAGGCATTCAAGTATTTTACATCATTTCAAGGGTGAATGCAGTTACATTATGCATTTGCATAAAACATAATTCATAGTATGCCCCTAAAAAGATGAAATGGAAATTAATGTTTATATATACATACATATATACACATAAATATATATACATACATATATATATATATATATATATATATATATATATATATATATATATATATATATATATATATATATATATATATATATATATTATAAGACGTAGCATGAGTTGTGTTTTTGGTGTCATAAACATTTTAACGATTTTCTCTGTCAAAAAAAGAGAAAACAAAATAAGAATCTAGCAGAAACTCAAAACTCATACATATATACATGCTCATACACTTAATCATGTGTCTAAGTACATGCACACATGTATATGCATATGTGCACAGGTACACATTCATACGCACATAATATAAAGAGCACTATATACAGAACTTTGTTTAATGACCTTATACCTGTATTTAATAATCAGTAGCCCATATAAAAATCCTTGATAAAATAGGTCATCATTCACTGTAACCAAAATCTAAAAAAAAAATCTATATTGTTATAGCACAGCCATTGACGAAAAAGATAAGATTTTATCTACAAAGCGCAATGTTAAAATGCTCTTGACTTCCTATTGCAGTCAGTCCCAATAGTTGCTATCGAAGCCCGTCATTAACTATCGGAGACTTTCCATCAAAGAATCAAGTCCTGAATATCAGACGAATCAGAGGACGATGAAGATGATGACGACGACGAAGATGACGAAGATGACTCGGAGTCTGACGAATCGGATGAAGAGGACGAGGTAGATGAAGAACTCAGGTCTGATGACGACGCTGACGATGAGGACGACGATGATCTGGATCTAGACGAAGACGACGAATTGGAAGATAGGGACGAGCTGAGGTAGTAGAAGTCGTCATCGTCGCGATGACGCTGCCTTCTTCGAGGTTTTCGGCGCTGGACGTTTTCCTTCCTGTTAGATTAAAAGGTTTCAGGGGTCAAGTTGAGTTCTGTGAAATTCAGTCGAGCTGCTGAAATGCCTACGCATTATTACCTTAATGTTACTTCTTTCGAATGAACACCTTATTATCCTTTGGAAGCTTGAATTTCAAGTCAGTGGCCCCTATGTGCTTGTTCTATATGAATAGGGTTCATCTTCTGAATAATATATAATAATAATAATGAACCAAACAAATACTTCTTTCAGTTTTCTTCTGAAGATCGAAAGAGAAACCCACAAGATTCCTGTGTATAACTTGTTTACTTGTAAATATTTACGTTACTTTTAAACTCGAGTACTTTCAGGTCCTAACTGTGACCCTTTTTCAAGAGATGAGGTAGTCAGGCTGGTTCAAGGCCCAGCAATCTTCTGGAACTTCTTCTCCCTGTGTTGTGCAGGGAGAAGAAGTTCCAGAAGATTGCTGGACCTTGAACCAGCCTGACTACCTCATCTCTTGAAAAAGGGTCACAGTTAGGATCTGAAAGTACTCGAGTTTAAAAGTAACATGTAAATATTTACAAGTAAACAAGTTATACACAGGAATCTTGTGGGTTTCTCTTTCCAATAATGATAATAATAATAATAATAATAATAATAATAATAATAATAATAATAATAATAATAATAGTTGAGTATATGAAAGCAGACGAAGCTTTAGCATCCATCCAATATAGACATTTAGGATTAGCCATGCATCCTGTCTTTCAAAGTGTCTAAACATTTTTTTTTTTTGGGGGGGCGATATTTTCCGTATGAAACTTTACTCTAATAGTAATGTGAAAAAGTTAAGTAAATTCTTGGCAAATATCTTGCGTTAGCTCTTTCAGGGAAAACTAACATTCACTTGCTGAAGTGAAAAAAAATGTTCTATAATACACTCTGATCATAAAATTACCTGCAGTAACGATAAAAGTATTATGCTATAGAACATAAACTTATAATATTCCTTTTTTATTTTTTTGTCCTAAGCTAATGCGAGCAAAAGAGGTCTTATAAGATTCATATTGGAAAATGTAATACCAACAACATAAGGAACAATGGCAGTTATTATATGCAGATAAAGTTTAGTAAACACTTTATAATCTAATGTA
Organism: Macrobrachium rosenbergii; assembly: GCA_039081455.1. Lineage (NCBI taxonomy): Eukaryota > Metazoa > Arthropoda > Malacostraca > Decapoda > Palaemonidae > Macrobrachium > Macrobrachium rosenbergii. The sequence continues at coordinate 13,389,876 of JANJGK010000041.1, forward strand.
AGCAAAGGCCATCTTGTGTCATAGATGTTTCTCACAATTATTCCAAATTTTGACAATACCTTCTATGAGGAACAAAGTGCTAAATTCAAATGTTAGGTTCAGAAACCCATAAACACCAGATTTCTGGCAACTTGAAGACCCTTCATACGCATACAAATGTTTTAAGATTTATTAATGATGGGACTACAGGTTTGAGTGTTATCAGAATTATATATTTGGATTTTCATTTAACCCTCAAGATACTTGATATTTTTCATTTATGCAATCTCTGTTTATAAATAAATATATATATATATATATATATATATATATATATATATATATATATATATACATATATATACACACACATATATATATATATATATATATATATATACATATATATATATATATATATATATATATATATATATATATATTATAATATGTATGAAAGCGTGTCTGTTAGAAATGACGAATGACACAAAAAATCCAATATATGTATAGTGTTTAATCTTTGCAATATATTTTCGTTTGTTAGGAATCGAGCGCAGATGCCCCTACCTTCTTGATTCAGGAACGTGGAAATCATTCTTGAGGGTGGTAGGGGTCGGGGACTCTTCCAGACGCTGATACGGCACCACCAGGTCTGGAAAGTCCACCTCATAGCCTGGCCCAAGGGGGCTCGTGAACATCTTCGAAGCTTTGTGAGTTGGCTTGACTGTGTGGCGATGGTGTTTCCTATGAGGTCTCTTAGAACTGGAAGACTGTGGAAGGTTTCTGAGTTTCTTCTCATTTACTGGGCCCTCTTGATAATATCTATGCTTAGATTCCTTGTTTTCCTTTTCTGACTTAATAAGGATGTCGGGATATGCCTTGAGGAGTTCTTGTGATAACTGACGCTGGAGATGGGCTTTATAGGATGAATCCTTCACACGACTTTTAGAATGACTGCTCGTTTTCTTCTCTCTTTTATGTCGCGATCTACCTTTGACTTTTCTCGGTTCTTCAGTTAATGAATGCATTTTGTGTTTATGGCGTCTACTACTTGGCTTCGTTTTTTCTGAACACTCAAAAGAAAAGTCTTTGTATTCTTTGATAGTTTTCTCCTCTCTTATCAGGGCAATAGAATGCCTTTTCGACAAAGGATTTCGGTTAGGAGATTTATCACCAAAGCCCGAGAACTCTTCATCCAATTCTCTAACAGGAGAGAATGTCCCACATTTATGCTGGATTCTTTCCAGTGCTTGGTAATCTAGAAGAGGGTTTAGACTAGGATGCCTGCTTATCTTTGGGTGCCTGTTGCTAAAAAGTTCTTCTGTAGGCAACGACTGTTTGCGAATGTTCCTTCTCGACAAATGGCTTTTCATAAATGCTTCATCATTCCAAATCTGACTCTTAAGAGAGAATACATTGTCCAAAGTATCCCCCTTTTCCTGTGTATTCTTCTTTGATGAAGTATTTTCCGTCTGTCTATCTTTCTTGAAATTTGTTGGCAGCGAGTTATATTTTGTGTTGATCGAATTTCTCTCAGTGATCTTTGTGTTAGAATCTTTATCAGGTTTCTTTTTATTTTTCTTTGTCAGCTCAGTTTGCAGTAAATGTCGTTTTATCTCAGACATGTTCAGTACATCATCTGAGCTTGTCCGTAATGGGAGGCTGAAAGGCCTGAAAGGACAAGAATTGCTATTATTTTTCAGTATATCATAAGTGAGTGCGTCAGATGCACTCAGTCGTTTTTTGAAATTGATATATTCTTCTCTGTCAAAATTATCAACCTTGATATCCAGAGGTGGCTTTGCTTGTTCCTGTGCAGGAGGAATATAAAGCTTTTCCAAACTACTTTTTCGTCTCTCTATCAATGAGGTTTTTTTACTGGTATCATCTTGCTCCTGGTGAGACGATTCTTCATTGCCGTAACAATTACTCATTTGTTGTTCTTTATTTTCTTGGGTGCTAGATTCTGCAGGTTGTTCTTCAGCTACACTTACTGGAGGGAGGGTCTCTGTTCTTGGTTTTCTCTTTGGCTTTAGAAGAACAAAATCAGCCTCTCTTGCATTGATATTTTGGTAAACTTCTGACGTTACTCCATAGGGAGTAGGGTACAGGAGCTCATCTCGTAGATCTTCTGGCGAGAAGAGCCTTTGAGCACAAATGTCAGGTGACGGTGTCAATAAACTAAACCAGTCTGTAGACAAAACTCCAGGGGAGTTCTCTGGATGTTGACTTGCCTGGGATATATCCGACATAACACTTCCACCACTGGAGCCTCCTTGTATGTCTGGATTTTGTGTACAGTTTGATAGATGCTTTTGACAAGAAACCCCAGTGACTTTTGACGATGATGCTGTATCCCCATAAGACAAACTTGAGCTTCTGATATTAGGTGTGTTTGGCATCATTATATGATTATTGCTCATCATAAAATAACTAGGATAGTCAGGTAGATCTGAGTTTGCCGAAGTGAAACCACTGTCCAGGGAAAATCTCCTTGGACTGCTTGGCTGACCTGGACTCAGCGGAGGATACGTCGCCTGTTCAAAAAGAGGATTAATAACACCAAGAGAGGACCTGTGTGTTAATCTCGTGGCACATGCGTGGCTATTTCCAGGATTCACGCAGGTACACTTGCCAGATGATGGAGAAATTAGTTCAGGTGAAGTAGGAAGCAACTTGACACGGGACGGCTGGTTTTTCACAACTCCACTGTTATTATTGTACCCAGCACTCTGCATGGATTGTTCACAAGCAGGACCTCCAAGGTCGCAAGGAAGCTCTGGCACCTCAGAGCAATTTAGCAAATGCTCATTTTCCTCCGGCATTGTACTACAGATAGGAGCGCCTAAAATCTCTTTGTTTTCTTTGCTAAAGAGGTCCTTGACCCCACCAGGGAGACTAAATGGTGTAGATCCTTCAGGAACTTTATCTTCATAAAACACAGAACCACAAGAAGTGGAGAGTGGTCCACAGTGAGGTATCAGATTACATGGCATTGCGAGCGAAGCTTGAAGGGGACTTAGATCAAAAGGCATTGACAATTGTTTTCTGTGTCTGTTTACACCTGACTGAATCATCACGTCAGGTTGACTACTAATCTGGCTATTCACTTTACATTTGTCTATACTGATGTCCTCTTTAGTGGTTGCAGTAGGTACCATTTCAATGCTTGTTAATACGGAAGCCATTATACCTTGGTTTAATGAAAAAGGAAATTTTTCTGGTAATGTGCACTTTTCATCAACACAGATTGTTTCTGTTGTAGGTTTTGTTCACTTTAGCTCAGTTATTTTACATTTCCCAAACGCTTTTCCTGAATAATAAGTGACAACAAGCACACTCAATGTGGTGTCAGCCATCTCTATTATTTTTATTCCTTATTTTTTCTTTTGCTATGGTACTAATATTTTTTCCAAAAAAATATTTGTGCTCAGTTTAATGATTCATACATGTTAATGCCAAGCATCATAACGTATTTAACACTATAAATCAGTGAACCACTCTGCAAAAGCCAATTTCGTATTAGAAGTTTCACTGAGGAAATACTGATATTCAAGCATAATTAGGTTATCATATTTCTTTCATTCAAGATATTTATTGTTTACATGAAAACTAATCATAAAGTCATGCTATCACTACAGGATCCTCTGTCGCACATTTAAAACACACAACTCGTATTTTCGTCGGTGAATGGCCTCTTCTCGGACGAAAATGTTTATAGGCACTTCAGTAGTAATCATATAACACTTGCAACACTGTTTGCATTTAGAAAACGAGGGTGATCTCCACTGAAATCTTCACTCAGTATCAACTATTATATCCTGTTCATCAGTCGTTAAAACGCACTCAGCCAGTCACGCGGTCATCAAGAGAGCAAGATGGCAAATCTCTGTCGGCGATTCAAGTCTGACAGGGGCGTTCAATCAAGCTGGAGAGTTAATCATGTCGTCATAAATCAGATGAGATCTAGTCGCTTGCTCGATGCTCATGACCGAAGGAATTCTCTTTATCTGCTGTCTTTGATGTTGGCGTCAGATGCTTAGGCCTTGTACCTTGGCTCTGGAGTTCACTCGTCCTGAAAGATAAAATATTGTTGTCAGTACAGCTTTCACTATATCTGGATGTTTAGGGAAGTTAACACTGAACGTTCGAAGAGCTTTAATTGACTGAAATAAAAGTAGCATTGAAAATTACCAATACTTTCACAGTGCTAAATATACGTTGTTCAGAAAAAAGTAAAAGAAGAGCATTGTTAAATTAAGGACACTAGCTTATGATCTTGTGACCTCCTCTAACAAAGGTACAGGGGGTCGTGTGTTCACCCACGTCTGTTGAATTATTATTTGTTACCTAGTTGTCTGCTGCTGTTTCTCTAAGATATCTCCAAACTTTCATGTTGAAATTTTTATATTCTAAATTAGGCCTAGATGTGAATGTATCTGTGGAAGCAAAGCCAAGGTTTTTTCACCAAAGATGCACAATAAAATTTTATTAGATTTTGAAATGAATTCTGCTTCGCACAAGAATTGGGATATTATCTAGATGTGGATAGACGATTTATTTATATTTAATTATTTTATTTTATCCTATAGCATTTTATTTCTGTTTATTTACTTTTGGTACCAGACTTTGAAAGAATTCTGTGAAGGAGATCAGGCACAAAGAGTTAGTTATATTTTCAGGACCTCTATATATGATTTGATTTTTTCCACTGAAATATATAGCAAACATTGTTGAAGTTTAAATAAACCGTTGAAATAGGTACAGATCGGGATGCAGATCCAGCTTTCTTAACTGAATCTCAGACGTGATACTAAGGCATGGGGATAGCAACTCATCCGAACTTACCCCTCGAAAATTTTACGGGGGTTAGACTATAGATCAAGGACAAGTTGTTTCAGTTTTGGAACGGATGTAAAAGAAGTTGCAGACAAGGGAACTTTGTTATAGTATATCAAAGGTAATACAAGATTCCAATGGAATTTTTTTTTATTTTGAGCCATAGGCATGGGAAAAGTTTACTATATTTTAAAATGCACATTTGAATACAGGTCGTGGACTTCCAGTTTCTTGGAAGCTAGCTCAAAAAGATACGGATAGATGTAAATTTGTTTTTGTGTAACGGTGGGCTATAGGATAAAGAATGCGAATTATATTTTGAATTAAATATGAGACAATCGCATATCCAAATCTAGATCCAAGAGGAATTCTTGATTACGTTATTGCATTTCTGTGAATTTTGGTGGAAAGTTGGACTACGTGATATGGAAGAGTTATATTTTGAGGAGGATGCAGATTTAGGATTTTTACATCTTCATTGTGTTTTTTAGATAGAGCAATATTTTTATAATTTGTTTATAAACTTTTTAAAGTTTATTTTCATGAATTGTTATGCCTTGAACTTGAGAAAGTACCTAGGTTCTGCAATAATAAATCCCTTTGTTATGAAAAGGGATTTTCACTCTCTGAGTGCTGTTGAGTTTACACCTGATGTTTAGTGAGTTTTGGCTGTAATTTTTCTTATAAACACAATCTTGTGATGAAAGTAAATGTAATGTATAACAGTTTTTTTTAACAATCGAGACAAATGAATAAATGTGCGTATATGAAAAGAGTGACAGTGTTTTCGTCATTCTAACTTGCATAACAAATATTTTTAATTGATAACAAGAAAGTCTAAATATATTACTGGGATGACATTTCAACAGAAGTTTGACTGCGTGTCAAGAATAAACCCATTTATCTTTATGCGTGACTTAAATGATTTATGTCTAACCTAGAGCTATCTGATTGGCATAGTTAATGAAACGTCAACATGTACAACATGCTGGCAGCTTCCTGCAATATGAGATGGTCAAACGCCATAACCACTCAGGAGTTTTGTAGATGCTTGTCACTGTAAGGTTTTTATCAGAAATTATTTTCCAGCAAAGGGAACATATCCAGGATGTTTGATACGTATCTCAGAGTTTGATAGTGCCAGTTAACTGATCAAGAGACAATTCACGAGATAAACTAAAAAGTTCACTGATGTGATGCAGAATTTAAAACTGGGCAAATTTGAGCAATATAGATAATTTATAAGACAAATTCAAAAAGTTTTTTATTAATGCGAATGAAAATGCCGGCGTTAGGATATATAGCAAATGGGGAAATTTAAAAACTCTAAATGAAAAATTAGATTACGTAGTGGTAAATGAATGATAAGCATTGAAGGCTTCGTGTAAATAGTAAAATTGGACTAGTTCCAGTTAAAATAGAGAGCAGAGAGAGAGAGAGAGAGAGAGAGAGAGAGAGAGAGAGAGAGAGAGAGAGCAGAATTATCAGACAAATTTGCTTTCACAATTCTGCTTTAAATGAGGCTTATGTTTCTAAATCTGTCTATATTTCTATCATTGTTTTCTAAGACGATTTGGCATCACTACACAAACGGTCATTAATGGCGGTATTTAGCATTTCTGATGATTGCCCTCTCTGTTGGCGGTAACCCAAGGTCACTCCTCTGGAAATATACGCTGTTTATTCAGTGGACAATAAAAAAAAATAGTCAGGCTTCCTTGATAGTTGAGAAAAAAAATATCCAAATACATGGGTTCCACTTGCCCTGTTACATTACGGTTGGCTTTGATATGATGAAACTTTTCCAGACAGGTAAAAACTGGTATTATTCTTATTAGGAGAAAAAGTAACCCACAGGGATGCATAAGAATATATAATATGCAGGTTGCGACTCTTCTAGCGAAGTGATGTATTTGATTATAAAGTCAAAAGTCAGCAAATGGTTATCATATCAAGGTGGTTACTTGGAGGCAATCAGCACCCGAAGGTTGAAATTGGAATCTCTAGGTAACTGAATTATATTACGGCGTATTTCTGCGCCTTTACCTTTACTATGTTGCACAGGTTGCTTTCCATCATTACCTGCAATATGGCTCTTACCTGTTGCAATCGCAATGTGTCAGTGCTTGATGAAGTAGAATATTTACTGGAATTTCACGAATGAAAGATTTATTGTTAGACATGTTTAATAACTAAACAATTGCTCATTCGGCTGACCTTATACGACCTACATCTCACCCGTCGTGGACTATTTTGGTATTATCAAAATACATTTTAGGATAGTCTAAAGTTTGGTCACTACAGCACTGTTTTGAATGTCATAAGAGCAAGTTCTTCTGTGTTACGTAATTGTATGTACAATTGCACATCCGCTCCACTAGATATCAAGAGGTAGAAATTGTCTTGAGAAGACTGCATATTATATGAGAAATAGCTAATCTCTGGAGCTAATTATAACATATAAAATTAATGTTATTAACAACATTACACCTTCAAAGTATGACCTTTGAAAAGCGATCGACATTTATTTCAGACTTGTCCATTAACAGCTGCCATTGAATAAAAGCTGTTCAATAACAACTGAGCTCCTTTTGGGAACACCTTCCGTCAATTTTTCGAAGTTGTTGATAATGTCGGAGCCCATATTTATTTATTGAAGGTAAATGGCGATTTATTATTATTATTTTTTTTTTTACCGTTATTTTCCATAACGCTTGAGTGTGCAGATCTCTAGAATATTAGCGAACTCATAAAATCTACAATATTGTTTTGGCACAGTTTTCTATATTTGGAAGAATTTTTATAAAGAGCCTCTAAATATTCGAAAAATTGAATATTCTCCCATTTTGATGTGATACGTTTTTTTTTTTATGTCCTACTGCCGATACACCATTTTTGTGATAAAGAGTTGATTGTATCCCCCACGAAAGTTGCAAAAGAATGGCAAGTGAGATTGAATCTAACCTTTTGTCCGTAAATTCCCACACAGCCAATAAGACAAAATCCAAATTGGACATAGGCACATTGAACCTCCTTGTTTGCATTACTGCTGAATCGGATACTTATACTCAGACAATGAAATTTCGTAAGAAAGCATTACATGCGAATTTCCTATCACAAACATAAAGAAAGAGCACGTATTCCCGCACCTGTGTAGCCTAAAATGAAATACGGTTCCCTAATATATCATCAGGAATATCAGTAGAAGGAAAAACCATTCATTTACTAGCATCTTTTGCTTCAATACTTCGCAGAATCTTCATCCTGTACAGAAAATATATTTGCATCCGGCTTCAAGTATGGATAAATTTAGCACCTCATCCCAGCTTTGGAAAAAAGAAAAAAACATGGTGTCTCTCGGGCTGAAAGCGACCTTCTTTGAATTTTTTTACATTTCGCGAACATTTAATTTCACTGATGATTTTCCCTTTGACGGGAGAGAGAGACTTGCACGCATGCGTAAACGACTCATCCGGACTTCGCGGAAAATTAACCGGAATTAATGGGCTGGCGTTTGCTTCTGCGTCCCTTTGGGTGTGAGATCATATTTATAGTCTCATGCTATAAACAAGCGTGACATTCAGCACGGAAGACTAAATAATATCAGAAATTAGGGTTCATTATTTTCCTGTGTCTGTACTTTTACGGGCTAATGCATGACGTAAGTTGTATACGTCAATAAGGTCATGAGGAAATGAAAGTTCGGTATATATATTTTAGAGCACACACACACATACAAGTGTGTTTGTGTGAGTGTGGGTGTGCGTGTGCGGGGTTTGTGTGTAGGTGTGTGTGTGTTGCATGCACATGGGCTACGGAGGGAAGAGATATTAGAAATGTCGCAAGTGCAAGGATTGGATGACCAGGACTGAGTGTGATAAGTAATAGATTTATATCAGTGAGGGTCAAAGTGAGCGTTGTCTGGGAGAGTCTCAGAGTCTGCGCCTGAAGAATGGCTTTGGAGAAATAGGTAAGTATAGGCGGCATGGTGCTCCTGGAATGAATAAGAATGGAGAGTCTTGTATCAGTGTGTTTGGATATTGGCCTGATTGTTGTAAATGTAAGGTTTATTAGGAAGAGTATTCTCTACAGACCATGGTTCGAATCCTAGCTGGTGCAGAAGCACTTATCGATTATAATTCCCCTTAAGTGTTATTCCGGAAGCATAGTGAATTGGATAATGAACGATTTTTTGCCTGAATATTTCTGAAAATATAAAAATTTCACAAGTGCAAGTCACAGAAATTAGCCAAGTGTTACACAAACTCACCAATTAGCTATAACAGTGAAAATGATTCACATCGATTCTCACAGCAGAAACTTTTTAATTCGCCAGGCATATATACAGCAGAGTCGATATCACTTTACATCTCTCTAGAAAACCGGGTGGTAGGGACTTGCGGTTCTCAGCGTTATCAGCAAGTGTTTAGGTTTGAGTTGCAAGCTCCGTAACCCTTTTCTTGACCCTAGCTGACTGACGCAGGTACTCGTTCATAGCTAGATCGAGCGGCTGAGTGTAGGCTGAAAATAATCCTTGTTTAATCAGGTCCGGTGTTATACATAGGAGCCATGGTGCCTAAACGCGCAAGCAGTAAAGAAAAAAAAAAAAAAAAAATATATATATATATATATATATATATATATATATATATATATATGTATATA
>JANJGK010000041.1:13404358-13406858 GCA_039081455.1 Macrobrachium rosenbergii
AAAAATGCGTTACGAAAAACGTATAACATCAAGCACTTAAGATCGCCCGAGAGAAGCTTATCTCCCGGACTTTCGATGCGGGAGAAAATAGGAAGCAGGAATAAGTGCGATCTTTAGCCACAAGTCGTGTTATTGGTTTCCTCTCACGAACAAATCAAGGGAGATGAAACGAGGGTGACAGCCTTTGAACACGAGGAGCTTCTCGGCAGCATCCAGACGTGACTTGGTTTCCAGTGTGCCGGCATTTTTGTTTCTTCTGATTGCGATAGTTTGCTCAAGTTTGTTCGGTCATGCTGTTGTCTGTGGTTCTTCTAGGTTTGTTTGTTTTTTGTTTGTTTTTTGTTTTTTGCTAAACGTTGGTTGTTCAGATTTAGTTTTCAGTTTCATAAGTGTTTCATTGGTTGGTATATCTTTTATTTAGATCAGTTTAACTTTCTGTTTGTATACTGAGTTATTGTTTTTGATTTCTTATCTCGTTTGTATCTTCCCCCTTTATAATTTTTTATACATACATATATATAAACATATATATATATATATATATATATATATATATATATATATATATATATATATATATATAATATATGATACGCACACATATATATATATAAATATTTATGTGTATGTGTATATATATATATATATATATATATATATATATATATATATATATATTGTAAAGAAAAGTCCTGTATACTGAAAGAGCATGAAGATGTGTTCGAGACAGGGATCAGGGTTCAATGCGTGCATTAGGGGTTGATGCAATGCTGATAGGCCTTTGAAAGTGTATGAGGCAACTGATGTGGAAGTTTTACTGATCAGGAGATCAAGTGTGAGTGTGGTATTTCTCTCTCTCTCTCTCTCTCTCTCTCTCTCTCTCTCTCTCTCTCTGGTACCGCATTTTTATATTGGAAACGGTTGAATGTTGAAAACATGGAAAAAAATTTATACATACATATATATATATATATATATATATATATATATATATATATATATATATATATATATATATATATATATATATATATATATATATAGATAGATAGATAGATAGACAGATAGATAGATAGATAGATAGATACACACACACACACACACAAATTATATTCTTTAACAATCAATGCTGAAGAGATCTTTCAAGAAATGTTCTTGCCTTGTACAATTAAAGTACTATTTTCATGAGTTAAAGGTGAGATTTACCACCATATAAATGGCAGAGCAATACATCCTTTTCATTATCCGTTTTGCTAAATGCATATAGTTGTAGCAGAGGCCCAGATTCGAATCCTGGCCGGCGCAGAAGCACGTTTTAGTTAGAATTCTCTCTGGGTGTCAGTTATTCCGTAGGTATTATGAAGTTATGGCCTAATAATTGCGGATCTATGCTAATATATACATCATAAAAAAGAATGTCTGACACCTTCAAAATACTGCATTTATGCATTGTGAAAGCTCTGTTTTCTGGTCCACGATTGAAATGAGTGCGGGAAAATCCCCGTCCCTTTCTCGTTTTACTTGTGCAAGGAGAAGAAAACCGGTTCTTAACCGTTGCATATTGTAAACCAGCCAGTGTCGTAAGCTGCACAAACTTGCAGGTAGAATGCATTGAGTCGTGCAAGCATTTGATCATGTTCCCTCACTTAAATACCTTTAGGATACAGTACCTATGTAAAAAGAAAGAGTCATTACAACATACCCATGAAAAATGAATTAAGATATACAATCAATAATGTTGAGAAAGAATCTCTGCAACTTCTTTTGAACTTGCGAGGGCTAACATCTGCAACATTCATAGTTTTGCGGTGAAGGCTGAGTGACAGTTAGCAGAGTTGGCCTTATAAGTTTCGATACACAGGTAATTCCCCTAACGAGGAGCTCTTGCCTAAGTTACCAGTGAAACAGTCAGTGAACATGCAGTCGTGAAAGAATGCATGATTGCGTTGTAATAAAATAATTTTAATTAATTTACAACATTAAGTAACAACTTTGTGTAGTTTGCCAGGTGTCTCAGAAATTCTTGATGCCGATTGTACCTCAATAGAATACTGGTGACAGTGTCTTGAAATTGAACAGCTTGCAGACATAGGCAAAACAGTGACGCCATTGATAAGAAATCGCAGTCACAGTGAATCTTATATCACACGGCAAAGCAAGAAGTCTTATTTTATGATATGCCAAGTCATCGATAACATTAATGGAAAAATATGTTGTTTACATCAACACGGAAGAACAACATTCCAACAATGGTTCAAAAATTACTGCCTAAGCGTGGAACAAAAACCTGTCCTATCTGTATAAATATAAGCATTTCATAGACGTCGCGTTTTTATAGTGATGTATAAAGGAAAGAAACCTGTCAATCAAAGATAATAGCAACCCCTTGTTAAGTAATCGTAACCAATAAACATTTACCGCTGCCGAATTATGGCAAATCAATCTTAGCATAGATGGCGGCATGAGATCATTTTCTCAATAAGGTCTTGTTTTTATGTTC
>JANJGK010000041.1:13414358-13445692 GCA_039081455.1 Macrobrachium rosenbergii
CATGAGACACAAGTATGAAAAATATTGTAATAAAAGAATATGTCCCATTACTTAGTAATAACTGATCAAGTTCGGTTTGGGATATTGCCTACTGGGGGAATAGAGGCACATTTCTACAGCTATTCCACCTCAGTCACCAGGGTTATGTCCATTTATGTGGTTGTAGAACAAAAAAACAAAAAAAGACAAATTAAAAGTGAAAATGACATTGGTGCGCCATCTACCCGGAAAATATACTACTAACTTATAAAACGGGGCTTCAGTCTATTTGGCAGTAGCTCATAAATCAGTATAATCTTTTTCACATAAAAGGAGGGGGAAAAAAGGACTTGTTTACTCATTAAGACGATCAGGAAAAACTCAGGAAGTAATGGTAGAGAAAGAGAACAAAGAAACATGAGCAAGGAATGCTGGGGGCTTTGTGTACTATAGCTTATTCGCGATGCACATGCTGATATTGGCGTACCTCCAATAACTCGCTTCGTGATGACTTGCAGATGCCAGAAAGATTGCCCTCCCTCTGCCCCCGTTCCGGGAACCCTAATTCTACTCATGCCCACCTCCACTCAAACCAACCACCCTCTCAACCAGCTTCTCCCACCACCACAACGACCCCCCCAACACCCTCCCCAACACAGCGCTATCGGAAGACCCAAGCGGCCGGGCGAGACCTAGCCTTCACCGAACCAACAACCCAGCCTCTCCCCCTTACCTTGGGCATTCCAACAACCCAGCTAACGCCATCCTTCACCTGACATACCCCTCCACCGGAACACCTTCCTCTTCCCCCCAGCAACAGCCCCAAAAGGCGTATCATAGGGCGTGGCAGATATGGGGAGTATTAGACTACGTAGTACTTGAGCCTCTTAGGCTAATGGCGAGTTGAAGCTTCTCCCACAGGAAGACAACTTTTAATATTCCGCGTCCGCGCACGTCTAGATCCGGGTAACCTGTTCTTGAGTTCAGCGAGGTGGAAGTTCGAGGCAAGAATCTTTCGGAGGTTACTTGCGTTCAAGGGATTGCATGCTGAAATATGGCAGGGTATAGATTCGCAGTACGGATTGAAGATGTTTATTCATAAAGTTGTTTTTCTTGGTGAATATTTATTCATAAAGTTGTTTTCTGGCGAATACACTGTCAGTTAAAGATGAATAAGAAATTATTCAGGGACAGATGGGCAACTATTTTAAGGATAAAATATAAAGGAACACCAGTAAAACATACGACACTTCACGAAAATGATTAACAGGGACTGATGTCATTTGAATTTCTTGCATATTATCATAGAAATCACAGCAGTATTCGCAAATAGACTACGAGCATGTTAGCAACTACACGAACATTCATAAGTAGGTAATGCTGGTGTCATTCACAGGATCTGTGTAAATATAGTAGCCACAAGGAGAGAATTCTTATCTGCTCGATTTATTAATATTATTTTGATGCTTTACTCAAAAAAATTACAATTCTAAACAGGGAATGAAAAGGGTAAACTCCCTCCTTGACAAGTTTCCAACCTGCGATTGGAATGACAATAGTACGTTACCGTATTCTGCAATTTATTTCCATTGTCGAATCGTAAAGTTAGCGATAAGAAACATGTCTAAATATGCTTGTGTGCCTGTTGTAGTGCGTGCGTGCGTGTGTGTATGCCTGGGAGTGTGTACATTCTTACTTTCACCAACAACCAGTCATTCCTAAAAAGGGATGCAATCAGAGTCAAGACACCGTTCCTGCCTTGCTCATCATTTAACTCTTGAATCAAAGGTAGAAAGAGCTGACATAGATTCACAGCCACTTCGTACACTTCGACTAAATTTCTCATGCCTTGAAATACTTGTCTATCGTATACGAAGTATCGCGTCCCTTGAGACTGAGACCTCTTCATCCTGACAAATCCGCCGTGCCATCTGTCTAGTAATTTAATTAATGGTCTCCTTCAACATCACGTCCTTATCCGTATCATTATGTCTGTTTATCGGATCTTCCCGTATTCTCCCTACAAGACTAAGCCATGAAAGTGTAGTTTTTGTTGACGGTTAAACAAAGCAAAAACCAAACCGGGAAATGGTATCTTTTTTGGTCGGTCGGCAGGGAAGTCTTTGTGTACGCTACATAGTAAATGAACCGGACGTTTTTTATTAGCATACATTAAAACGACCATCCACGCGGAAGTACTAAAAGACAGTTCTAATTTCTAAGTACAGATATTGGAACAGTTTATAAAAACAGTATAAAAAAAAAGAGTTTTGCCATACTTGGATGAGGTAAATGTGATGTCACCATTAACTAATGTATGTAAAAAATATAGATTGATAAAAAAAAACGGCTGGTTCGTTAAAAACCAATGGAGAAAAATATTTGTTTAAGGTTACCAATTACTTTAACGATAATGTGTCGGCCACGTGACATTAAGTACCGTCACCATCAGTAAAGTACCGGGAGGATTAATGAGCAAAAAACACGAGTATAAGGTATTCGGGAGTTTTTATGGTGAAGAAATATTAATGGGGAGCGATACGATTTTAAGTTACGTGAATATAATTAAAATGTAGTAAAAATTAGGAATTCAGTATATTGAATCTAACGAATCTGGATACATGATGTTTATTTATTTACACATTTACAGCCAGATTTGCTGTAAACACACTCAAAATGTCAAGCTTTAGAATTGTTATTTTTATTTTCCGTACTTCTCTTTTTATGAAACAAAGGCCAGTCGTTACTTTCAGGGATAAAACAACATTTTCGCTGTATCAGAACTGGGTTAGAGGAAGGCACTAAGTTTTGCCTGTTCGTAGATGTTTACTTTAAGAATATTTTTATAAAACAAAACACCGCCAGCGCTTATATGAGTGTGTAATATGTATCTTACTAAACATTGAACTGATGTAAATTATATATATATATATATATATATATATATATATATATATATATATATATAGAGAGAGAGAGAGAGAGAGAGAGAGAGAGAGAGAGAGAGAGAGAGAGAGAGAGAGAGTGCTAAAGTCACTGCTACCTAGGCTTCGAAATCATTTCATAAGTCCTAACTAACCAGAAGTGAAATCTGACTATTTTGTCAAAAGAAACACCATTTGTTTACGTCATAATAACCTCGATATTGAGAAAAGAACCTTGTGCTTTAAGTCTTCCAATGAACCTAGTGCTTTAAAGCGTCGTAGCGGCTAGGTTACCTCTGGCAAAGTCTGCTCGACGTCTATTATAAGTTTGGCACGTGTGATGTAAAGCAGAGGCTGTTGCTCTGTAAAGATACACACCTGAGGACCTACTAAAACAGGCACATTGACTGTGCACATCCTGTGTGTGTGTATGTATGTATGTATATATATATATATATATATATATATATATATATATATATATATATATATATATATATATATATATACATATACATATATATATATATATATATGTTTATATATATATATATATATATATATATATATATATATATATATATATATATTATTACAAGCATTTGACCAGTTGCTTCCTTTACAGAGGTCAATGCTTCTTGAAGCAAAGCCACGTTTACATTCATTCTTTATTAGCATATCCTGAAACCTGGCCCCAATTAAGCTCGTTTGCATTGTAATGAAAATGAGCACACGATATTCGCCATTGACATGAAGCAAGCGTATAAGTGGTGCAGACTACTTCACCAAGTAGAAGGCATCTTAATGATTGGTTGAATGTGACATGTTTGGAATAGCATCGTTACTTTAAATAAAAGTACTTGGTGATCCGAATGAAAGCTCATTCTGTAACCCAGATTCCTCCCTTCAGTATGTGTTATGTCTGTAAATTGTGCCCAAGTTGAAACACTAAAGAAAGTGAGTCCAAAAGTAAATGGCGTTGTCGCCGAAGCCAGCGTTTTAAAATGGGTTTCGGATGCAGTACTTCAAGCCGAACTTTCTTTGTGTATATTTTTCATTTAATTTAACGGAAATGCGGCAACATGCGCTAAATTCTAAACCATTGTGTGGAGAAGAGGCCAAGGATGCTAGGCTCGGTATCAATATATCTCTTGTAAAATCAGATTTATTGTGACTCATACTTTACGTATTCAAGACGTCGTGTCGGGTGGGAGAGGAGTCTGGGGCGAGGGGTGGGGAGGTGGGGTGGAAGTTGGCAGGTTGCTGATGGAATATATAAGAGAATTCTACAGTTTTCTCTCGGTCAGGTGTTCAGTTTGATGACGGTCGTGGGTCACTCATCGGACATGCCGTAAGATTTTCGGAATGGTTGGCATTTTCTGCGTATTTTTTCAGGATGAATTTGGTTAAAGTGATTTACAAATATGTAGCAACGAAATTTTTCGCCATAATCCTTCTGCCAAAAATCTTGTTAGTGTTAGTCTTTAATATTTTCTGACCGAACTCATTATTTTCTCTCAGTATGGATAGTCTTGACTTCTTATTCAAAGTTGCACATCACTTTTCTTGTTACGTTTTTGCAATATAATATTTTCGGTCAGGAAAATTTATTCTTATAGCTGATTTCAATTATTGGTCAAGTTACTGATGCGCTGAAGTGACCTCTTTTGCCTACCGTGATTAATAAAAAGCCGAGGATACTATACTATAGTATAAATAATTAGTATAAATAAGAGTCTGAAAGGTGTGAGAGAACAATAAGTGGCTTCAGCTTTGTAGCATCCTTAATTTTTTAATTATAAAATAGTGGGATAGCATGACACTGCATAACAAAATTTAAATATTTCAGATATATTTATATACGAGTAGCTTTAATATTTCTCTAACGACACATGCTAAAAGTTTAAGGAGATTTCTATAAAACATTTTCCATATTATGAAATATGAGGACTACTACAGGTAGTGTTTGTGGTAAACAGTCACCTGATTACTTTATAAAGTTCGTCACAGTTATTAAAGATTGCGAAGTGTATAAAGCAGTTCTCATATACACAAACTATCCTCTCTCTCTCTCTCTCTCTCTCTCTCTCTCTCTCTCTCTCTCTCTCTCTCTCTCTCTCTCTGAGAGAGAAAGAGAGAGAGGATAGCTTGTGTATATGAGAACTGCTTTATACACTTCGCAATTTGTAATAATTGTGACTAACTTTATAAAGTAATCAGGTGACTGTTTACCACAAATACTACCTGTAGTAGTCCTCATATTTCATAACAGGAAAAACACATTTTATAGAAATCTCTAAAACTTTTAGAATGTGCCGTTAGTAAAATATTAAAGCTATATATGATATGAATACTGCGTATGTCTTATAAACGTGCCCGCGCGCTCACACAAATAATACACACACACACACACACACACACACACACACACATATATATATATATATATATATATATATATATATATATATATATATATATATATATATGTATGTATGTGTGTATATATACATACATTAATATTTATATAACGTTTATTAGAAGTACGAAATTTTTTGGGGGGTAAAAATATTTCTAACCCCAACCCCAGGAGAAACGGTGTATTGGTACACGTGTGCAAAGGCGACCTAATGGAACTCGTAAGCCCCGTGAGACAGGCAGTACGTTTGAAATATTGACAGGTTATTTGCCCGTGAGAGATTTCCTTTTGGGCAGCTGTTACATTGAGATGAATATTTTTGGCGTCAAACAGTGAAATATGCGAAGTATTTCCTGTCGTTTAATTCCCTTCTGTATACGCTAAGGACAGTTATAATAATAATAACAATAATAATAATAATAATAATAATAATAATAATAATAATAATAATAATAATAATAATAATAATAATAATAATAGTAGTAGTAGGAGAAGAGAAAGGAATTCAGTAGTGAGCTGCATCTTGATCTATATATATATATATATATATATATATATATATATATATATATATATATATATATATATATATATATATGAAGCTACAAATGTCGCTTAATATCAAATTCACGCTACCTCGAGAGTATCTCCGATGGAGAATTATCACCGAAGGGGAATTTATATAAGTGATAAATGAATAAGTACCACCAGGACGCGAACCCCTGACATGGACCCATTCAGCGACTCCAGTGGACGTTACCACCACGCCTATTCATTTATCACTTATATAAATTCCCCTTCGGTGATAATTCTCCATCGGAGATACTCTCGAGGTAGCGTGAATTTGATATTAAGCGACATTTGTAGCTTCATGATTGTATATAAATCACGGTGTGATAAAAAATGTCATATGTATATATACATATATATATATATATATATATATATATATATATATATATATATATATATATATATATATATATATATATATATATAAGGTAAATCTTCCTGTACGGTTCCTATAAATCCTTGGACCTAACTCTGCATAATCTTCAGCAAAATATGCAAATTCAACTCAGAATTGACCAAATTGACATAGGTATCCTTAGGTCATATCTCACAGGCACTAAAATATACAAAGCCAAGAAGGGCAACGCAAATGATACGCAATTTGTTCTCCGTGAGCTATCGAGCAAATATTTGCCAATCGTGTTTGTTGATAAACGATTCCTCGGCATGTTTGTTATCCCGTGTTTGAACGGAGGTGAAAGATCGCGTTCTCATTTGACCTCCTGCGTGCAAGGGGAAGTCTTTTTACCATTCGACCCCCTGCGTGAAGGGGAAGTCCTTTTAAATGGTCAGTGATCCACATGACCTCGGAAAAAAGTGTTCCGAGATTATTATCAAAAAGATCACAAATGTTTTTCCATAAGTGAGTGAACGTTTTTGCATTTGACTCCAATTTAGAACAAAAATAGTTACCGGTTGAACTAAAAGCAAACTTTATTGTATAGAACCTTGCATTAGAACAAGATACATACATATATATATATATATATATATATATATATATATATATATATATATATATATGTGTGTGTGTGTGTGTGTGCGTGTGTGTGTATGTATATGTATATATTTGTGTCAGTATGTGTGTGCATACGGAGAGCGAGAGTGTGAGGGAAAACTATAAATTTCACTGTGTGAACCTTCCTGGAAACTTGTGTATAGGAAAAATCAGAGCTCACCACTAATTACCGCTCGTTGCCAAAAAGCATATGAAATACGGTATAAAAGCGCGCTTCATTAATTATAATCAGGCTTACTAATCAATTAATCAATGAGCGTTCAGTCAACTTTAATGGGATCTGTTAATAAATCATATTGGAGCACAGTTCGAAATTTTTTTTGTATGGCAAGGTTATTATTAATTACCTTTTCGGTTTTTTTTTTTTTTTTTTTTTTTTTTGATGATGAGGGGGGAGATCATGTTTAACAGTAACTTGCCAAAGATTCTCGGATGAAGTGAAACTCACAACAGCTGACGTCTCTCCTTGCCGAGAGGAAAAGTTTATTTTATTCGGTTTTTTCATCGCCAAGGAAGGCGGTGTTTTTCAGCTTCTAAGCATAATATTTATATTTGGGTAAGGTTACTCGGATGGGTTTACTATCCCCTCGCCACTGCCAACTTCTTACCCCACAGGAAGGGAAATTCCTCTCCTCTAGCTCTTTCCTCTTCTTAGCCACTGGTATAATAGACGGAACTCGCGAATCTTCAGATCGTCAAAACTCGCCAGACGGTGATATCATTTCGTAATGGTTTCCCCCTGACAAATATTGACCTGACTAAAGGTTGTTTAAACACACTGATCAGAATACCTGTTCTTGTAAAAAAAAAAAAAAAGTTAGAAAGTTATATAAAATCTAATTTAATTTGTTCTCACCAATCGAAATGTATAGTTTTGTTCTTGTATAAACTAGTAAAAGGAAATAGTGAACGGGAGTTTCTCCAAAACTCTGCAAATTGTGTGAAATTTGACTTAATTTTGTTTTGTATGAAATTTTACTTAATTTTGTTTTGTATGAAATTTGGCTTAATTTTGTTTTGTATGAAATTTGACTTAATTTTGTTTTGTATGAAAGTTTGACTTAATATTGTTTTGTATGAAATTTGACTTAATTTTTTTTTCTATGAAATTTGATTTAATTTTGTTTTGTATGAAATTTGACTTAATTTTGTTTTGTATGAAATTTGACTTAATTTTTTTTGTATGAAATTTTATTTAATTTTAATTGTGTTTTTTTTTATGAAATTTGACTTAATTTTGCTCCAAGTGAAAATTCACGAAGTTTTCTAATCGAATAAATAAACCAACAGAAAGGAAAGAGTAAAAAGCAGTTTCTCCAAACTGTGTTGATGCGGAGGATCATCGCGCTGGTAATTATCTCCACTCGCTTCGATGCAAAAATCTTGTTATTAATTATCAACAGGATGCATTAGTGTCAATACCATCTTCACAATGGGTTTTTAATGACTCGATGATAAAGGGAGCTGTTGCAAAAATAATCGCTCTATTAATATAGAAGAGTGCGGTGTTTACGGGAGGAGAGTAAATGCAGGTGCGTGGATGAATATTTCGAATCTGGATTGCAAACTAAAACGATTTGATCAACAACAATAATAATCCCTGACTTTTCTTTTGGTTAACACAGCCACAGGTGTATTTAACACTGACGGATAATTTTAAATATGACAGGAACAAAGACTGCATTATTGGCAGTATATTCGTGCTATTGATAGCTTACTATTCGTCGAAATTTCATCACGCAATTTTTATGCTTCCTTTTAAACGATATTTGATTATCTGTTTCACATTTCCACACATCATATTACTTTGTTTGTTCGCTCGTTTCCCCTCCCTTAATGAACGTTCGCATTACCATATGCTTCATGCTTATTTATGCTAAGTAACCATTTTGCATATTCAATATTCATATCCTTCCTCTTTTTCTCGTTTCATGTTACTTTATAAACTTTAACCTTTTCAGTCGAAAATCCTTGCAGAGGCCTATCACGTTTTTTTTTTTTTTTTTATCTGCCTGAACATTGTAATATTGTTTGTTTCTCTCATCTGCCCTAACATGCTAATGTTGTTTGCTTCATCATTTGTCTTAACATGCTAATATTGTTTGTTTCTATTATCTGTCCTAACATGTTAATATTGTTTGTTTGTATTGTCTGTCCTGACATTCTAATATTGTTTGTTTCTATCATCAGTCCTAACATGCTAATATTGTTTGTTTGTGTCATCAGCCCTAACTTGTTAATATTGTTTGTTTCCTATTGCCTTTCCTGACCTTCTAGTATTGTTTGTTTCCATCATCAGTCCTAACATGCTAATATTGTTTGTTTCTGTCACCAGTCCTAACATGTTAATATTGTTTCTATTGTTTTCCCTGAAATTCTAATATTGTTTGTTTCTATCATCAGTTCTGACTTGTTAATATTGTTTGTTTCCTACCCTTTCCTGACATTCTAATATTGTTTGTTTCTATCATCAGTTCTAACATGCTAATATTGTTTGTTTATGTCACCAGTCCTAATATGTTAACATTGTTTGTTTCTATTGCCTTTACTGACATTCTAATATTGTTTGTTTCCATCACCAGTTCTAACATGCTAAAATTGTTTGTTCCTGTCACCAGTCGTAACATGCTAATATTGTTTGTTTCTATCATCAGTCCTAACATGCTAATATTGTTTGTTTCTCTTGTCTGTCCTGACATTCTAATATTGTTTGTTTGTATCATCAGGCCTAACATGCTAATATTGTTTGTTTCTATCATTTGTCCTACATGCTAATATTGTTTCTTTCTATTGTCTGTCCTGACATTCTAATATTGTTTGTTTCCATCGATTGTCCTAACATTCTAATATTGTTTGTGTCTATTGTTTGTCATGACATTCTAATATTGTTTGTTTCCATCATCAGTCCTGACATGCTAGTATTGTTTGTTCTATCATCAGCCCTAACATGATAATATTGTTTGTTTTATCATCAGTCTTTACATGCTAATATTGTTTGTTTCTATTGTCTGTCATGACATTCTCATGTTGTTTTTTATATCATCA
Source organism: Macrobrachium rosenbergii (assembly GCA_039081455.1). Lineage (NCBI taxonomy): Eukaryota > Metazoa > Arthropoda > Malacostraca > Decapoda > Palaemonidae > Macrobrachium > Macrobrachium rosenbergii. Next base: position 13,424,317 of record JANJGK010000041.1, read on the forward strand.
GTTCTAACATGTTAATGTTGTTTGTTTCTGTTGCATTTCCTGACATTCTAATATTGTTTGTCTCTATCATCCGGCCTAACATGCTAATATTGTTTGTTTTTACATAAACCTTGTCTTCATTCGACAGATAGCTTTTCTTCATTTTCTGTTCATTTCCTCTTCTTCCTCTTTTCTTCATTTTCTATTCATTTCCTCTTCTTCCTCTTTTCTTCATTTTCTATTCATTTTTCCTTCTTCCTCTTTTCTTCATTTTCTGTTTATTTTTTCTTCTTCCTCTTTTCTTCATTTTCTATTCACTTTTACTTCATCCTCTTTTCTTCGTTTTCTATTCATTTTTTCTTCTTCCTCTTTTCTCCATTTTCTATTCGTTTCCTCTTCTTTCTCTGTTTCATTTCGGATGATTGTAGCCCCTGGGAGAGTCCAAACTAGGAGAGCTGCTAAAGGCGTGGATATGATGCCAATAAATTCTGAGGTAGGAATGTTTTCACGACCCAGATTCCAGTGTTCGACAAATTTATTAATGTATTCCCAAGGGCACGTCACAACGTGCGGTTTGAGAGGGTGAGATTGTAAGGAAATTGAACGAATTTCCTACCTCAGGAATGTTATATTATTGAAGATGAAGGTGATGACGAATAAGAATCCTAATTTTTTAACTTTGATATTATTGTTGTTCTTGCATAGGCAGTGCGAAATTTTTTTAAAGTATAAATGACAGTATCTAATGTTCCAGTGACGATTTAAAGGGAACAGTAACACGTCGTATTATTAAATCTCTCTCTCTCTCTCTCTCTCTCTCTCTCTCTCTCTCTCTCTCTCTCTCTCTCTCTCTCTCTCTCTCTCTCTCTATATATATATATATATATATATATATATATATATATATATATATATATATATATATATATATATATATATACATACACATATGTATATATGTTATATACTATACATATATATATGTGTGTGTGTATATTTATAAGTATATAATTTGTCCGTGTGCATGTGTATTGTGTGTGTGTGTGTATGCCTTTATGACAAAGGGTATTATGTGTAACTTTTTAGGAAACAAGTCTCCTGATATTTTTGACATATAGGACATACAGCAAATCCCTGAGAAAATCGGCTTAACTTCTATACAGTTTTGTGTGTGTGAATGAGAGAGAGAGAGAGAGAGAGAGAGAGAGAGAGAGAGAGAGAGAGAGAGAGAGAGAGAGAGAGAGAGAGAGAGAGTTATTTGTCCGAGCATGTATCTTTACTTGGAGCACATGTAACCATATCCATGTATGGTGTTTGGAATACTATTCATGTGGCTTAGTAGAACTACAGATAAGTATCTGTATATGTAATAGATAAATTGAAACCTATAGTTTTGTTAGATGGACAAGTTAACTACATTCATGAAAACGTGAGATACTGCAAGCCCTTGTTTTAAAGTAAGAATACACTGGGACTTACAATATACTTAAGAAAAACTCATATAAAGATAGACAGATGAAGAAAGAGAATCTGAAGGAATCTACAATTACCAGAAGTACATACTCCGACGCACGCAGAGAGGAAATGACAGACTGAGAATTTTTAGCTCATGAAACATTGCGATAATCAAGAAGAAGGAGATAGATAAAGATCCTTCTATTAGATCATACCTTGCATGATAGATCACATTATAATGCTCAACAGATATGCAATAATGTACAGTGCAAGAAAGGTATTAACTGGTCAGAAAATAGTACCGCATGAATCTTTCCGAAACTGGAAATTGTCAAGAAAGTTTTCTTGAAATATTCTTAACTAAAGATTGACCAATATTTGTCTTATTTTTTTTACCGGAACTGAGAATAACTTTACATAACATTTATGTATCATTGTTTAATTAATGAAATGTTCATGTGTTAATCCATGACAATTGCAGCAGTGGATCAAATTAGGTGGATTATTAAATCTCTTTTGTTGGTAGTCATCTGCATTCATGAACCTGCACGGGACAAAGGAATTGGGAAATCTTTTACGTTAAATTTAGGAATTAGTTTATTTTTTCAATTCCTAAACGGCAGTATATTTTATCCACATATGTTATAAATTTACATCAGTGAATAAGATCAATAAGTAACTTTAACTTTTAGTTATTATTAGGGCAATATTACTGAATGAAAATGAAAACAGATACTTCCTTCAAGGCCAAGCTATACAAAAGTTTTTATTTTAGTACTTACTTGAAAATAGCATTCAAAGGCTTCCTGTAAAGGCGGCTGAGCAGCGCTGTGTTTATAAACAATAACACTTCTTTCACTTAATGATAAACTTAATGTACATATTCACTCTCAGCTGATCACTACACCTTTTATCTCAACCAAATTTATTCTTCGCATGCGAAAACAATAGTTTTCTACACGTGACTAACAAGAAACAGGATTTAAAATCCTCGGAGTTTTGTGCGTTCTTGCTTTGTTTTTAAACTTCTGATTCAAATTGAATACCGTAAAATGGCTGTCAAAGAAACCAGGTTTATAACTTATGAAAGTGAAGTCGTCCAACACACCTGTCCAGGAAACCCGAACCAGGAGCGACAACACCTCTCTTCACCGAAGCCTCAGTGCCACTGACGTTGCTCGAGCGACTGAGTCGAGTCTTCTACAGTTACGTACGCTCGGACCCGGTGTGGGATTCGAGATGTGGGAGGTGGGAGGACGGGAAAGGGATCATGTGAGGAGGAGGGGGGGGGGGGGGAGGAGGAGGAGGCCGACTGCGACACGCGATCCGTTTCTACTAACACTGTAGCTATTTTTCGGAGAGTTTTAAAAAAGCTCGCGTACCTCCATTCAACCTTATATTGACCTCATTATCTTGGATATTCAGAACGACGTGGCTTAGTTGCCCCTATCTTCAAAGACTGCCTTGATCGCTGGCTCAATGCCTTCTGGGAAAGTTGCTGTGTTGACTGTCTGGCATACTTTTCATACCTTGGCTATGATTGTTTCGTCTCCATTGCCTTTTGCGGGGTTGTGTTCGCGGGCTTCACAGTACTTAGAAATTGTAACAGTGTACGAATGGTAATGATCAGATGAAAGTAGAAATAAACTGGAGGACTTCGAAATAATGCCAACCAGCAAAAACCGATGAAATAAAATATTTCCTACGATGTTACAGCTATTTATCATTAAAGAATGTGCATCTAGTACTTGTAAATACTTTTTGCCTTTAATCTTGTAACTTTCAGGAGTCGTATTTTATGCCTTTAGAATTAAATAAAAAAAAAAAAACAGGTGATGTACCCTGCTTAAAGATCCAAACAGTCCAGTTTTTTTTTTAAGTACAACATGATTCACACGTGTGATAAGTGACTCATGGGGGGATACCTTCTTTAGTTTAGCGCGAGGTATCGAGACACGGGCGCTATATATAAGGACGCCAGTTTCAAGCGGATTCAACCTGTAACGAAGGACAGGCCTTAACCTCGTAACTAGAGGTCAAACTTTTAACCAGAGACGACGCAGAATCTTAAGAAACTGGGTGGAGTGAAACTGAAAACAGGAATGTTTGGTACTCTTGCGTCGTACTCCCTTTGCTTACGAACCTTGTTGTGATATTTTTTGTCCACATTTGTGCTCAGAATGATAACAGAGAATAATCCCAAGAAATCCCTGAATTAATGCAGTGGCCTAACGTTCTTGCGCAAACAACCTTTTCAACAGTTTCGCTACAAAAAAATTATATGACGAACTAAGCAAAATCCTCATATATAGCAAACATGTATGCAAACAACAGTGGTTTGTCTCTCGGCCTAAAGGGAAATAGAACCAGTTATGCAAGGACACGAAAGTGTCCAGCCATAGAGTTAGGGATCCATTATGGCGCGTTCAATTTAATGTCCTTGAAACCCAAGTTGGATCCCCAATGGAAGACGCCATTAGGGGAATGGAAAATGATGATGAGTCCATCAGACTAAGACTGAGTATGATGAATCCTTTATGGATTAGTTGATATTTAAGGCGACATCCTTACATTTTCAAATATGTGATGTACGTACAAAATGAAAATTTTGCCAATTATTGTGGTCTTACATGTACTTTAAAATCTATTCAAATTGTATTGTGACTTGCAGTCTCGAGCTGCATCACACACACACACACACACACACACACACACATATAACACACACACATATATATATATATATATATATATATATATATATATATATATATATATATATATGAATTTTATCACATCACCGTGATTCATATACAAGCATTAAGCTACAAACGTCCTTTAATATCCAATTCGCTCTACCTCGGAAATAATATATTTTCATATATGTTACCGAAGGGGAATTTTTTAGTTGATAATAAGTTCTGGCCGTGTGGGTAAAGGCGTCACTGTAGTCCTGAGTTCTTGTCTTTCGTTGGTTCGAGCCCACGGGACGACGAACTTATTATCAACTAAAAAATTCCTCTTCGGTAACATATATGAAAATATCTTATTTCCGAGGTAGAGCGAATTGGATATTAAAGGACGTTTGTAGCTTAATGCATATATATATATATATATATATATATATATATATATATATATATATATATATATATATATATATATATATATATATATATATATTATATATATATATATATTTTTTTTTTATATGTGTGTGCGTGTGTCTACGTGCGCTGATATATGCATATTATTTAAAAGCTACAAAAATAGTAATAGAGAAATATGACCAAAGTAGACAAACAAAAGGGGGAGTAGGAGACCGTTATATGATGAGAGGAATATTTAACCCTTCTCAGACAATCTTGCCCTTGGCAGCACAACAGAGCTTTATTTATACAAGAAGGAATGTTTATTTAAATCGCAGGCTATTACAGTATTCAGGGTTCGTTAGGTTTCAGCTAGCCCCCAAGAATAAAGAATGGATTAAGATGCAAAAAAATTATGATCAATTTTATCTTGCTTCCGTGACCATTGTTGAAGATTCTAAATTGTAGCAGCCTCAAGTATCTGACAAATGAATTGACAAGACTTTTAGCATCAATATTTTATTCTTCTCACTTTATAATGTGGTTAGCACCACTTACATATTTTAAAATGGCAGAAATTTGGTAGTGTATCTCGCTTATCTTCGGTATTAAAATTTTCTCTGGGACACACTTCTTCCCCTGAACCCATTAGAATATGAATTGAGATTTATAGCAACGCTTGCAAGGTACCATGCACATGCCAATATCTTTGGATCTTTTATATTTCCGTTAACAGAACTGACTGGAAAGTGATGGTATTCGGCCTTGCTGAAAGCAAAAGGGTTATCAAGGACTGTCTTGTCCTAGAATCTCTGAAGTAAGAATCCTTTTGCTTTTAGCTACCAGAACGCCATTGCTTCTACGATAACTAATGCATACGGGAAAAATAAGTCACCGAAAGGTATTAGTCTAATTTTGATACTTTACGAGGGATGTAATAAATATTAGTTTAGTTTCGCTAAGAAAAAGCAGGTTTTGCATAAAGCTTGGACACCTACTATAGGTTAGATAGGCACATAAAAAATTTTGAATGATGCATGTAGCTCCAACCAACAGTTATGACCTGTGCTGCATCACAGAGTGTTTTTGGAAGTACAAGTCGCTTCAGAGGTCAGGTACTGAAGTTGAATAATTAATTAAGAAGGTTAACAACCTGCGTCTATCCCAAGGGTCATGGAAACCAGTTAGGACTGACCGTATCTTTTTAGAACTTTTTTCAAGGAATGTTGACATACCATATCCTTGAGGTTCACCTGGAAACAGCTCTGCCCCATAGCCTTAATTGGCTGCTATGCAGAAAACAGTTGCGCTGTAGACAGATCTGCAGTTATTACCAGATTTATAATCTGATTTGCGAAGTCTGCGTAAATGGGCAGAAACTCTGTGACTGAGACCTTTGCCTATGAGTCTGAGGCATGCGATCTCAGTGGGAGTTTCTTACAGTTTGCTCATCCTTAACCTTGAAGTAACCTTGAAAAATTTGCAGTGTCTGCAAATTTTTCGAAATTGAGATATGCCACCTATTGGGCTCGTGGAACACTAATACGCAAGGTACTGCAGTTTCAGAATGATCCTTCAATGCTTTCCACGAGTATTTAGGTGGTCCCATTGGCAGTATCTGCAAAATGAGTAGTAAGGCAAAGGAATATCTACCATTTTTCTCAGTTTTGTATTTTTGCAGATACTGCAGTTTTCCATTTTATGGCAGTATGGGTGAGAGTGGCAGATTATTCTCATCCTTGGACTTCCAGTTAAAGGAGGTCAAGGATTGTTAGTTTTTTTTGAAGTGAAGTATACAGTATATATGTATAATATTATATAGACAGACAGACACACACACACACACACACACACACATATATATATATATATATATATATATATATATATATATATATATATATATATATATATATATATATATATATATATATTTATATATATATATATATATATATATATATATATATATATATATATATATTGTGTGTGTCAATCTGTTTGTCTGTATATCTGCTATCTGCCTGCCTATGCGTGCGTGATTAAGAAAATGGAAATACCCGAATAAAAAAGGGAAAATCCCCGAAGCCGGATTAAGACAGAGGCACTGTTTACCCACCAGAAATAACAGGATTATCCAGTTCCTGAGTTGTCGTCGCAGCTCCAGCGAGGAATGGTAATTAATTGACTTCGTTTCTGTCGGTCTTCGTCTGCGTTTGGCAGGGAAAATTTTTTTTTTTTTTTCTAGGTCTTACTCACTCCTTCCAGCTGTAAGGAAACCTCGAACACGATTATGGAAATATTAACTTTGTCGATAATATTCGTATGTATTTGTTTATTTACACAGCGTACAGACAGATATCTGCAAGGTTGAATGTTCTTCAGCATGCGGAAATTATACTTAGAATTTGTGTCTGCATATATTAGTAAGGTTTATGTTTCAACATACACTCAATTTTTCTCGCTATATATATATGTTCTCATATTTATAACATTTTCATTCTTATGCACGAGCGAACGCATTCAGTTATTTTAGCATACAATATGCGTAACTGCGTACCTGGCAGTATATTCATATCTTTTGTACATTTAAATACCGATGCTATTTCTAAGCCGAGTGAACAAAGTAAATCCTGACTTGCAATCAGATTTTAAGGTGACGTCAAATCACAATTGACTTTGTTCTGTCGTTCAGCGTTATTCCCCCTGTAAATAAAGATCATTTTAGAGAATCGGTTTTGAGAATTAATGACCCACTCCAACCTCGAACGATTGATTAGGTATTCATGGGCTTTCATTAGTTTCCTTTTTTAATCTATCTGCGTGGTGTTTAAAAAAAGCCCACGGGTCAAAAAAAGAACAAAATCCCCTGGGGGAAAAACTCTTCAAGGACAAATGGCATACGAAATTCCCAAGTGATGGTTTGTATTCTTCTTATGTGCAGCTTCTTAACATCTCTGAGATTTAAAACATCACATTCATTATGCAGTCAGACTGCAGTGAGTAATGCCTTGTAAGATTTATGCTAGAACGTGCGTTATCGTTGTCGTGTTTTGTAAAGTTATTGTTCGCTGTTCTCAATGAAATTATTTGCAGTCATGAAAAGAAAGCGTAACTTTATAATTTATTGTATTTAAGAGTTAAGTAGTGCTTAAACGGAAGTGGATATTGCGATTTCATACAAAAAAAAAGTTTTCAATAATTGTGTCTGCTCATAAGCATATTATGATTGTTAAATACATACATACATACATACATGCATACATACATACGTACATACATACACAAAACGCACACACATATACATATATATATATATATATATATATATATATATATATATATATATATATATATATATATATATATATATATATATATATATATATATATGAGTGTGCGTGTGTGTGTGTGTGTGTGGTTGGGTGTATGTGTACTTGAAACTTAATAAAAAGGGTTAAGTATGGTATTTCTCGATGACACAATGAAGCTGAGAAGTCTTGGCTGACGTCCCACAGGAGAAGGGTTTCGCTGCATCTGAGTCATTCTGTTATATCAACTTCTAAAATTTGTATTACATTCTTCGAATTCAGTTTGAATGATAGAATTCTTAGAAGAGGAAACATTAAGATGCATTCGTTGAATGCGCTTTGTTGAATAATATATATATATATATATATATATATATATATATATATATATATATATATATATATATATATATATATATATATATATATATATATACATATATATATATATATATATATATATATATATATATATATATATATATATATTTATTTATATAATATATATACGTGTGTTTGTGTGTGTGTGTAAGACCCCTGCCCTTCACAACCCTTATTGAGACCCACCGCCGAATAATAACTACCTTAGGACAGCTGAAATATTCTGGGGCTTAATATAACTCCCTATAGAGTCTTGACTCACTTAGGGATCGAACCTGGTGCTTTTCTGCCGAGACATATGTCGATTTTAAAGACGGTGACGTCATGTAAACATATAATAATAGAATGTTCGCCCAATAGTTTTGATTATCTTTATCTGAACTTTTAGTTTTGGACGTCCAAAAATATGACGTTAAGAAGTAAAATAAACAAGAAAAAATTGCATTAAGACGATTACCGAGGCTGAAGAGTGTCAGTAATCTCCCTAATGCATGTGTGCACCATTTAATTCTTTTTATGTTCTGGCAGTACTCATTCACAGCAGAGAAAACTGCTAGCGCTCCATTTCAGATCAAAGCTGAGAACCAAGTGCCAACTGTATAGGCCAAGTGCCTGTTGATGCAACTATGAATTTGCTTGGCTAGCCTTCACCTCCACTGATTCATCCGGATCCGGGATGGTTAACACCTTTAGGAATAATCATTTTTGCAAAAGCAATTTTTTTTTTTTTTTTTTTTTTTTTTTTACCAGTATTTCAGAAGTGATACTTTTTAGTCGTTTAGTCATTTACTTTACCTCCATTCCTGGTTTCTTACTTCAGTCTTGCTATCCAACCTCTCTATTACTGCTTAGTGCAGCTGTGTGGTGTTGTCCCGTAGTTCCTTTTTAGGATCTTTGTACTTTATTTTCTTTGATTTCTAGATCTCTTTACCTTGCTGTCCAACCACTCGAGCTCACTCTTTCCACGTCATAAGGGCTTAGCATAACAGCCTACATTTCATAAAATCAAATCCAATCAAATCAACGGCTCTTTGTACTTTATTTTCTTTAATTTCTAGATCTCTTCACCTTGCTGTCCAACCACTCGAGCTCACTCTTTCCACGTCATAAGGGCTTAGCATAACAGCCTGCATTTCATAAAATCAAAGCCAATCAAATCAACGGCTTATAAAAAGAATTTTTCGTTTACTTCAGTCAGTTTTTAAAGCATTGGACGAGACACAAACCCCTTAGGGGCCAACGCCTTTGCTCGCTAATGTACCTCATCCAGTCCATACCAGTCCATTCTGACTGGCCATCCAGTCCGTACCGACTGGTGTAACCTGGAATGTCACTACGCAGTTCCGCTTGGGCAGTGTTGCATCGTATGTTCCTCAATACCTTTGTTTTCCACTGCGTAATATTATTGCTCTTCCCTTGTGTTACCAGCCCGAATACTTAAGTAGGATGTTGGTATCACTGTGCTTCTCGGCGTTTCGTCAATCTTTTGCTGAATAGATATATAATTTTTTTTTTTATGAGCTAAGGACACCCCTTCTTGCTTAAGGTGGAAACACGTAGACTGTTCATTGTCATGAAATGGGTTATTTTGTAGTTTCCGACAACTCTGCTGTTGTAAGTTAATCAAGGATATCCTATGGACATAAATATCAAATTCTCCAAGAACGCTCCTGAGATTATCGAAAATATCGTATATATTTAAGAGCGATCCGAGTTATTGTAAAGAGACGAATAAGTAAATATCTGGCGGTTAGAATATATAAACAATAATTACAGTTGGTGATAGTATCATGTACAGTTAGTGACAGAATCATGCATCTTCAGATTTTAGCGCAATGTTTTTTAAAAGTATAAACAGCGGTGTCCAAATTATTGCCTGTAGAACTTTTTCGCAGACACCCAGTAAGAGAAACAAAAGTTATCCCGCAGCATCAACAGAATCAGAAAAATATTTAACCATTATCAAACTTCCTGAAGGTTTCTAATAAACATCGGAAAGAATTCCGGGAGCGATACAGTACATTCTCGGAGCAAGGAGCACATTTTCTAATAAATAAAAAAATAGGCATTTTCAAGAATAATGAACGTGCCTTATAAAGAATTTAGAACATACTTTTTTATTTTCTGTAAAAGAAAACTGTCTGTCTGCACTTTTTCTGTCCGCCCTCGGATCTTGAAAACTACTGAGGCTAGAGGGCTGCAAATTGGTATGTTGATCATCCACCTCCAATCATGAAACAAACAAAATTGCAGCCCTCTAGCCTCAGAAGTTTTTTTTTTATTTAAGGTTAAATTTAGCCATAACCGTGCATTTGGCATCGATGTAGGACATGCCACCACCGGGCCGTGGTTAAAGTTTCATGGGCCGCGGCTCATACAGCATTATACCTAAACCACCGAAAGATAGATCTATTGTGCGTGGCCTTGATTATACACTTTAGCTGCTGTACAGAAAACTCGATTGCGCCGAAAAAACTCTGGCGCATTTCTTACTTGTTTAGTGTAGGTTCAAACTTTGGGAGATTCAGAAACAGACTGTTTGAAAACTTAAATGAATATTCTTTGAAAAAAAAATAGCAGCAGAATATTGGATATTACGAGCATGATTCCAAGAGATTAGGGTCTTTATTTTTGTTGGATAATAGCAGGAGCAAGTTGTCTGGTCAATGTTAATATAGTATAGAGGACGATACTCGTACATTTAAGATGTGCTATCACACAGTACTATATTTTAGTTTATTAGCCATTCTCTATATTTGATTACTTATTTATTCTCATTTACATCTATGGCCTTCTTCTAATTCGCCCCGTTTTTTTTATTGTGTTGTTCTTTTTTCACATCTGAACACAATAACGTTTGAATGCTTCCTTTTTTGCTATATACAGTTTATAATGACAAGTAAAACTATGAAAAATTACAAGCTTCTCCAGGATCAAGAGCCCGTACTGGCATAAGGCCAGTTTAATATACATACATACACACAACTATGGTAATGATGATCAACATTGAACAAACTTTACAAGGAATTAGGTTTATTCAGCATGAAAGATAAGAAGATACTTTCTAAAAAAAGGCGGGGGGAGAGAGAGAGAGAGAGAGAGAGAGAGAGAGAGAGAGAGAGAGAGAGAGAGAGAGAGAGAGAGAGAGAGAGAGAGAGAAAATTAGAAACGGGGTTTCTAAAAAAATGAGGACTTTAATAATATGTTTAAATAACCTGAATAGCTTTTCTGAAAATAAAAATATTTCTTGAGAACAAAGAATATGGCTTCTGAAGAAATAGGGTTATAATCTCTAGTGTGTTAAAAGCATAAATCCGGAGATTTGAATTCTAGCTTTCTGAAGAAACAAAAGGTGTTTTCGTTCACAACTCACCGTCTCCCTTAGAACAACCAATCTTGGTCCCAAAATAAAAAGATAAACGTACCTATGTTTTTGTAGAGGTATTTCAAATTTAATAATGTTTATTTTTTCGACTTGTCGTATATTAATTGACTGTTGTCAACACAAGTTATACAAAAAGAGTAGAAAAAGTACAGCCAAACCCTTAAAATTTATGCAGTACGTCTCAGTTTTTTTGTAACCGGTTTCAGTTTTTTTTATGAGTGCCCTATATCGTGTTGTTTATATACTGTTAACTGAAAATACTGCCTAAATAGCACATGGTTTTAGATCCATTTTGGTATAGACGCTATTTGTAACTTTCTCCCATCATGAATTATATTACGGAAAAGGTTATACATGAAAAGAAGGAAGCAATATGACCTCATATTACACATATTAATATTAATACTGTTATTAGAAACCAAGATGCAACGCTAGTTGGAGGAGAAGAATACTAAAAGCCTAAAGGCCAGATAATAAAAAGAGGAGATTGAGAAATAAAATTATTACGCCAAAAAAAAAAAAAAAAACAAATAAACGATGCAGTAACACGTATGTCAGCCTGGTCAGCAAAAAAAAAAAGAGGTAATTTTCCAAGACCGAAACACTGACGTTCCAAAGATTCAAGAACAGAATCGGAAATATCATTATCCAGTTTGGTCACGCAGCTGCGTAGTATTGAACCTCACAGAAGACAAGAAGGCAAGACTTAGAATTAACTTCATGTCTAGTGCTACGTGAGAATTAACTGCATAGCCAGTGTGCTTACGTGGTGGATGGATTAGTCTGGAGAGACCTGAATACAAAAGATGATCTGAATTATGAGCCATCGTATACTGAATGCACAATTAGCTCTAACTGAACGACGGTGGTAGAAATTAATAATATGAAGGTCGTGGATAAGAAATTTTCTGGAAATCGAGAGAAATAATTTTTTTCTTTACATAATTTTTATTCATTAATTATCATTATTCTTTTTAGAGGTAATTTTCTTATTGAAAAACCTCTCATAAAAGATTCTTTATTGGATGAACGTAGAAAAAAAAAATAAAATAGAAGTGTTGGTAAACTGTTCTGAATAGATGCGAACGTCTATTTTTTCAGACGGCCCTATCACCGGAGCAAACTGCTTCTGCCGATGTTTATTTATGGGCTTTTCAAACTTTCGAGACTTGTATTTTTCTCGTGATTTATGCGTCTTTCCAAAGTCGATAAGAAACTAAAGGGAAAATGGGAGAAGTTTTTCTTTCTTTTTTTCCTATTTTTTACAATATTTCCTTTATCTTATTTCTCTAGAAATATTATTGGTAGACCAAATAATTGGAGGGGTTTAACTAGAGGATAAACCCTTTATTTCCTTGTTCTTGTTCTTTGCAAAGGTGTGTGCTAGGAAGTATATCCTTGTACTTGATGATATATTTTTTCTTATATTTGTTTTGCAGGCATTTCCTTCCGTATTCTAGAAAAACTGGAGATCACATCATTAAGAAAGAAACTTGTTTGATAACTCATGACCTAATTAAGATGTTATTGCTACAATTTGGGTCACTATTTCTTCTTAAGCAAAGGCAATACGGACGTTCTGTGGATCCGCCCTTTGTAAAGATACAATATGTTCCTTCCACATGTGGAATCACATAGCATCTCCTCTCGAATAACAAGCGACTGAGGACAAAAGATTTACAGTACAGTGGAGTCTCGCGGGAGACGGAAGGATTGAAACTCATTTTTAGTTTTCTGTAAAAGAAAACTTTTGAGATGGCTTTGACTGTCCGTCCGCACTTTTTCTGTTCGCACTTTTTCTGCCTGCCCTCAGATCTTAAAAACTACTGAGGCTAGAGGGCTGCAAATTGGTATGTTCATCATCCACCCTCCAATCATCAAAGATAACAAATCGCAGCCCTGTAGCCCCATTAGTTATTTTATTTTATTTAAGGTTGAAGTTAGCCATCATCGTGCGTCTGGCACAGCTATTGTTGCCAACAACACAGGCCACCACCGGGCCCTGGCTGAAAGTTTCATAGGCCGTGGCTGAGAGTTTCATACAGCATTATACGCAGTACATAAAGCTCGTTTGCGCCGAAGAAACTTCTGCGCATTTTTTACTTGTTTTTCTGTGAGGTACTGAATATAAGTGATCACAGCGTAGTAAGTGAAGAAGCGAACTCGGCATAAAATTCTGAGCTCTTACTAATAGAACAATAGAACATTAGAATGAGAATTTATCTATTTTAAGAAGGGAGGGGAAACGATTTTAAACTACAGGAAAGCAAAAAGCTTGTTGATAAGACTCTTTGTAGATCTGCCGACGGTAAATAAGTATGTTTCATGAAGTGTTCAATACGTCTCAAAAGGAGAGAGAAAAGAAGTTCGTATGATTACTTTTCATCTTCTAAGAACAAACACTTGACACTTTAATTGACGGGATAACCGTCGAATCTTATATTCTTGTATCACATTATGTCTTTCGATGCGTTACAACTTAATACATAGTAAATGCAAAAAATAGATTTAGGTAGTTTGACATATTTTCGAAAAGTTGAAACGCTGTTTCGAGGCAGATCAAGCTAATATTTCAGGGCATCAACATAAAACTTCCTTTATAATCTAAATTCAACAAAAACCGATAAAGTTGATTTTTCTACGAATACCCGAGCCCCTGTGCAATGTAAAACTTCCTTTATAATCTAAATTCAACAAAAACCGATAAGGTTGATTTTTCTACGAATACCCGAGCCCCTGTGCAATGTTCAACAGTCTCGGATGAGCTTTAAGCTTACAAATAAACTACCACCCGCTGTGGTACTTTGCCAGTGAGTCACCTGGTCTCAATGCGGATATTACGTATTCTCTTTCCTAAGCCATAGTCTTCTATTTCTATGAAGAGGAAGACGAGTGATGTACGGAACTGCTTGAATGTGAAATGGAATCCTGTATAGTTTATGTACAAGCAGATGTATGCACCAATGTCAGGTGGGCCTTTTACATAATGATGCACTGTCTCTGTCGATTCGTTATCACCCGTGGCTATCCAGACTACACTTAAATGATGTCATACACAACGATACACATGCGCTCGTACGTACACACACACACACACACACACACACACACACACACACACATATATATATATATATATATATATATATATATATATATATATATATATATATATATAGTATACACACACAATCATGAAGCTACAAATGTCGTTTCATATCCAATTCACGTACTTCGGGAATATCCCCGAAGGGGAATTTTTTAAGTGACAAATTTATCACTTAAAAAATTCCCCTTCGGTGATAATTCCCCATCGGGGATATCCCCGAAGTGGCGTGAATTGGATGTTAAGCGATATTTGTAGCTTCATGAATGTATATAAATCACGGTGTGATCAAAAATTTAATAATAGGAGCTGCGTGTTCCAAACGTACCAGTGAGCTATCATGGTGGAGGTGGGTTAATGATGAAGCCGAGTACAATTTCCCCGCTCTCGACGGGTAAATAACTACGGCAGATTCGGCATTAACTTATACCTTTCCTGGTGGCTCGATGGTTTGACCGTCGAATGGAGTCGTTGGAGGGTACTGTGACGAGGGATCGAGACCCGGCGGTACCGATCCATCTATCACTTGAAATATTCCCCTTCGGTGATAATCCCCCATCGGGGATATTCCCGAAGTAGCGTGAAATGGATATTAATAAACGACATTTGTAGCCTCATGATTGTATATAAACCACGATGTGATAAAAAAAATTCATATATATATACATATATATATATATATATATATATATATATATATATATATATATATATATATATATATATATATATAATTATTCCTGATTTACATCGGCATCGAACTCAGTCCTCTCAAATGGGTGGGCCAATTGGTAGCTCCATTGCCTTTCAATTTGAGAGTTTTGGGTTCGATCCCGATGTGGGTCAGAAATATATTTCTGTGAAACTCGTGCCCATGTGCTGATTAGTCCCAAATATATATGTCTATAAACACACACACACACACACACACACATATATATATATATATGTGTGTGTGTGTATGTATGTATGTATATTTGTATAACTTTGTTGTTATCAAATTTGTTGTTATTTGTGATATTTTCTTTGTGGTTTTGTCTTTGCTCCTCGGTTTATTTTTCCTAACCTTGCCGCTTTCACAACTGAGACTGCATTTTGAGCTAAGGTTACAGGTTGCTAATAATAATAATAATAATAATAATAATAATAATAATAATAATAATAATAATAATAATAATAATAAGTGTTCGACTTTTCTGTAAGGCGAGGATGCACTCGAAATACCTGGAAGACGAACATACCATTAAGATCACCGCAGACAACGTCTTCGCTACCGACATCGACACACGTCATTTATTATCAAAACAGCCGCACGAGAAACCTAATTATGAAAAACAACCCAGCCCCACAAACGAGAGACCCTCTGAAACAGACGAATGCGGTATACTGATTCAAATGACCAGGTCGCTCCTATATCGGTATGACCACCAAGAAACTGGCGAAGAGAATCTCTTGTCATGCCCAAGAAGGCATCGTAAAAAATCATATGAGAGATGCCCGCAACATTACAAGGAATGAAATAGTGGGGAATACAGAAGTAATCGGAAAAGCCTGAGACCCAAGCGCCTACGGCTGCTAGAGGCGCTCTTAATACGGCAGGAGAAGCCCTTATTAAATACCACCCAAATGGTATTCCTCCTGCCTACCAGCATTAGGAGCCCTATTGCTTTTGTAGCTGATAGACCGGCGTCAGACACCGCAAGAAACGACAATCCCGAACGTGAAACTCACAATGAAGTTAGGGATTCTGTGAGCTGCCCGGCGCCCAATCAGAATATTCTCCGGGAAATACCAGGGAATGACGTCACACACCAGCCCCACCGCTCAGCAAGGCCGGGTATTCACGATCAGGTTTACCTGTCGGTCCACATGTCAGTTCATCGGAACTGACTTTAAAACTTCCTTGTAGACGACAGTTTGTGGGCAGAGTCAGTCCACTCACCAGAACAGATGAACTGATGGAATTACGTAAACTTCTTCCGACCGACTGACAGGTGATCGCACGTGTGGACGGTTAAGCAACGATTTTATGACAGTTCGCCACCGGATTTCGCCTGGGAAGGATCTCAGCCACTCAGACCAGAATATAAACTATGCATATGCCTAATTCATTTCATTGTTAGACCCTGCTGCCCTATTTGTAGACCGTTGTAAGTCCAAATCTTATGATAAAAATTTTTAAAAAATATCCCCATGTGATGGACAGTTTGGTATAGGCCTAGGCCAGTGTCCTGCCTTTTTATGGAAGGTGTTACTAGTGATAGTAGGGTTCACGGTCAATTTCATAAATAACTGAACCTACCCCTAGTTCTAATTTAATCTTATTCATTAATATTGCATAAGAATAGATATTCTCTCTTTAAATAAGCAATGTTTAAACCATACTCTGTTATGGTTTTTTGCATCTCTACTATTTTTAAGTGAATTGCCAAAGCAGCTAGTCTATGTAGCTCCACCTCCTAAAACTAAGCTATACTTACTTTACTTATCGGTCAGAGGAGTTTCCATCGCTGCCATACAAACTGAGGGTGATGACCTCGAGTTGACTGTCCGACTGACAGTTCTACTCTTTACGTGTGGTCACTCATCTGTCGAACAGTCGCAGGTGAACTGACAGGTAAACCTGATCGTGAATACCTGGCCCAAGGCTGCAACAGAGAGACCATCAGCGGTAAATTTTTGGCTTGCGAGAAAATCTCGCCAGCCAATAACCAGGGCAAATGTTTCTCCTCAGCCAATCACCGGACAGCTAAATTTGACCCCCCAACGCCCCCCCCCCCCCCGACCTTCTCGTACATAAAGAGCAAGACTCACATCGAATGTCAGTCTACTCCCGTCTTTTGGCGTGACCATACTCAGTGGAACCTGAGCGAAACGTGGCCTCGATTAACACTGAAGAAGGCTTTCTCCTGAAGGACAACTCCATAGACGACTTTCTCCTGAAGGACAACTCTACGGAAGATGAACTCCCGATTTCAATATCCTGTTGCTGATACACTGTGTTGATCGGAAATAAACTATCCAATTTTGCAACCTGCTTTCCTCTCCAAGTATGACCAATATCGACGTGTTACTGGCAGAATGCAGTAACCTAGAAAAATCAATTATTAGAAAAATAGAGAAAACTCTAAATAAACTGAATGCCGCTGATGCAGCTATCACCTTCAACGCATGTATAAAAGAGGGTCTATTACTTATTTATACTAATTTAGGCCTGCACGACCCTTCAGCTCGCAATAATAATAATGCTAAGAAATTCACAATCTCGTGAAAAACAATCTGTTTAATAAATATCCACAATTATATAGTAAATATATTACTATGTAAAATAAACAAGCAAAGAGTTTCGAACACCTGAACGGTGTTCCTCATCAGTGCTAACTTTAAAATGTAAAGCGAGAGAGAGGGTAGTTTTCCTATGAAGAGCTTTTAAAAATGGGGTCGCGGCGAGAAGATAACAGCCCATCACGGAAGTGCTGGTTCGGGTGTTGCTAGGTTATTCCAAATTCAACAGGCAATTGCGCCAGCCTCCTTGATCTTCGAACTTGCGATGTTGCACCTGCCTGCGCTGCATAGGTGCCATAGTCGGAACCATCCACAGAGACGTCGGCTATCTGGAGAGAGAGAGAGAGAGAGAGAGAGAGAGGGGCGGGGGGAAGAGGAAGCAGAGCATCAGTATTCACATGGTCAACGTCAGTTTTGAAATTAAAATGTTTTATGCAGTGTTTGGCAATAAACTAGTTGATAAAAGGGTCTTCATTTGTAAATGTCTTGTTACCTTCAAAAGATATTCCCATGTTTATAGCAGCACCTTCAACTAATCTTCTCACGTGAGAATCGTCACTTTTAAAAATAGTTCGTGCATCATCCCAATTAATTCTGTAGTCTAAATTAAAACTATGCGCAACCAAAGCGTTGCCCTTTGCATGAAGGTCATAGGGCCTTCTGTGTTCCCTTAATCTTACATCCAGTCCCTACCACTCTCCCCGTAGTAACAACCATTGCAGTCATGGCAGGAAACCTTGTGAACACCGTTGTTTCGCTTAGTGCTATTGTTGTTCTTCGTAAGGGTTTTTGCCAAGGTGTTTTTATAGGTAGAAACAATTTCTATATCCTTTTGGTATTTATTCATATAATCACCTACTTTTGAGACTTCTTCGTCAGAGGGCAATGATACATGTTTCTTGCTGTTATTCATTCATTTCCTTATGGGCATGACCTATATAAAACTTCCTTTCATCCCGGCTGATGGCGTCAGTAATAAAATGCTTCGGGTAGGCTACTCTAAGGACCTAAAGGTGTCTACGACATGGGACAGTTCTTCGTCAAAAAATGCTGGGTCGCATATACGAAGTGCACTTAAAACATTCCTTTTAACTTATTGTGAGTGGTGGAAAAATAATAAATATAATTATCTTTGTTGGTAGCTTTTCTAAAAACTGAAAATTTGAAAGAGTTGCTGTTTACAGCGTTTTGAATTAGAACATCTAAGAAAGAAATCTTGTCATCAACCTCTTTTTCAACTGTAAATTTTATAGAATCAATGACGTTGTTGGCAGTATTCAGTAAGCAGTCTAAAGTTCCGTCGTCGCCGTAAAAAATGATAAATATATCGTCTACACATATCTCACCCACAGGGCAGGCTTACAGTTTGGGTTACATCTCTTTAATATTTAAACTTTTGTGAACTCCATGCGACCAGTTTCTCGACTTGGTTATAATCTGTGTTGACTGTACTGTTTTCACATTTAATGATGAATATTTTCAAGAAAAATCTGGAGTTTCCTTGGGTTCACCACTGTTTTCATAAGAAAACTACCCTCTCTCTCGCTTTGCATTTTAACGTTAACACTGATGAGGAACACCGTTCAGGTGTTCGAAAGACTTTTCTTGTTTATTTTACATAGTAATATAGTATATAATTGTGGATTTTTATCACACAATGATAATGATAATAATAATGATGATACTATACTAGAGAAGTTGTATGGTAGATAAGGCACAGGACGGAGGGGGCAAACAGGTGTAAAACTAGGAACAGGATCTGTCGATTAATTGTTCATTATTAAACAGTTACATGATTACTTTGAAATTGAAGGGGAAAAGATCTAAGTGGATACACTGTACTGAAGATTGCTCATGATGAAATTCCATAGAAAGACATTGCAGACGGTTTTGATTTTGAAGATTAGTTGTCGACTGCACTAAAATTTTTTTTAGATGGAAATGAAGTTTGTACTGGAATTTGTAGGTGGGAGAGTGGCTGGTCCGAAGTAAATATAAGGTTGTCACCAGGTTTGATATGTCACCATGGCTTTTTGATGTTTTTGTGGAAGGAATTTAGCCAGAAGCAAAAGAGCAGACAGTGGATGCAGGTGCAAAGTTATGGTGTAAATGTCAGGTCATGACTGGGTGTTAGAATGGCTAATGTTTCCATTGCAGGTAATACACTACCTATTAAGGATGGTTAAAGAGAAACGGCAGGTTGGTGGAAGAGTCTGAGGTATTCATAAGAACGGAGATAATGAGCACGTGGGAAGAGAAGCAGGCCCAGGGTAAGACGGTAGCAAGACTAATAAACATGAGGCTTTTCACCCCTAAACTAATATTGTCACATGCAGAGTTATACTTAGAAGATATATATAGATACACATCGTTTGTTAATATATACTGTATGTATGTATATATATATATATATTATATATATTTATATATATATATATATATATATATATATATATATATATATAATATATATATATATATATATATAATATATATATATATATATATATATATATATATATATATATATATATATATAATATATATATATATATATATATATATATATATATATATATATATATACATATATAATATAATATACATATATATATATTATGATTATATATATATTATTTATATTATATAATGATATATATATGTATATATACTGTATATGTATCTATATATATGTGTGTATGTGTGTGTTTGCGTACGCGTGTATAGGAGAGAGAGAGAATAACCTGAGATACCACTTCATATCTTTCTGGATACATAGCTCAGACTTTCATAACACTCGATCATCATCCATGTAGCTAGCTGAGAGAGAGAGAGAGAGAGAGAGAGAGAGAGAGAGAGAGAGAGAGAGAGAGAGAGAGAGAGAGAGAGTCTACTTTTAAAAAAATTGAAAAACATGCTGGAAAAAGGACCCGTTTACAGAAACAAAAGACTTATATGAAGATAGAGCAAGAGAGTAAAAAGAGAGGAGTATGTACGAAACAATAAAAAATGTAACATCTTTCACAAACTGAACAAAGAAATATCATTTGAAATTCCACGTACTATTTTTCTTTTAATTTAATACGCCATGATAATGATCATGAATGAAGAATTTTTCATTTTACCAACAGAATTATGAAGATCAGGGACAAAACAGGTGAAAGGAAAGTTAACAGGGAAGTTTCGCGTTTAACACAATTTTCCTATTATCCCAAGAGGCAACGTGATACCTCTCAGAGTTCCAGAGATTATTTAAAAAAGAGGCGCAAATCTTCTATCGCACGATGGGAGCCATGTTACTCAATTTCTAGGAGCTTTTCCCCTCGTTTTCCAGTGTCAGACTCAGCCTTGTGGGAGTCTAATTATTTTGTATGATAATGAATTT
>JANJGK010000041.1:13445792-13483292 GCA_039081455.1 Macrobrachium rosenbergii
GGTTAAAAGATTAAAGGCGCTCCCATTTTTGATAAAGATCTTTCCTTCGAGGCAAAAGTAATCTGGCTTGGGTGTTTCTCCTACAGGCCAAAACCTCCCCTGCGGGCAGCAGGTGCAATGAGTCAAAGCATCTGTGTTGGGCGCACCCCTGCCCCATAGGAGGGGATAAAAGGCAAAAGCCCACGAGGTCTCGACACACACGCGGGCTGGAAGATATGGAGTGAACTTGTGAAGACGTCCTCAACACCTGGCCCCACCGATGCCCTTGCATCCTAACCACGTGGCCCTTCCCAAAGTATACTTCTCCTCGTGCCCTTCAACCGTATTCCTCGAGCCCACACGCCATTGCTTGGAGTTTCGAGGAGTCCCCATCGCCTTGCCCCTTTACGGAAGCCCTTGCATCTCACCACGTGGAAGAAACTCGTCCTCGGAAATCGCAAGTCATCCACGGACCGCCTTCTACACGCCCTCAGAAAATCTGCTAAGGTAAAGTGCCCTGGAAGAGCCCCATTTCAGTCACGCTTTTGTCTCGTAATATTTGCTTAAAGAGAAAGCCAGAAATCTCCCTTGTCTAATGTCCGTGCGCCTCTTGCATCGGCAGTATTAATTCTTTATTACTCCTTTGGCACCCTCAGTGCAGCTTCGAATTCATTATTCTTTTGTCTATTTTCATTACTGGCGTATAATGTGCATATCTCTCATTTCAGAGGGATTCTATTTCGTGGAAGCTTCTCGGACTGTGTCTGGAATCCCCCAGTTTCATTCAATCCAGTAGGAATCTCCTTCAGGATAGTAATCTACTTGAGTTCCTCTTTCCCGTACTGATATCATTTATGTAAATACACTCCTTTAAATTTGCCCACGTGTTTTACGTAATATTTCCCTCAGTAACCAGAGCCCTATGCTCATATGAAATTCTCCTTTGTTTTCCTCTTTTTTTACGTTTTCCCGTACCCACGGAGTCAGAATCACAAGGCTAAATTACCTTAAATTGTTGCTACCTGTCTCACAGAGCATATTTCAAACTAAAACCACGGAAAAACGTAAAAATGGCGACCTGGCCATAGATCTCGTTTTGCAGTTGCAGTTCCCCTAGTGTTGCTTTATTGCATTTGCAACTTGCCAGATCAGCTATTAGCAAAGCTAAGCTGGGTACGAGACAATTACGAACCTTTTGTGTAAAACCAGCACACAGATCCAGAAAATTCCACGTAAGTAATGTGTTAATCTTAGCAAAACCTTTTTACAATCGTGACTGTTCCTAGGAATTAGAAATAGGGACGCATGTATTCACTGAGAGAAAAGAACCGCCGTATTAGATTCGTTAATGCATGCCTTTCAGGATAGGTAGTTAGGAAATAACCAGTGCTAACCATCCTTTGCTTCGAGGAATAGTGCGAAATTCCTCTGTGTTAAAATCCTTGCCATATTCTTGCTTCGAGGAATAGTGCAAAAGAAATTCCTCTGTGATAAATTTTACTTCGCATTTCGAATTAGCGAACTGTTATTTAGGCGCGAATAAAATTCCCACGTGGGACACGACGAAGTCAGCTTGCATTGCTGAAAATTCTCTCAGTGTAGTTAGAATTCGAGTAGGTGTTAGGAAAGCGAAATTTAAACTCCGCTTATAGGGAAATTACTAGGCCGTTGTACTGTTATCCTCTCAGACGACTGGGAAATTCCCCGGAATCCCAGACGGTATATAAATATACGGGTTCATTCACCCAGAATCTAAAAATACCTCCGGTGTTGGCCAAACGACCTGCAACCCCCACCCCCGCCCATGCCCGCGTGTGTAGCATTTTTTTTTTTTTCTTTTTCCCCATTCATTCCCAGCATACATTTTTCTTTGGGTTTCCCGTTAGTAATTTCTAAGTCCTAAGGGACGAATCGTAATTCCAAGTCCTAAGTGACTCCTAAAATTCTACGTCGCACGTGGCGAGAATTCCTCCAAATTCCACAAATTCCAAGTCCTAAGTGACTCCTAAAATTCTACGTCGCACGTGGTGAGAATTCCTCCAAATTCCACAAATTCCAGTCCTCAGAGACTCCTAAAATTCTACGTCGCACGTGGCGAGAATTTCTCCAAATTCCAGTCCTTAGAGACTCCTAAAATTCTACGTCGCATGTGGCGAGAATTTCTCCAAATTCCAGTCCTCAGAGACTCCTAAAATTCTACGTCGCACGTGGCGAGAATTTCTACAAATTCCAGTCCTTAGAGACTCCTAAAATTCTACGTCGCACGTGGCGAGAATTTCTCCAAATTCCAGTCCTCAGAGACTCCTAAAATTCTACGTCGCACGTGGCGAGAATTTCTCCAAATTCCAGTCCTCAGAGACTCATACAAAAATTCTACGTCGCACGTGGCGAGAATTTCTCATTCCTGCGGGAACCCAAAATTAAGTCCTTTTGAGACATTATATAGTGTAGTTCACACACATCTAAGCCCTTACGGGACTGATCATTCTAGTTCGTTAGAACAACTCCTTAACTTCACGCTACAGCCGGCCAAGTCCGAGCGTGACAAAATCCAACTACGTCTTCCGAGACGCATATTAGAATTCGTTCGCCAAGAACAACCACGTCTTTCCAAGACACATCCAATTTTAACAAAGAGTCTTTTCAGACATATCCTATACCCATTATTCCAAGATGGCTAATACCAGAGCCCAACAAAACGAGGATTTCAAATTCTACATGTCCGCTGGGAAGGACATGGGACTATCGGGGCAAGATCGGAGAGCATGGGTTCAAGAGTGAGTGGACGATGCCAAGGCGGAGAGAGCAAGAGAACGTGAAGAGAGAGAGAGAGAACGAGTTGCCCAAGAGCAACGAGAGGCTAAAGAACGTGAGGAGAGAGAGAGGGCAAGAATTGCCCAAGAGCAGGAGAAGGATAAAGAACGTGCAGAGAGAGAGAGGGAACGAATCGCTCAAGAACAACGGGAGGAAAAAGAACGTGCAGAGAGGGAGAGAGAACGTGCAGAGAGGGAGAGAGAACGTGCAGAGAGGGAGAGAGAACGTGAGGAGAGAGAGAGAGAACGCGCCCACGAGCTCCAGATGCTAGAACGACAGCCCGTCACCCCCCCGCCCCCTGCCGCGGGGATGAGTGCCCTCAGCCAAGCTCACTCGTTCATGCCAAAATGGACCGAGTCCGAACCCGAAGTATGGCTTGAAAGGGCCGAACGAGTCCTGGAGTGCTGCGATCTCTCCCCCGCGGAACTCTCCCTTGTTCTCACTAAATTCCTGGGCGGAAAGGCCCTCGTTGCCTACCACGCCCTTCCCGCAGACGATCGGGGAAACTGGGAAGCCGTACGCCAAGCAGTTACGAAGGCGTACGAGATTACCCCCGAGCGGTGGAGGAGACGTTGGAGAGAGCAGCCCAGAGAAGCAGGCCAGACTTGGTCCGATTGGGCGTACCATTCGGAGCGGGCGTTGACAAAATGGCTCGATTCCGAAGGAGCCACTAACACCGCCGAGGTACTCGAGCGGTTTAAATTCGAGCATTTCCTGCGCTACGCCCCTCCTGCCCTCGCCACCCATATAGTGGAAAAAGCCCCAGCAACACTCACCGAGTGTTGCCGAATAGCAGATATGTGGGAAACCCACCACCCTCAAGAAGGATCCATGGGGCGGAAGATAAATCCCCCGTCCCTCCTCGGAGGTTCAAATTCCCACAAAAATGGGAACTCGGGCAAGCCCCTAACTTGCCATTATTGCAAGAAAACGGGGCATTCCTCCGAACAGTGCCGGAACAAGAAACCGGCTCCTCTCTCTCCCGGAAAACCGACAAATAACTCGCCTGCGCCCTCCACAGGGGCAGCGCGGAAAGACTTTAGCCAGACCTTTTGCACGGCGTGCAAGGTCTATGGCCATTCTCCCGCATGGGCAAAATGCCCACGCAATAATAAAGTAAATACTCCCACCGTCGCCTTGGCCGTCACAGATCCCCAGTCATTAGGCCCTCCCGCCGAAGGGCCTGTATACGTGGCCCCTCCACGAGGTAGCGAGCCCGCGCGCCGAGTCACTGCTTTCGAGGACTCGGGCGCGCAAATCTCCCTCATCAGAAGGGACAGAGTTCCCTACGAAGCTATCATCAATAGACGAAAACTCGTCACGATCGAGGGAATAAATCAGTTTAAAATGATACTCCCTACGGTCCAATTGAGAGTCACAAGACCTCACCAATCCAAAATTTGCAATCTTGCAGTAGCAAGCCATCTCCCCGGAGGCTATGACGTCATCCTGGGACAGGACTTTCAGTCCCCACCGAAATCACGACAATCTAGGGGTCCACATTCCCCGAATCATTCCGCGGGCGCGAGTAGTCCTCCCCCGCTTCTCCCTCAGTCAAGACTGGCGCCCCCTGGGTACCAGGAGGACGTGCAGTCCCCACCAGTGCCACCTGAGTACGATGTACAGTGGCCCCCTCAATCGGTTCCCGATCCAATTCCAGTGCCCGGCCATGCCTCAGTGCTAGTGCCAGGGCCCCAATCAAATCTCCCTTCAGGAGATGCCAAATTCCTGCCGGTGCCACTTGCATGCCCCGAGCAGGGCCAAGCTTCGTCCGTCCTGACCAACGAGCCCAAGAAACCTCTGATAGCGCCTGACTCTGCCCTAGTGCCAGCGCCAGAGCGCTACGCCGATCTCCATTCACGGGATCCAACTCAGGACCCCCTCTCTTCCCCCGGCCTGGCACCGCTACCAGCGTCGGTCAGAGAGACGGTTCCTCCCGACCACCGCGGAAGCTCACCTGCAGGTGCGGCCTCGCAACCCGTGCCTGAGCTGGTCATCGATACCGGCGAGCCGCTCACGCCACCCCCGACCGCCTCCTCTCTGCCTCAGTCCGTCGCCGACGCAATTGCAAGTCAGGATTCTGCCATATCTCACTTGGCCGATGAACTACAAGAGCCGCGACGGATCATGGTAGAACCCGCACGGAACACTCCTGCGTCAGCTGTCGCATCAGCAGGCCCAGGTGGTACTCCGTGCCGCCCTCCGGTCGCGGGCCCTCCGCTTCCCCGGCCGAGGACGACTGTCCCATTAAGAAAGGCTCAAGGCGAAATTACCATGGGCGTGGGACATTCCAGGTAATTTACAAAGAGCTCTAGAGCTCCCATGGCACCTGTGCCACCATTTCATTTTTCGAAGGTCTTGGCACCCCTAATCCAGAAGGGGATGTCAGACCCTCCTCTATCTTCTTCCGTTCCTCAGGAACTGCTATCTCTTACCATCCTCTACTAATCTTCCCTTAAATTATCCCCACAAGAGGCAATTAAATACGGGATACCATTCCCCACACAATGTATAAATCATTAAGAATAACAGAGTGAGAAGTGGCACGCCCTTGCGCCCATACCTTGGCACCGGGCGTGCGTGTCAGCCCCTCCTGAAGGAGTCGCGCCCTTCGGGTGCACTTTTCTCGCCCTGGGACTGAAAGGATAGTCCGGGCCGTAATTTATAGGCGTAGGACGAGAAATTCCCGCCTAACCCAATAAAACCCTCCCTCTTTTTCCCTTAGTTCTTCTGCCAATATCATTTACTTTCTTTTAGTCATTTATTTATCTATAATTTTAATGAATCGCGAGTCATAAACTCTTGCCCTTGTGATTTAAATGCCCCTTTTGTAAGCTCTGAGGGACGTGTCCCGCCTTTCATATGCGGTCAAGTTTCATTCGTAATGTCTTGGTAATTTTCCTTTTGTTATTATTATCCCTTTTCCCCCTTCCATTTCCTTCCAAGATCTCTGTTTGTCCTACCCCACATCTTTTGTCTGCTCGCCCCGTCATAACATTGAGTAGGCAGTGGACGCATAAAATTAGCGTAGTTTAAGGTTAGCGAATTAAAACCTCGCGAATACTCTCGTCCGCATACGGCTGTCAAAATCCGTGTGGGGCCGGCTAAGCAAAGTACGTTAAAACGAAGATAAATTATCAATGCGAATATGTATAGTCATTACAGTATCGCGTAAAAGGGGATGTCATTTACAAAAGTAAACGCTGTTTTTCATTTACACAGCCTCTTCAAGGCAGATTGTACTAACCGCATGCATTTTATCTAAAATTAAGTAACCGTGTATTTTAATTCTTGAACAATAACCATTTCTTTTCATTTGTTGGCCATAGCCTCATATACGTGGTCCTATAATCTTAATTAATTCACAATTGTTCGAGTCACTTTATAAAGTTACAGTGGGTAACCAAATCTAAAGTAATTATTCTTTTGCAAGTGTTTAAATCACTTTGCGTTCTGTTAACGAAAATTGTCCCAATGTGTTATTAAAAGTAATGTCTCAGCTTCATAAAACCCTTAGGAGTAAAGTTCATTGCAAGGCAGAATGTAGAGTAACGTAAAGCATTTGCCGCTCATTCTTGAATATCGATGTACACACCCGAAGGAGGTATGTACATCATCTTGTATGGGGAGGTATTATGATTAGCAAGAATTCGCTAGCAAATTACCTCCCCCCCCCTCCTTTGTTGTTGTTGGTTGTTCATTTACTGCCAGCCGGCCGATCGATAGACCATCTGTCTATCGACTTAAAAACAAGGGTTAAAAGATTAAAGGCGCTCCCATTTTTGATAAAGATCTTTCCTTCGAGGCAAAAGTAATCTGGCTTGGGTGTTTCTCCTACAGGCCAAAACCTCCCCTGCGGGCAGCAGGTGCAATGAGTCAAAGCATCTGTGTTGGGCGCACCCCTGCCCCATAGGAGGGGATAAAAGGCAAAAGCCCACGAGGTCTCGACACACACGCGGGCTGGAAGATATGGAGTGAGCTTGTGAAGACGTCCTCAACACCTGGCCCCACCGATGCCCTTGCATCCTAACCACGTGGCCCTTCCCAAAGTATACTTCTCCTCGTGCCCTTCAACCGTATTCCTCGAGCCCACACGCCATTGCTTGGAGTTTCGAGGAGTCCCCATCGCCTTGCCCCTTTACGGAAGCCCTTGCATCTCACCACGTGGAAGAAACTCGTCCTCGGAAATCGCAAGTCATCCACGGACCGCCTTCTACACGCCCTCGGAAAATCTGCTAAGGTAAAGTGCCCTGGAAGAGCCCCATTTCAGTCACGCTTTTGTCTCGTAATATTTGCTTAAAGAGAAAGCCAGAAATCTCCCTTGTCTAATGTCCGTGCGCCTCTTGCATCGGCAGTATTAATTCTTTATTACTCCTTTGGCACCCTCAGTGCAGCTTCGAATTCATTATTCTTTTGTCTATTTTCATTACTGGCGTATAATGTGCATATCTCTCATTTCAGAGGGATTCTATTTCGTGGAAGCTTCTCGGACTGTGTCTGGAATCCCCCAGTTTCATTCAATCCAGTAGGAATCTCCTTCAGGATAGTAATCTACTTGAGTTCCTCTTTCCCGTACTGATATCATTTATGTAAATACACTCCTTTAAATTTGCCCACGTGTTTTACGTAATATTTCCCTCAGTAACCAGAGCCCTATGCTCATATGAAATTCTCCTTTGTTTTCCTCTTTTTTTACGTTTTCCCGTACCCACGGAGTCAGAATCACAAGGCTAAATTACCTTAAATTGTTGCTACCTGTCTCACAGAGCATATTTCAAACTAAAACCACGGAAAAACGTAAAAATGGCGACCTGGCCATAGATCTCGTTTTGCAGTTGCAGTTCCCCTAGTGTTGCTTTATTGCATTTGCAACTTGCCAGATCAGCTATTAGCAAAGCTAAGCTGGGTACGAGACAATTACGAACCTTTTGTGTAAAACCAGCACACAGATCCAGAAAATTCCACGTAAGTAATGTGTTAATCTTAGCAAAACCTTTTTACAATCGTGACTGTTCCTAGGAATTAGAAATAGGGACGCATGTATTCACTGAGAGAAAAGAACCGCCGTATTAGATTCGTTAATGCATGCCTTTCAGGATAGGTAGTTAGGAAATAACCAGTGCTAACCATCCTTTGCTTCGAGGAATAGTGCGAAATTCCTCTGTGTTAAAATCCTTGCCATATTCTTGCTTCGAGGAATAGTGCAAAAGAAATTCCTCTGTGATAAATTTTACTTCGCATTTCGAATTAGCGAACTGTTATTTAGGCGCGAATAAAATTCCCACGTGGGACACGACGAAGTCAGCTTGCATTGCTGAAAATTCTCTCAGTGTAGTTAGAATTCGAGTAGGTGTTAGGAAAGCGAAATTTAAACTCCGCTTATAGGGAAATTACTAGGCCGTTGTACTGTTATCCTCTCAGACGACTGGGAAATTCCCCGGAATCCCAGACGGTATATAAATATACGGGTTCATTCACCCAGAATCTAAAAATACCTCCGGTGTTGGCCAAACGACCTGCAACCCCCACCCCCGCCCATGCCCGCGTGTGTAGCATTTTTTTTTTTTTCTTTTTCCCCATTCATTCCCAGCATACATTTTTCTTTGGGTTTCCCGTTAGTAATTTCTAAGTCCTAAGGGACGAATCGTAATTCCAAGTCCTAAGTGACTCCTAAAATTCTACGTCGCACGTGGCGAGAATTCCTCCAAATTCCACAAATTCCAAGTCCTAAGTGACTCCTAAAATTCTACGTCGCACGTGGTGAGAATTCCTCCAAATTCCACAAATTCCAGTCCTCAGAGACTCCTAAAATTCTACGTCGCACGTGGCGAGAATTTCTCCAAATTCCAGTCCTTAGAGACTCCTAAAATTCTACGTCGCATGTGGCGAGAATTTCTCCAAATTCCAGTCCTCAGAGACTCCTAAAATTCTACGTCGCACGTGGCGAGAATTTCTACAAATTCCAGTCCTTAGAGACTCCTAAAATTCTACGTCGCACGTGGCGAGAATTTCTCCAAATTCCAGTCCTCAGAGACTCCTAAAATTCTACGTCGCACGTGGCGAGAATTTCTCCAAACCCCAGTCCTCAGAGACTCATACAAAAATTCTACGTCGCACGTGGCGAGAATTTCTCATTCCTGCGGGAACCCAAAATTAAGTCCTTTTGAGACATTATATAGTGTAGTTCACACACATCTAAGCCCTTACGGGACTGATCATTCTAGTTCGTTAGAACAACTCCTTAACTTCACGCTACAGCCGGCCAAGTCCGAGCGTGACAAAATCCAACTACGTCTTCCGAGACGCATATTAGACTTCGTTCGCCAAGAACAACCACGTCTTTCCAAGACACATCCAATTTTAACAAAGAGTCTTTTCAGACATATCCTATACCCATTATTCCAAGATGGCTAATACCAGAGCCCAACAAAACGAGGATTTCAAATTCTACATGTCCGCTGGGAAGGACATGGGACTATCGGGGCAAGATCGGAGAGCATGGGTTCAAGAGTGAGTGGACGATGCCAAGGCGGAGAGAGCAAGAGAACGTGAAGAGAGAGAGAGAGAACGAGTTGCCCAAGAGCAACGAGAGGCTAAAGAACGTGAGGAGAGAGAGAGGGCAAGAATTGCCCAAGAGCAGGAGAAGGATAAAGAACGTGCAGAGAGAGAGAGGGAACGAATCGCTCAAGAACAACGGGAGGAAAAAGAACGTGCAGAGAGGGAGAGAGAACGTGCAGAGAGGGAGAGAGAACGTGCAGAGAGGGAGAGAGAACGTGAGGAGAGAGAGAGAGAACGCGCCCACGAGCTCCAGATGCTAGAACGACAGCCCGTCACCCCCCCGCCCCCTGCCGCGGGGATGAGTGCCCTCAGCCAAGCTCACTCGTTCATGCCAAAATGGACCGAGTCCGAACCCGAAGTATGGCTTGAAAGGGCCGAACGAGTCCTGGAGTGCTGCGATCTCTCCCCCGCGGAACTCTCCCTTGTTCTCACTAAATTCCTGGGCGGAAAGGCCCTCGTTGCCTACCACGCCCTTCCCGCAGACGATCGGGGAAACTGGGAAGCCGTACGCCAAGCAGTTACGAAGGCGTACGAGATTACCCCCGAGCGGTGGAGGAGACGTTGGAGAGAGCAGCCCAGAGAAGCAGGCCAGACTTGGTCCGATTGGGCGTACCATTCGGAGCGGGCGTTGACAAAATGGCTCGATTCCGAAGGAGCCACTAACACCGCCGAGGTACTCGAGCGGTTTAAATTCGAGCATTTCCTGCGCTACGCCCCTCCTGCCCTCGCCACCCATATAGTGGAAAAAGCCCCAGCAACACTCACCGAGTGTTGCCGAATAGCAGATATGTGGGAAACCCACCACCCTCAAGAAGGATCCATGGGGCGGAAGATAAATCCCCCGTCCCTCCTCGGAGGTTCAAATTCCCACAAAAATGGGAACTCGGGCAAGCCCCTAACTTGCCATTATTGCAAGAAAACGGGGCATTCCTCCGAACAGTGCCGGAACAAGAAACCGGCTCCTCTCTCTCCCGGAAAACCGACAAATAACTCGCCTGCGCCCTCCACAGGGGCAGCGCGGAAAGACTTTAGCCAGACCTTTTGCACGGCGTGCAAGGTCTATGGCCATTCTCCCGCATGGGCAAAATGCCCACGCAATAATAAAGTAAATACTCCCACCGTCGCCTTGGCCGTCACAGATCCCCAGTCATTAGGCCCTCCCGCCGAAGGGCCTGTATACGTGGCCCCTCCACGAGGTAGCGAGCCCGCGCGCCGAGTCACTGCTTTCGAGGACTCGGGCGCGCAAATCTCCCTCATCAGAAGGGACAGAGTTCCCTACGAAGCTATCATCAATAGACGAAAACTCGTCACGATCGAGGGAATAAATCAGTTTAAAATGATACTCCCTACGGTCCAATTGAGAGTCACAAGACCTCACCAATCCAAAATTTGCAATCTTGCAGTAGCAAGCCATCTCCCCGGAGGCTATGACGTCATCCTGGGACAGGACTTTCAGTCCCCACCGAAATCACGACAATCTAGGGGTCCACATTCCCCGAATCATTCCGCGGGCGCGAGTAGTCCTCCCCCGCTTCTCCCTCAGTCAAGACTGGCGCCCCCTGGGTACCAGGAGGACGTGCAGTCCCCACCAGTGCCACCTGAGTACGATGTACAGTGGCCCCCTCAATCGGTTCCCGATCCAATTCCAGTGCCCGGCCATGCCTCAGTGCTAGTGCCAGGGCCCCAATCAAATCTCCCTTCAGGAGATGCCAAATTCCTGCCGGTGCCACTTGCATGCCCCGAGCAGGGCCAAGCTTCGTCCGTCCTGACCGACGAGCCCAAGAAACCTCTGATAGCGCCTGACTCTGCCCTAGTGCCAGCGCCAGAGCGCTACGCCGATCTCCATTCACGGGATCCAACTCAGGACCCCCTCTCTTCCCCCGGCCTGGCACCGCTACCAGCGTCGGTCAGAGAGACGGTTCCTCCCGACCACCGCGGAAGCTCACCTGCAGGTGCGGCCTCGCAACCCGTGCCTGAGCTGGTCATCGATACCGGCGAGCCGCTCACGCCACCCCCGACCGCCTCCTCTCTGCCTCAGTCCGTCGCCGACGCAATTGCAAGTCAGGATTCTGCCATATCTCACTTGGCCGATGAACTACAAGAGCCGCGACGGATCATGGTAGAACCCGCACGGAACACTCCTGCGTCAGCTGTCGCATCAGCAGGCCCAGGTGGTACTCCGTGCCGCCCTCCGGTCGCGGGCCCTCCGCTTCCCCGGCCGAGGACGACTGTCCCATTAAGAAAGGCTCAAGGCGAAATTACCATGGGCGTGGGACATTCCAGGTAATTTACAAAGAGCTCTAGAGCTCCCATGGCACCTGTGCCACCATTTCATTTTTCGAAGGTCTTGGCACCCCTAATCCAGAAGGGGATGTCAGACCCTCCTCTATCTTCTTCCGTTCCTCAGGAACTGCTATCTCTTACCATCCTCTACTAATCTTCCCTTAAATTATCCCCACAAGAGGCAATTAAATACGGGATACCATTCCCCACACAATGTATAAATCATTAAGAATAACAGAGTGAGAAGTGGCACGCCCTTGCGCCCATACCTTGGCACCGGGCGTGCGTGTCAGCCCCTCCTGAAGGAGTCGCGCCCTTCGGGTGCACTTTTCTCGCCCTGGGACTGAAAGGATAGTCCGGGCCGTAATTTATAGGCGTAGGACGAGAAATTCCCGCCTAACCCAATAAAACCCTCCCTCTTTTTCCCTTAGTTCTTCTGCCAATATCATTTACTTTCTTTTAGTCATTTATTTATCTATAATTTTAATGAATCGCGAGTCATAAACTCTTGCCCTTGTGATTTAAATGCCCCTTTTGTAAGCTCTGAGGGACGTGTCCCGCCTTTCATATGCGGTCAAGTTTCATTCGTAATGTCTTGGTAATTTTCCTTTTGTTATTATTATCCCTTTTCCCCCTTCCATTTCCTTCCAAGATCTCTGTTTGTCCTACCCCACATCTTTTGTCTGCTCGCCCCGTCATAACATTGAGTAGGCAGTGGACGCATAAAATTAGCGTAGTTTAAGGTTAGCGAATTAAAACCTCGCGAATACTCTCGTCCGCATACGGCTGTCAAAATCCGTGTGGGGCCGGCTAAGCAAAGTACGTTAAAACGAAGATAAATTATCAATGCGAATATGTATA
Organism: Macrobrachium rosenbergii; assembly: GCA_039081455.1. NCBI lineage: Eukaryota > Metazoa > Arthropoda > Malacostraca > Decapoda > Palaemonidae > Macrobrachium > Macrobrachium rosenbergii. Next base: position 13,458,288 of record JANJGK010000041.1, read on the forward strand.
GTCATTACAGTATCGCGTAAAAGGGGATGTCATTTACAAAAGTAAACGCTGTTTTTCATTTACACAGCCTCTTCAAGGCAGATTGTACTAACCGCATGCATTTTATCTAAAATTAAGTAACCGTGTATTTTAATTCTTGAACAATAACCATTTCTTTTCATTTGTTGGCCATAGCCTCATATACGTGGTCCTATAATCTTAATTAATTCACAATTGTTCGAGTCACTTTATAAAGTTACAGTGGGTAACCAAATCTAAAGTAATTATTCTTTTGCAAGTGTTTAAATCACTTTGCGTTCTGTTAACGAAAATTGTCCCAATGTGTTATTAAAAGTAATGTCTCAGCTTCATAAAACCCTTAGGAGTAAAGTTCATTGCAAGGCAGAATGTAGAGTAACGTAAAGCATTTGCCGCTCATTCTTGAATATCGATGTACACACCCGAAGGAGGTATGTACATCATCTTGTATGGGGAGGTATTATGATTAGCAAGAATTCGCTAGCAAATTACCTCCCCCCCCCTCCTTTGTTGTTGTTGGTTGTTCATTTACTGCCAGCCGGCCGATCGATAGACCATCTGTCTATCGACTTAAAAACAAGGGTTAAAAGATTAAAGGCGCTCCCATTTTTGATAAAGATCTTTCCTTCGAGGCAAAAGTAATCTGGCTTGGGTGTTTCTCCTACAGGCCAAAACCTCCCCTGCGGGCAGCAGGTGCAATGAGTCAAAGCATCTGTGTTGGGCGCACCCCTGCCCCATAGGAGGGGATAAAAGGCAAAAGCCCACGAGGTCTCGACACACACGCGGGCTGGAAGATATGGAGTGAGCTTGTGAAGACGTCCTCAACACCTGGCCCCACCGATGCCCTTGCATCCTAACCACGTGGCCCTTCCCAAAGTATACTTCTCCTCGTGCCCTTCAACCGTATTCCTCGAGCCCACACGCCATTGCTTGGAGTTTCGAGGAGTCCCCATCGCCTTGCCCCTTTACGGAAGCCCTTGCATCTCACCACGTGGAAGAAACTCGTCCTCGGAAATCGCAAGTCATCCACGGACCGCCTTCTACACGCCCTCGGAAAATCTGCTAAGGTAAAGTGCCCTGGAAGAGCCCCATTTCAGTCACGCTTTTGTCTCGTAATATTTGCTTAAAGAGAAAGCCAGAAATCTCCCTTGTCTAATGTCCGTGCGCCTCTTGCATCGGCAGTATTAATTCTTTATTACTCCTTTGGCACCCTCAGTGCAGCTTCGAATTCATTATTCTTTTGTCTATTTTCATTACTGGCGTATAATGTGCATATCTCTCATTTCAGAGGGATTCTATTTCGTGGAAGCTTCTCGGACTGTGTCTGGAATCCCCCAGTTTCATTCAATCCAGTAGGAATCTCCTTCAGGATAGTAATCTACTTGAGTTCCTCTTTCCCGTACTGATATCATTTATGTAAATACACTCCTTTAAATTTGCCCACGTGTTTTACGTAATATTTCCCTCAGTAACCAGAGCCCTATGCTCATATGAAATTCTCCTTTGTTTTCCTCTTTTTTTACGTTTTCCCGTACCCACGGAGTCAGAATCACAAGGCTAAATTACCTTAAATTGTTGCTACCTGTCTCACAGAGCATATTTCAAACTAAAACCACGGAAAAACGTAAAAATGGCGACCTGGCCATAGATCTCGTTTTGCAGTTGCAGTTCCCCTAGTGTTGCTTTATTGCATTTGCAACTTGCCAGATCAGCTATTAGCAAAGCTAAGCTGGGTACGAGACAATTACGAACCTTTTGTGTAAAACCAGCACACAGATCCAGAAAATTCCACGTAAGTAATGTGTTAATCTTAGCAAAACCTTTTTACAATCGTGACTGTTCCTAGGAATTAGAAATAGGGACGCATGTATTCACTGAGAGAAAAGAACCGCCGTATTAGATTCGTTAATGCATGCCTTTCAGGATAGGTAGTTAGGAAATAACCAGTGCTAACCATCCTTTGCTTCGAGGAATAGTGCGAAATTCCTCTGTGTTAAAATCCTTGCCATATTCTTGCTTCGAGGAATAGTGCAAAAGAAATTCCTCTGTGATAAATTTTACTTCGCATTTCGAATTAGCGAACTGTTATTTAGGCGCGAATAAAATTCCCACGTGGGACACGACGAAGTCAGCTTGCATTGCTGAAAATTCTCTCAGTGTAGTTAGAATTCGAGTAGGTGTTAGGAAAGCGAAATTTAAACTCCGCTTATAGGGAAATTACTAGGCCGTTGTACTGTTATCCTCTCAGACGACTGGGAAATTCCCCGGAATCCCAGACGGTATATAAATATACGGGTTCATTCACCCAGAATCTAAAAATACCTCCGGTGTTGGCCAAACGACCTGCAACCCCCACCCCCGCCCATGCCCGCGTGTGTAGCATTTTTTTTTTTTCTTTTTCCCCATTCATTCCCAGCATACATTTTTCTTTGGGTTTCCCGTTAGTAATTTCTAAGTCCTAAGGGACGAATCATAATTCCAAGTCCTAAGTGACTCCTAAAATTCTACGTCGCACGTGGCGAGAATTCCTCCAAATTCCACAAATTCCAAGTCCTAAGTGACTCCTAAAATTCTACGTCGCACGTGGCGAGAATTCCTCCAAATTCCACAAATTCCAGTCCTCAGAGACTCCTAAAATTCTACGTCGCACGTGGCGAGAATTTCTCCAAATTCCAGTCCTTAGAGACTCCTAAAATTCTACGTCGCATGTGGCGAGAATTTCTCCAAACTCCAGTCCTCAGAGACTCCTAAAATTCTACGTCGCACGTGGCGAGAATTTCTACAAATTCCAGTCCTTAGAGACTCCTAAAATTCTACGTCGCACGTGGCGAGAATTTCTCCAAATTCCAGTCCTCAGAGACTCCTAAAATTCTACGTCGCACGTGGCGAGAATTTCTCCAAACCCCAGTCCTCAGAGACTCATACAAAAATTCTACGTCGCACGTGGCGAGAATTTCTCATTCCTGCGGGAACCCAAAATTAAGTCCTTTTGAGACATTATATAGTGTAGTTCACACACATCTAAGCCCTTACGGGACTGATCATTCTAGTTCGTTAGAACAACTCCTTAACTTCACGCTACAGCCGGCCAAGTCCGAGCGTGACAAAATCCAACTACGTCTTCCGAGACGCATATTAGACTTCGTTCGCCAAGAACAACCACGTCTTTCCAAGACACATCCAATTTTAACAAAGAGTCTTTTCAGACATATCCTATACCCATTATTCCAAGATGGCTAATACCAGAGCCCAACAAAACGAGGATTTCAAATTCTACATGTCCGCTGGGAAGGACATGGGACTATCGGGGCAAGATCGGAGAGCATGGGTTCAAGAGTGAGTGGACGATGCCAAGGCGGAGAGAGCAAGAGAACGTGAAGAGAGAGAGAGAGAACGAGTTGCCCAAGAGCAACGAGAGGCTAAAGAACGTGAGGAGAGAGAGAGGGCAAGAATTGCCCAAGAGCAGGAGAAGGATAAAGAACGTTCAGAGAGAGAGAGGGAACGAATCGCTCAAGAACAACGGGAGGAAAAAGAACGTGCAGAGAGGGAGAGAGAACGTGCAGAGAGGGAGAGAGAACGTGCAGAGAGGGAGAGAGAACGTGAGGAGAGAGAGAGAGAACGCGCCCACGAGCTCCAGATGCTAGAACGACAGCCCGTCACCCCCCCGCCCCCTGCCGCGGGGATGAGTGCCCTCAGCCAAGCTCACTCGTTCATGCCAAAATGGACCGAGTCCGAACCCGAAGTATGGCTTGAAAGGGCCGAACGAGTCCTGGAGTGCTGCGATCTCTCCCCCGCGGAACTCTCCCTTGTTCTCACTAAATTCCTGGGCGGAAAGGCCCTCGTTGCCTACCACGCCCTTCCCGCAGACGATCGGGGAAACTGGGAAGCCGTACGCCAAGCAGTTACGAAGGCGTACGAGATTACCCCCGAGCGGTGGAGGAGACGTTGGAGAGAGCAGCCCAGAGAAGCAGGCCAGACTTGGTCCGATTGGGCGTACCATTCGGAGCGGGCGTTGACAAAATGGCTCGATTCCGAAGGAGCCACTAACACCGCCGAGGTACTCGAGCGGTTTAAATTCGAGCATTTCCTGCGCTACGCCCCTCCTGCCCTCGCCACCCATATAGTGGAAAAAGCCCCAGCAACACTCACCGAGTGTTGCCGAATAGCAGATATGTGGGAAACCCACCACCCTCAAGAAGGATCCATGGGGCGGAAGATAAATCCCCCGTCCCTCCTCGGAGGTTCAAATTCCCACAAAAATGGGAACTCGGGCAAGCCCCTAACTTGCCATTATTGCAAGAAAACGGGGCATTCCTCCGAACAGTGCCGGAACAAGAAACCGGCTCCTCTCTCTCCCGGAAAACCGACAAATAACTCGCCTGCGCCCTCCACAGGGGCAGCGCGGAAAGACTTTAGCCAGACCTTTTGCACGGCGTGCAAGGTCTATGGCCATTCTCCCGCATGGGCAAAATGCCCACGCAATAATAAAGTAAATACTCCCACCGTCGCCTTGGCCGTCACAGATCCCCAGTCATTAGGCCCTCCCGCCGAAGGGCCTGTATACGTGGCCCCTCCACGAGGTAGCGAGCCCGCGCGCCGAGTCACTGCTTTCGAGGACTCGGGCGCGCAAATCTCCCTCATCAGAAGGGACAGAGTTCCCTACGAAGCTATCATCAATAGACGAAAACTCGTCACGATCGAGGGAATAAATCAGTTTAAAATGATACTCCCTACGGTCCAATTGAGAGTCACAAGACCTCACCAATCCAAAATTTGCAATCTTGCAGTAGCAAGCCATCTCCCCGGAGGCTATGACGTCATCCTGGGACAGGACTTTCAGTCCCCACCGAAATCACGACAATCTAGGGGTCCACATTCCCCGAATCATTCCGCGGGCGCGAGTAGTCCTCCCCCGCTTCTCCCTCAGTCAAGACTGGCGCCCCCTGGGTACCAGGAGGACGTGCAGTCCCCACCAGTGCCACCTGAGTACGATGTACAGTGGCCCCCTCAATCGGTTCCCGATCCAATTCCAGTGCCCGGCCATGCCTCAGTGCTAGTGCCAGGGCCCCAATCAAATCTCCCTTCAGGAGATGCCAAATTCCTGCCGGTGCCACTTGCATGCCCCGAGCAGGGCCAAGCTTCGTCCGTCCTGACCGACGAGCCCAAGAAACCTCTGATAGCGCCTGACTCTGCCCTAGTGCCAGCGCCAGAGCGCTACGCCGATCTCCATTCACGGGATCCAACTCAGGACCCCCTCTCTTCCCCCGGCCTGGCACCGCTACCAGCGTCGGTCAGAGAGACGGTTCCTCCCGACCACCGCGGAAGCTCACCTGCAGGTGCGGCCTCGCAACCCGTGCCTGAGCTGGTCATCGATACCGGCGAGCCGCTCACGCCACCCCCGACCGCCTCCTCTCTGCCTCAGTCCGTCGCCGACGCAATTGCAAGTCAGGATTCTGCCATATCTCACTTGGCCGATGAACTACAAGAGCCGCGACGGATCATGGTAGAACCCGCACGGAACACTCCTGCGTCAGCTGTCGCATCAGCAGGCCCAGGTGGTACTCCGTGCCGCCCTCCGGTCGCGGGCCCTCCGCTTCCCCGGCCGAGGACGACTGTCCCATTAAGAAAGGCTCAAGGCGAAATTACCATGGGCGTGGGACATTCCAGGTAATTTACAAAGAGCTCTAGAGCTCCCATGGCACCTGTGCCACCATTTCATTTTTCGAAGGTCTTGGCACCCCTAATCCAGAAGGGGATGTCAGACCCTCCTCTATCTTCTTCCGTTCCTCAGGAACTGCTATCTCTTACCATCCTCTACTAATCTTCCCTTAAATTATCCCCACAAGAGGCAATTAAATACGGGATACCATTCCCCACACAATGTATAAATCATTAAGAATAACAGAGTGAGAAGTGGCACGCCCTTGCGCCCATACCTTGGCACCGGGCGTGCGTGTCAGCCCCTCCTGAAGGAGTCGCGCCCTTCGGGTGCACTTTTCTCGCCCTGGGACTGAAAGGATAGTCCGGGCCGTAATTTATAGGCGTAGGACGAGAAATTCCCGCCTAACCCAATAAAACCCTCCCTCTTTTTCCCTTAGTTCTTCTGCCAATATCATTTACTTTCTTTTAGTCATTTATTTATCTATAATTTTAATGAATCGCGAGTCATAAATTCTTGCCCTTGTGATTTAAATGCCCCTTTTGTAAGCTCTGAGGGACGTGTCCCGCCTTTCATATGCGGTCAAGTTTCATTCGTAATGTCTTGGTAATTTTCCTTTTGTTATTATTATCCCTTTTCCCCCTTCCATTTCCTTCCAAGATCTCTGTTTGTCCTACCCCACATCTTTTGTCTGCTCGCCCCGTCATAACATTGAGTAGGCAGTGGACGCATAAAATTAGCGTAGTTTAAGGTTAGCGAATTAAAACCTCGCGAATACTCTCGCCCGCATACGGCTGTCAAAATCCGTGTGGGGCCGGCTAAGCAAAGTACGTTAAAACGAAGATAAATTATCAATGCGAATATGTATAGTCATTACAGTATCGCGTAAAAGGGGATGTCATTTACAAAAGTAAACGCTGTTTTTCATTTACACAGCCTCTTCAAGGCAGATTGTACTAACCGCATGCATTTTATCTAAAATTAAGTAACCGTGTATTTTAATTCTTGAACAATAACCATTTCTTTTCATTTGTTGGCCATAGCCTCATATACGTGGTCCTATAATCTTAATTAATTCACAATTGTTCGAGTCACTTTATAAAGTTACAGTGGGTAACCAAATCTAAAGTAATTATTCTTTTGCAAGTGTTTAAATCACTTTGCGTTCTGTTAACGAAAATTGTCCCAATGTGTTATTAAAAGTAATGTCTCAGCTTCATAAAACCCTTAGGAGTAAAGTTCATTGCAAGGCAGAATGTAGAGTAACGTAAAGCATTTGCCGCTCATTCTTGAATATCGATGTACACACCCGAAGGAGGTATGTACATCATCTTGTATGGGGAGGTATTATGATTAGCAAGAATTCGCTAGCAAATTACCTCCCCCCCCCTCCTTTGTTGTTGTTGGTTGTTCATTTACTGCCAGCCGGCCGATCGATAGACCATCTGTCTATCGACTTAAAAACAAGGGTTAAAAGATTAAAGGCGCTCCCATTTTTGATAAAGATCTTTCCTTCGAGGCAAAAGTAATCTGGCTTGGGTGTTTCTCCTACAGGCCAAAACCTCCCCTGCGGGCAGCAGGTGCAATGAGTCAAAGCATCTGTGTTGGGCGCACCCCTGCCCCATAGGAGGGGATAAAAGGCAAAAGCCCACGAGGTCTCGACACACACGCGGGCTGGAAGATATGGAGTGAGCTTGTGAAGACGTCCTCAACACCTGGCCCCACCGATGCCCTTGCATCCTAACCACGTGGCCCTTCCCAAAGTATACTTCTCCTCGTGCCCTTCAACCGTATTCCTCGAGCCCACACGCCATTGCTTGGAGTTTCGAGGAGTCCCCATCGCCTTGCCCCTTTACGGAAGCCCTTGCATCTCACCACGTGGAAGAAACTCGTCCTCGGAAATCGCAAGTCATCCACGGACCGCCTTCTACACGCCCTCGGAAAATCTGCTAAGGTAAAGTGCCCTGGAAGAGCCCCATTTCAGTCACGCTTTTGTCTCGTAATATTTGCTTAAAGAGAAAGCCAGAAATCTCCCTTGTCTAATGTCCGTGCGCCTCTTGCATCGGCAGTATTAATTCTTTATTACTCCTTTGGCACCCTCAGTGCAGCTTCGAATTCATTATTCTTTTGTCTATTTTCATTACTGGCGTATAATGTGCATATCTCTCATTTCAGAGGGATTCTATTTCGTGGAAGCTTCTCGGACTGTGTCTGGAATCCCCCAGTTTCATTCAATCCAGTAGGAATCTCCTTCAGGATAGTAATCTACTTGAGTTCCTCTTTCCCGTACTGATATCATTTATGTAAATACACTCCTTTAAATTTGCCCACGTGTTTTACGTAATATTTCCCTCAGTAACCAGAGCCCTATGCTCATATGAAATTCTCCTTTGTTTTCCTCTTTTTTTACGTTTTCCCGTACCCACGGAGTCAGAATCACAAGGCTAAATTACCTTAAATTGTTGCTACCTGTCTCACAGAGCATATTTCAAACTAAAACCACGGAAAAACGTAAATATATATATATATATATATATATATATATATATATATATATATATATATATATATATATATATATATATATATATATATATATATATATATATATATATATGATGCCGTTATCATGTGTAATTTCTCATTTCTTTCATTGCTACTTAGGCCTATCATTTTGATGCCTCTTATGAAGTTAACTAAATATATAATGCCTATTTTTCTATTTCTTATTATCTAAGTTTCTAAAGAATTAAAATTAGCTAGAAGTTCAACATTAATTTAGTTAATGCTAAATGCCAGTATGCCAGCAGTGAAGAAGACTACCATGCTCATCAGTGGAGAATGTCTCCTCCTCATCGCAAAAGATGACTCGTACAGAAATCATCGGCCACTGGATTTATATTATAACGCAAACCCTAGCCTCTATTCTTTGTGTTTCGCTGAAATGAAGTGTTTCTTGGCAGGAGTATGATGAAATAATATCTTGGTCTCATGTAGCCTGTTACGGATGGTTTATGCAGCAACTTGAAGGGAGAGTGTAATGTTCTCTCTTTATAGCATCATCGGTTGTCAGGGGGGAGCTCCTTCTGTGATCATCCAATGATGATCCTTAACAGTAGTTTTTACAATGAATTCATCATGTTTCGTCGTTCTCTCTGTTGTTGTATCCTTCTATACATGGTTGTTTATTTACGCTAAGCTGCCGAGCAATATCTACGATATAGTGCAGCAGATTGCTGTAAAAATCGTTCAGATAGTGAAACAAGCATGAAATTTGGCACAAACATTCCTAAGACTACGCTCTCTTAGAAAAGGGCGCTGGCCACCTGAAAATCCAAGATGGCGGCTATTTTTCAAAATGGCCGCCATCTATGTTGAGATTCACTGGTTTGGGAGCATCTATTGGATGGAATATGCCAGTTTTTTTTTTTTAAACCTCGACTTTTAGGTTATAAAAATGTTCCATACCACACATTTTATTGAAAACCCTTACTAAATGAATTGTAACCAAGATGGCGTACAAAATGGTTGCCATAAAAGTTTTTTTTTCTATCCACAGCGCTAGCAGACATAGAGACCAACTGTTTTTATTTAATGGTATATTCATGTGATCAGACAGTTTAACTAATATGCTATTTTCAACTGAAATAGTAATGGTATGGTCACATACAACATTGTGTCTAAGACTGTAACCATAAAAAGAAAAGAAGAGAAATACGGACTAAACGCAACCAATCTATGTATAGGTCTCTCAACCTACACCTTTGAAAAATTCGAGGATAAGAAGGTAGGCATAGCATGACACGTTGGATGCTCAAGCTAGATTATCTACTGAAGAGAGGGCAATATTTATCTAGACTTCACATTTGCAAGTGCACAGAGCTGTGCAGGGAAGACCCAGCTTGTAGCACTTGCACCTTTCCCGACAGCCTGCTTTGCATCCACATTTGGTAAGCTGTTGGCAACTCTTGGCTAAGGGCGAGTTGGTTGTCCAGAGGACTTGCCATGCTTCACCAGACTTTTGCCATCCCCACTCAGCAGGGTTCTCTGGCTGTGGCTGACACTGGGTGGCCTGCCCCCACACACAACCAGCCTGGTACGCAGCACGCTTGGTGTGTTGGAGGAGAGCTCCCCTGGTTGGTGGAATGGCCTCATATGCCCTTTGTTTTCTGGCAAACATATCAAGTCTAGCCTCATCCACAGTGCCAGCAGTGCTGGATCTTTCATACATAAGTATGACAAACCTCTCCAGGACCTTCAGGTCACTCTCTTCCACTCTGAGAGGGTAGTGACTCAGTTTGGAGAACACAGTGGAGGCCTCTGGAAAGATGTTCCATGTCTGCCAGGCAGTCTTCTTGCCCTTGCTCCGGAAGGCTGACACTGTATCACAGCCTGTGAACGCATGGAAGAAGAGCATGCCATTCACCTTCTCCTGGCCCAGAGAGTTGCACAGGTCATGCACAGCAATCCAGCGCAGGCTCTGGCCTTGGCCAAATGCCACCCATAGCTTCTCTAGCCCTAGATTGTGGAGAGTGGAGAAAGCACTGACTGCAACGACAAGAACATCTGTGTCATTTGCTTTAACCGTGATGGTCTTGGCTCCATGTTCTGTGGCATATTTGGCATGGAGAAAGATGCGGGTGTCAGCTTCCTCATGAGACCACTTTTCCAGTCCCTGAAGACTAGCCTCATGAGTGCTGAGGACAGCAGACCCTTTCGTGGCAATGACAACATTTGTGGCAGACATCTGGGCAACTTTGTCTGCCAGGAACTGGAACAACTCTGTCTTGTTGGCATCGTGTCTTAGGAAATTGCGCCAGTTGGATGGAATTGTGTTCTTGTCTGTCACCTTGCGCCTTCCTCCTTGACCACGTTGGAGCCTGGTCTCAGCTTTGAGGCTGAATGTATTGTATACATCAAATACAAGATGTGATGATGTGTACTTGCTGCTATAGGATTGTATCACAGGCAAGAAGTCGCAAAGTGCATAGCCCTCAAAGGTCTTTCCTTTCTTTGGTGGCAAGGCATGGACCAAAGCTGATCCATCTACAATGAGGACATCAGTCTTTGGTTCTTTGTCTTCTAGTGTAACATGACTCTCCAGGACCGAGGTCAGCTGAGACTTCTGACATGTGTACAGCCTACCACCCTCACTAAGGGAAGCTGGGAATGTTTGATTCTCGTGCTGGAAGAATTCCTGCAGATCACATTCACGGCTCTGACAGGATATAAATAGCTTTGAGAAAAGCTGGCAATCCTCCTTCAGAAGTTTCTGCTTTGACTGTTCTACAGGAGCAGCTTCTTGCCTGAAGAAGTCGGTTCTGTTCTTCTTTATCGGCTCATAGAAGGAGACTGCATTGTTTGCCAAAGAGTCTGAAAACTTCTGAAATTTAGTGCGGCCTCTGTCAAGGTGTGTCTGTAGAAGTTCTGCTGAGCTGGGGTGGGCAATGTCTTTGTTGTCAATGGAATACAGATCCTGGCTCTCTTCCTGAAAAGGACTTCCCAAGTGTTGCAAAGCCAATGACAGCTTGCTGACTCTCTCCAAGAATGTCTTCTGCGCATGAGGTGTTTGTTCATGGTGTGTTGTCTGCTCATTAGACTCCTTACTTTGAACCTCTGTTTCGTATGCAGACACCAAGCGGATGATCTCTGGGCCAGCCACCATCCATCTTCTGAGTGCTGACGGATCTTCAGTCAGCCCAATGGCTCCGCCATCAGCCTTTATAAAGGCATTGGTCTGCTCATGAGCTTGGTCAAGAGCCATTGCTGAGAACTGGCGACTGGTCTTGTGCACAACAAAGTTGCCAGCCTTGAACTCCTTGTGCAACTCTGGGTGTGAACTCTCTAGGGTAAGCATGTCCCTGAGGTGAATAGGCAGCCAACGAGCATAGTTTGTATTATTGTTGGAAAAGAAGTAGGGTATCAGCTCATGCAATGCCTGGCAGTAGAGGACAAAATTGGCCTCACGGAAGGACCTGATCAGTAGGAATATCACAAGTTCCATAGACAACACCATGTGCCAGAAGTGGAACTGTGGACTCTGCTGTCTTCGAAGGTCACACCACTCCTCAAACTCTAATGCCTGCTCATTGTTGTTTGCTTTCTCAGCACAGTAGTCAGTGTATGCTGTCCTCAGGAGTTTGTACAAACTAGAGGCTGTAACCTGGTGCATCTGCCGTGTCCTGGTTACACTTGCAGCTGACAGGAAGGATTCTGCAGTTCCAGATGAAGCAACTCCTGCCTCCACCAGAGCTCCTGTCCAACCACTGCCATGAAGAAGAGTACCAAGAGATGTCATTGCTGCCATCTCAATGTGCAGACCACCAAACATTACCAGATACTTGTCTTCGCCATACTGATCAGGCCACTGCCACTGCACCTGCTTTGCTACGGCATAGATTGGCTGACCAGCTGTGATTATGGGTATCTGGCCAGGGTTCAGAAAATCAGTGACATCCTGCACTTTCTGCATCACGTGTTTGATCGTAGCAACAGAATGAGCCTGATCACGCAGGAGAGGAAGCAATGAAGTTATGGTTACTTCAAATTCTGGGCTTCTCTTCATTGAAGCGTGATGAGCTGACCACGTCAGATTCACTGCATCATCTATTTCCTGGGTGACTATGACCTTGTCTAGCCACTGATACTCCAGTGCAAGCTGTGGCCCCAAGATATCTGTGGGTGGCTTTGGTATTGCAGTGTTTGGTGGCACAGGGTTCTTTGTTTGAAAGGAAGCTGGTGAGATGTTTGTGAATGTGTCCGGCAATTCAGGCACCGACCTCACTTTCTCAGGTGCAAACTTTAGTTGCTGTCTTTCCTGTCCAGTGTTCTCCTTGGTGGGGTGCTGAAATATGGAGATGCTAGTTCCATGGAAGGAGGTAGTGGCAGTAGTTGCAGATGGGTTGTGGTCGATGTTGTCCATCACTGCAGTGGTGAACAACCCTTTTTGCAGTACTGGGGGACAGACCACACCCTCCTCCACATATTTGCTAACTGTGGCATCTCCTAACTGTGCAGAGACCTCCAGTACTCTGTCATAAGAGATACTGAGGCCATACTGATGTAGCATTTCAACCAGGTTTCTCTTCCTGGTTTTGGCATAGACTGAGAGTCCCATGTAGACTGGGAATGGTGTTTCTCTGTCTTTGGAGTGTCTATGAGTTGTTGCTCCCTCTTTGTATCGGGAGTAGCAGTTGAACTGCATGAGCTGTGCAATGGCCTGGTCTGACTTTGATGCTCCAAATCGTAACTGTGACTTGATGTCAGCCCCATGCTCAACCATCCCTACAAACTGGAGCAGGAGAGGAGGCACAGAATTTCGTACACAAGCCTCAGAAAATGTGCCATCAAACCGTGACTGATGATCAAGTATAGACTTTCTGAGAATATTTGCTGCTTTAGCAATGATAACTGCCTCTGAAAGAACAGATGATTGAGCAAGTGCTTTTCCCACATCCTTTTGAAATGCAAGTAATACATCTCTGCCAGATTTATGAGCCTCAAGTTCTGGAATTTCTGCCAGAAGTTTGTCTTTGAGTCTCGTGGAATTTACACTTGGTGACTCTACACCTAATTGTTCCAGACGTTGTTGGTAGAGGTAGCAAATATCTGCCAGCCGAAATGTGACTGGATCATCTGAACAAAGGTTGTTTTCAACAATGTATGTCATCAGTTCTGACAGAACTAGTGGATACACATCTGATTCTGACTCAGTGCTACCTTGGTCTTTCTCAAGGCTCCTCAGGTAGGACCTTTTTCTGTTGTAGAGGGCACAAAGACAGGCATGGTGATACTTAAACTCCTGTGCAATGACATCCCCACCAGTCAACTTAGCAAGGAGCTTGCCATCACTAAGTATCTCTGCACATTCACGCAATTTCAAGTCAAGGCCCTTAGTACTAGCCTGTCTGAGATCAGATGCAGGTGCCACTTTCTCACAGAAAATGCAAACTTCATTGTCATGACTGGTTCGGCGCAGTTTTGCACGACTAGTCTCAGTGTTGCTGGTCTGGTCATTGGATTGTCGCTTTCTTGCACGGTCCAGTTTAGTGTTGTTAAACAACAAGCGACAGTTCACATGGTATTTTGCTGCATTTTTCCTGAGAGTGGCCTCTATGCCATCACCTTCATCCAGCCTTGCTGGATCCATTATCAGTGGCATTTCATTAATTTCACTGAACATGGGAATGTTCCTTGCCAGCATTGTGTACCCATCATGGTCTAGGACATGATGACTTGGAGGTGATGTCAAGTGCTCACCTCTTTTGTCCTTCTGACAAAGACAACACAAACTCCAGTTTGTTTTTCTACTGCTCAATATTGGATTGGCATCACATTCTGCCATGATTTCACTTTTGATTAAGGCCGAGGGGTTATCCTTTTACCACCTTAAACAAAGCACACATTCCTGTATGGGATTCAACTAGGTTCGGTCTCCCTACACCTAGCCCGATCATTCATCCAGTGCCATTTAAGTCCCGTGTGATCTGTACACCATCCGGGTAAGTACATGAACCATCATGTACAGCCCCCATACCCTTGGCTCGGCTCTCCCGCGCTGGCACATCCTGTCTATTCAGGTGCGGCTATCTAACTATAGCTGGTCTGGGGCTGTTAGAAAGCATTTGGGACACTAAACTAAACTATACTACAACTACTAGTCTAAGACTACAGGATTAGTAAAGCTGGATTAGCTGGCACTGAACCCCATGCTGAGTTACACAGCAGTGATGTCACCAGTGTGCCCTGGTTGTGTGCAGACATACACTCTTTTACATTTATTAATTTTCCTTCAAAATTGATGAGTTATTCGAAAGAGATGGCCTCATTAGGATCTAAAACCACAGAAACCAAGATCCATGCTTAAAACGATAATTGTTGAACGGGCATTATTTCTCATTATAATTATTGTTTCTACCTTTTCTTGGCAGCCATATAGCCCCCATATTTAAAGGTAAACTGTACTGGGAAGCTACAGAAACATAATATTCACAAGAAATAGTATGGAAGAGCTTTACCATATTGCTAGAAGCAAATACATGCCATTCTAGTGAAAAATTAGCCAAAATCTGTCGATACTGGCCGCCATCTTGGAATTTGGCCGCCATATTAAATTTTTTGCGTGGCCAGCGCCCTTTTCTGATAGAGGGAACTTTAAAGAGCACTTGTGCAAAATTTCATGCTTGTTTCACTATCTGAACGATTCTTATGAAATATGCAATTATCTGCTGCACTAGTATGGTGTATGAGAACTTTGAACTTTCAAGGTTGTTATTTTCATGCTATTTGTTAGGTTTCAGTGCTTAGATGATTTTTTACTCTTAAAGCTGGATGTTCATACTTACGAGCAAAGCGAAAATCCCAATATAAAATTTAAAAATAAAAATTATCAGTTTTATGGATTTAGAGAATGTTGTCCTGAATGATGGCCAGTCCACTCATACAACATCACTCATTTATTTTTCTTATTCTGAGGTCTGTATGATCTATAACCTTTACTTTTGTCAATTTACTATCTTCTTCAAACTTTTGTCCATATTCGCTCTCTCCATGTTGGGCTAAATATGTTTACTATCAGGGCTTTTTTTTTATCTTGCTGCAGTAATTTTCACACTCATTATTTTTGGACTATATTGTTTTTTCTCTACCATTGCGTTCCACAACCTTTCTATCACAGCAAGTGCTTCTCTCCCTCCCTTGCCCCCCATCTCTTAGCCGAACCAGACGCACTCTTCGCCCTTTCCAATATTAAACACCCGCTATTTTCATTTGATTTCACTTAGATTAAAACGCCTCTACACTCGTAGCTTTATTGTTTTTTGGGGTGGGGGGACATTTGATAAGTGAGCCTGTCTCTCATTGTAAAATCGGTGTTATAAATTAGACCGAACTTATTACAGCTCTGCTGTCATTGGAACAAATTAATTTCACGATGAATCATTGGATTTTGAGCCTTCATTCTTGACAGGTACTTCTCAAACTTTTCCAATTGCAAATTAGACTGAAACATTGCCACGTTCTACTTTTCGTTTTTCTACTTTTCCTTTTTTTCTGGTGGCTCTTTGAGCAAATGGTAGAGGAATCTTATTAAACCTGACTTGACAGGAAAAGAAAAGGAACAAGAAAAGGCCCAAGACCGAAAAAGGAAAACTATACACTCGTCCTTAACAAATAACGAGCAACAGAAATCACGGAAAACTGAGACAAGGAAATCAATTCAACGCTAAGAAATCAAGCGAGAGATATATTGGCCTTCTCTGATATATCGACGTATATCTCTACATTTCATTTATTTCTTTTGTGGCGTAGAATGATAAATGCGACAAAGATTCATAAATAATTTATTGTACTCGCTGACGTGCAAGCCGGGGATTTTGTTGCCTCTATAAATTTCTGCATCAGGCCTATATATATATATATATATATATATATATATATATATATATATATATATATATATATATATATATATATATATATATATATATATATTTATATATATATATATATATATATATATGTGTGTGTGTGTGTGTGTGTGTGTGTGTATGTGTGCGCGTATATGTATGTGTTTATTTATATCTGTTAAATGTCAAAATGGACAATGACGATTCTGTTCATTTTTGCTGTAGTTTGAATTGTAAATTTTTCATACGCTTGAAGCATTACAACAACACTTCTTTTGTGTCTTTAATAGTGAGTGTAACAAAAAAATGTCATTGGCTGTGTGTAAGTGCAGGTGTTTGCATGACTATTTAATTCATCTTATCATTTCATCAAATGCCAAAATGACTTCAGATCTGCTTTCTGTCATCAGTTTTCAAGAGCATAATATGATATTAGAGGAAAGTTAGAAGTAATACTCTTATATCCGTTGAGCTTTACTTTAGATCTCAAGAAATTATAATTTAAAAACGAAAATTCGAAACCATTTTTATTTTCTATTGTTATCTACACGTATCTCACAAACATGCCTCTATAGCTATATTCAGAGGTCTAAGCATAATTATGCATTAATAACGACCTAACAGAATTCGTTTGAAAAGATTACGCTATCTGCCCATTAATCGCGGCGATAAATTAGATAAATCAGTGTGATTTCGTCACGTAGTCAACATTAAGTAGCGTCGTCATGAATCTAATCGTATCAAAAGGAAATCGTGTCTTTGCCAAAGGTATAATGGATGACAGCATCTTAGATGCAATCTGAGATTCATTTCGGATACCTCACGGTGCTCTGAGCAATACGTCGCTACAGCCCAATAGGAAAAGGTGCCAAGTAGATATTAATAAAGAGAGGAATGCTAATCGGGACTTCTTCCTCCTTTGACGTCCGTTCAATGCCATTTTGATTCACTTCAGCTGAAAGGGATCATCATTTGTTGCTATTTTGGACTATGCTGGGGAAGATGTGTTGCTCGGAGAGGTTCGTAAGTTATAATCGAGTTTAACCCCGGTAGGGAAGTGAGATCGGGGTACTCGATGGACCGTTGGTTGGGGTGGGGCGGGTGGTGTTAGTGTCGTCATTGCGCCTCACGTGGTGCCCCGTAGGCATTAGAAAAAGTTGTTTGCAGCCTTTCTTCGGTCCCTAGCTGCATGTACTGTACATTGTAGCCTTTTACTTTACCGTCGTTTCGGCCTTCTTTCTTCAGACTTGCTATTTAACACCTCTAACTGCTCATTCTTACTGTAGTTCCTCGTTGGACGAGTCGGTATAGTTCTCGGCTAGCACTCTGCTGGGCCCGCGTTCGAGTCTCCGGCCGGCCAGTGAAGAATTAGAGGAATCTATTTCTGGTGATAGAAATTCATTTCTCGGTATAATGTGATTCGGATTCCACAATAAGCTGTAGGTCCCGTTGCTAGGTAACCAATTGGTCTAATCCTTCGGGCCAGCCCTAGGAGAGCTGTTAGTCAGCTCCTCAGTGGTCTGGTTAAACTAAGGCATACTTTTTTCCTCATACGGTGCATTGTAAGCATTACTTAAGGTTCTTTGCAGCGTCCCTTCGACCCCTAGATGCAACGCCTTTCATTTCTTTTACTGTACCTCCGTTCGTATCGTCTTTCTTCCATCTTATTTTCCACCCTCTTATAACAATTGTTCTGTGGTAACTGCAAGGTTCTCCTCCTGTTAGACCTTTCAAACCTTTCAACTGTCAATTTCCGTTTCAACGTTGAATGACCTCATAAGTCCCAGCTCTTGGCCTTGGGCCTAAATTCTATCTTCTGTTTTATTCTCTATTATAAGATGTAATCCATCCTGTGACAGGGCGATAATATTCTTTGCTGTTTAGTTCCATGGTAGTTTTGTGCTTACCATTTATTCCATCACTTTTCATAGACAGCTTGAATAATTATCATCAGTAAATAAAGTATAAGGGTAGCTGGAGACTTTCCAAGTGAACAACATTCAAGAGGTGGTAAAACAAAATAATTAAGGTTTATGACATTAATGCCACCAGTTTGAAGAAGGATGTATGTGTGGATGTGTATGTAGTACATGCAGCTATATCAAATTATATATACATGCAGTTACATCGAGCGTCTTTGGGCATATGAAATACAAGAAGGTGTATGAAGAGTATTTCAAGGTATGAAGTACCGGTAAGAGTTGTTGTGAGTGAACTTAGGCGTATAAGATGCCATATATATATATATATATATATATATATATATATATATATATATATATATATATATATATATATATATATATATATATATATATATATATATAGCCTATATATGTAATCATGAAGCTACAAATGTCGCTTAATATCAAATTCACGCTACCTCGGGAATATCTCCGATGGAGAATTGTCGCCGAAGGGGAATTTATATAAGTGATAAATGATATGTGTGTGTATGTATATATAGTAATGTTTTATTTATTCCAATGATCAAAACAGATTCATCCTCGATTCACCAGTTAAAGGTAATGTAACAGTAACTATTGTTTTTAAACTTGGGAAATAAATGTAAGACGTTTTCTGATAAGCAAGTAAAATTAAATTGGAATTTCGTGAATAAATTCCCCGGAATTTCGCAGTTCTTCTGATTTTTAAGTTTCTTATATTAATGCAGTGTCAGCTATATTTACATGTATACACGCAACAACGAAGACAAAAATCCACCCCCTGAATGAAAAGCATCTTTGTTTTTTACTGTAAGTTGTGGAAATTTACATTTCCCAGCTATAGGGCTAAGTATATAAGACATGTTACAGGTAAAATATGTACAAGCCAATTTATTTTAAAAATGCATATATAGATGTAATGGAATGATTACACGACAAAATATAAAAATCAGATGGAAAATTCAAACCAAATATTTACCGTCAAAAGTCACATCAAAGGAAATTAACAAGAGAGAAACCCTAAAACAACAAACAAGATAGAGAATTCTAAAAGCGGCAACTCGACTGACCTTTTATTATTTCCAAGAGAGGGTTTGCCTCTCCTGGTAAACAAAGATTCAACCATCCCAAGTCCATTTCGTTTGTATCTGTACAGCTTGAGAGAGACAAAATTGTGAAAATGAAGTTACTGGAATTGTTGTCTTTTTAGACTTCCCAAATTTGTTTCTTTATTCAGGGTTGCTTTTGCGTGATTTCATTTTAATTTTCATTCGATTAAACTGACGACAACAGACATTTGTCATTTGTAGTTCTCTTTTATTTCAGAGGTTGTGAGGCTAACCTTTTATATAATGAATTGTAGATGTTTTCATTTCTAAGATCATTATGTCGTGTATTCATTTCGAATACAGCATAAACATTCCTTTTATAAATCAGTCAAGATGGAAAAATTTACTCATTTGAAGCGGTTCGGATTTCTATAATGTTCAAACATACAAACATGAACTTTTATATATATAGATATATAAATATATACTGTACATAAATAAAGGCAAATGCCATGAAGGAAAAGTGAAATAATGGCGTGGTTGCTAGGCACTTCAACACATGGTCCTTTACTACCAGACTGATGAAAAATATAAAAATGAGGTTACAAGAAAGCTCATATAATTGACAGTTGACATATAGATATCCCTGAGGAGGAATATAATAAGGAACAAATGCACCTGGAATCTAACACAGTTAAAGAATTAGTGGACCTACAAAACAAAGGTAAATCTTTGAGAGATTTTACAAAGAATTAGACCCAACTGGTTCTGAAGCAGGGAGGAGTCCATTAAAGGATTATACAGGGAAAGGGGCTGTCTACCAAAAATGACCTTGGAATGAATAAGCTGATTACATACTTCACTTACATTGTTCTCATTTTGGTAAACAATAACAACTGTATAGTTGTAGATTCTAAAAGATTTCGTGAAAATAAATCTTTTGATCTTGCAATCACTGAACTGTCTATTCAATTTATCCTGTGAGAGTTTTCTCTTAAATGAATGAATGTTGCATTGGATGTTTGCCCAGTTTCGACAGAATACTTATGCTGCTTAATTCTCACTTCTAAATCTTTATTAGATTAACCAATTCCGTCAAGTTTTCCTTCGTGTGCTTTATGGGTTGTAGTAGTTTTTAGCCTGAGCGATCCAGGTTTTCTTCCAGGCATTGTCAGATGTATGATTAACCTGCAACAATAAATCCCCATAACAAATTTTTTATCAGAGTTTACATGAATTTTAATTATAATTTATGATAATTATTAATATGATTGTTAATTGCCTCGATAAAATTAACACTGAAAACCTATATCGGTAATTTCTATAAATAGAGATTTACTTTCTGCAGCCAAGAACGACTTCCCTTTCTGCACATGAGTGGTAGCTGCTGGCTAAGCCCGACGTGCAAGATGTATGGTATTTCCTTTTTTTTATTCATTCAGCTTTGAATTTTCTCATTAATTCATTCATTTCTTCTTCATTTTTACACTAGCGACTGCTTCGTGACTCACGGTGATGTATTTCATTATAAAGTTCATTTAAATGAGGTCTGAAATTATATTAATTATCTGGTAGTTTTTCAACACCACCACCACACACACCAACTTCAACATCTCGAAACCACCTTCACCAAACTCTCTCTCTCTCTCTCTCTCTCTCTCTCTCTCTCTCTCTCTCTCTCTCTCTCTCTCTCTCTCTCAAGGCATCTCAAGCGGAATCTTAAGGATTTTTAATTATTGCAAGCAAATTCATGCGTGCAATCTCTTTCTCTCTCTTTCTCTCTCATTTATAAATTCCCTTTATGGATGGGGTTAAGCATCAAGTCATACTAGAAAAAACCCGAGAATATTTGCCATTGCAAGTCACTCTCTCTCTCTCTCTCTCTCTCTCTCTCTCTCCTCTCTCTCTCTCTCTCTCTCTCTCTCTCTCTCTCTCTCTCTCTCTCTCTCTCTCTCTCTCACCATTTTATTCAGATAAGTGCCCAGATACATGTATGTATGTATATATCACGTTTATTTGAAGTAGTGAATTCAAGACAGAATTATTAATCACAGGAAAGCAAAGTATTTTCAATGACAGTATGCATACTTTACACGATAAAACAATTCAAAGGCGATGGAGGAACATTTTTTTTGAGTTCTTTAAAGTTTTTCAGGGTATCGCCGGGTTGGTCAGCTAGTATATATATATATATATATATATATATATATATATATATATATATATATATATATATATATATATATATATATATATATATATATATATATGATGTATGTATGTACACACACACACACACACACATATATATATATATATATATATATATATATATATATATATATATATATATATATATATATATACAAAAGTGAATGTTTGTATATTTGTTTGTCTGCTATAGAAATCCAAACCGCTTGACAGACCCAGACAAAATTTTTCACACAGCCTCTATGTCACCCCAGAAAGGTTTTTAATTCAAAATCAAACTCCTACCCCGTGACAGGCATACAAACACAGACAAAACAAATGAAATTTTCGTTTTTACGTCACCTTTTCCTTCAGTTTTCTGGGTTTATTCTCATTTTTCACCAGATGCTTCACCTTTACTTCTGGCGCTGCCAGGGGTATGATTAACCTACAACAATAAATCCCCTATAACATCAATTTTTTATGAGAATTTAAGTGAGTTTTGACCATAATTTATGATAATAATGAATATAATTGTTATTACCTCGATAAGATCTACATTGAAAACATAAATCAATCATTTCTTTCCAAAGTAAGTGAACCCAAGTCCGTGCATGCATGGTAGTGGCTTAATGCAACAATTTCAGCCAGTAGAAACCGCCACCAAACTCACTCTCATTTGCCTCGCCCGTTCATACATATGGTTGAAGACGTTATATGATATATATAATAAGTAAATAAACACATTCCCGTTTTGCATACAGTGTTAAAATGGTCCTACACACGATCTTACGTCATTTATTACATGATCGCCAATGTTGTGTAAGGAGAACAACATGTTGTTGGCTGTGCAGGAATAATTGAAATATCACCTTGGATACCCCAACAGTTGGAATTAACCATCATGCAAATTGGCAAAAAACTAACAGCATAAGGAAGATAAGTTTCTTTTCACGTTTGTTTGTACTGATTACCTGGAAGATTATGACTGAAAATTTTAGATTAAAACTTTACAGGAATGTAGATCATTACATTTGGAAATCTTTTCCGAAAGGCACTTGGAGGGTAAATGTATTATATGCAAATAGGGATTAAATTAAGAAATGACAACTACTGCACTTCGAGTAACTCGGAGTGCTCACAGCTTACACAACATATCAATTCATACCTTGATGATGTAATCATACACAGTAAGGAATAGTACCGCCATCATTTAGGAAAATAAAATTATTGTTTATGATTATATATTAGAATTATATATATTCATTTCTATCTTTTATCAACGCGTATTTATTCAAAACAATAAATAACCGAGGGCCTAACATTCCTCCAAGAAGGGAAAGATTTTGTTTGATTCATGATTACGGTACTGTACGAATTGACCAAGTTTATGGATGCTGTACATGTAACTTTATACACAATTCTGTGTTAAGGAATTTGATGCCATTGTAAAGATAATGAATTGTAATTTATTATGTTAGGTTAAAAACGTCCCTAAAACCAATATAAAAAATATAAATATCACAAGTTGAATTTAGCCATCTTGGGAAGTGTTTTGCCACTTTTTTCTTAATATGACGAGGGGGTGGAAGGCTAACTCTTGCAGCAATTCACTTAATAATAGGAAAGAAGTAAAAGGTGCAACAGAGACTAGACTAAATATTTTTATTAAAAAGAGACCTCTATTCTCATATAATATAAATGAATGATTTTAAATTAGAACTGAGGGGTTGGTTCAGTTTTTTTTTATAAATTGGACAGTGAAGTTTACTTTCATTATTGTAACACATATCATAATAAGACATCATTGGCCTAGGCCTATACCAAATTGTATCACATGGAAATATTGTTTTAGGTTATTATTGTTTGATTTGGACTTACAACGTCCTACAAATAGCGTTAAAGGGCCTAACAGTGAAATGAATAGGCCTATATATAATTTATTCATATTCTGGTCAGAGCATCTGAGATGCTTCCCAGATGAACTACAGCGGCAAACTGTCACGAAACTGGCGCTAACCTGCCCACACGTGCAATTACCTGTCAGTCGGTCGGAAGATATTTAGGTAATGACATCAGTTCATCCGTTCCGGTAAGCGAGACTGTCTCCGCCCACAAACTGTTGTCTACACGTAAGTTTTAACGGCAGTTTTGGTGAACTGACAGGAGAAATGACAGTTGAACTTCATCTTGAGTACACGGTCTTAGGTTGTTGAGTTCTATAATAGTGAAATGGGTGTGCTGGGAGAGAGTGAAATGGGTGTGCTGGGAGAGAGTGAAATGGGTGTGCTGGGAGAGAGTGAGAGGAGGAGAAGAAGAGAGAGAAGAGTGGGTGTTAGGAAGGAGAAAGTGGGAGAGAGAGAGAGAGAGAGAGAGAGAGAGAGAGAGAGAGAGAGAGAGAGAGAGAGAGAGAGATAGTTTATCAAATGTCATTTATAGTGTTTCCGGGCAGCGCCGGTTGTCAGCTATATATACATAATATATATATATATATATATATATATATATATATATATATATATATATATATATATATATATATATATATATATATATATTATATCGAACCCGGGAAATATCGCCAGGGAATGATGGAACTCACCACTCAATCACATGTTTTGTAAAAACACGAACTCTTCCACATAATGAAAGAAACCTTCAGACAGACTTGATTTTGTGTAAAGAAACATTCTGTAATTATTCACTCATGCCATGTAACTTATAAGAATGAGAATTCTTGTCATTTATACACTCTTGACCTTTTTTTTGTATCCATGAATATTAAGCCACAAATGTAGTTTGATATCAAATTCACCATTCCTTAGGAATAACTTACACCCTTCGGGAAATATAATTGATAAGTGCTTCGTCCCCTGCGGGATTCGAAGCACTTAACCATAAATCCCCTTTGGTGTAATTATTCCCAAGGTACAGTGAATGGATATTAAATGATATTTGTGGCTTAACAGTCGTGGATATACGAATACATTCACACCAAAGGACACTTTATTCCGTAATCCCACCAAGCGAAAAGTGTGAGGCTAAATTCTCCATGTACGGCGGAATCTCTTTACGGTTTCATCCATCTCCCATAATGAGTATATTTATCTCCCGGAATTGAGGGAATTACGGCGGAAATTCCTATGAGAGATGTGCTTAATGTCGTCCCATTTAAGAGGATTCCGCCTCGTTTGTGGGGCTTAGGCCTCAGGCGAAGTTTAAAGGTTTTACTTATTTCGAATTCTGACAATGATAAAGGTTAGATCCCGGATTATGGCTGCTCCGCGTCCTTAATAAAATTGCAGTTTATACTGTTCATTGTGAAAAATTTTTTTATCAATACTTTAGTTCAATATGAGGATCATTCTTCGTGATTTCATACTAAGGACAAGGAACATCCTGAAATAAAAACAGCTGGGGCATTTAAAACAGGTTTATCTTAACAAATCTGCAGAATTCTCATTGTAAGAGGAAGATAAAATAGTTTGTGACTGTTTTAAAAAAAAAAGGGGGGGGGCCGCTGGGGAGAAAAAATTGCGAGAACTGGATTCTCTTTCCGGCATCTAATTGGATTCTCTGATCTTTGCCCCTGGTGATTTCTTTGTAAACTTGATCCTGAAGTTTTGAAAAAATGTAAGAACATGACAATTAGGAGCGTTTGTCATAAAAAAAGAACTTTTGGAAAATATACGATAGTAGGAAATACACTATTCTTTTTTAAAATAAAAAAAGATAAT
>JANJGK010000041.1:13485792-13555792 GCA_039081455.1 Macrobrachium rosenbergii
TCAGAAGGGGGGTGAGAAAGGAAAGGAAGGGGGTGACATGTAAAAATAACCAAAACCAACAGATATTAGTCTCTAATCCATACTTTTTGAAGTCACTGAGATGAATAATGACTCTCCCGATGCCCTTTAAATCCAAGTTCAGCCCCAGTAGGAATTGGGGTGAGAAGGGGGAGGGAAGGGGTGACGTGACATGTAAAAATAACCAAAAACTACAGATATTATTGTCTAATCCATTGTTTTCAAGGTCTGTGAGATGAATAGGGACACTTCCGATGCCCTTTAAGTCCAGTTCAGCCCAATAGGAAGTGGGGTGAGGGGGGGGTGGGAAGGCAATGACATGCAGTAAGGATAACTGAAAAGACAAATAGTTTTCAAGGTTGCTGAGATGAATAGTGACATTCCCCATGCCGTTTAAGTCCAAGTTCAGCCCTGATAGGAAGGGGAGTGAGAAGGGGGTGGAAAGGGATGACATGTAAAAATAACCAAAAACGACAGATATTAGTGTCTAATCTATAGTTTTCAAGGTCGCTGAGATGAACAGTAACACTCCCGATGCCCTTTAAGTCCAAGTTCAGCTCTGAAAGGATGCGGGTGAGAACGGGGTGGAAACGGGGTGACATGTAAAGATAACCGGAAGGACAGATACAAGTGTCCAATCCATAGTTTTGGAGGTCGCTGAGATAAACAGTGACACTCCCAATGCCCTTGAAGTCCAAGTTGAGCCCTGATAGGAAGGGGGTGACATGTAAAAATAACCAAAAACAACATGTTAGTGTCTAATCCGTAGTTTTCAAGGTCGCAAAGATGAATAGTGAAACTCCTGATGCCCTTTAAGTCCAAGTTCAGCCCTGACAGGAAGAGGGGATGAGAAGGGGTCAGAAGATGGTACATAAAAGTAACCAAAAACGACAGATATTAGTGTATAATCCATAGTTTTCGAAGTGGCTGAGATGAATAGTGATACTCTCAATGCCCTTTAAGTCCATTTATACAAGTATGTATGTATATATATATACATATATGTGTATTTATATATGTATGCGCGTGTGTGTCTTCGTGCTTGTGTTTTTTCTGAGCTGTGTAAGCGTTACCTTTCTTAACCGTTAATATACACACGAACTACTTAAACTACTTCTTTTAAATTGTAATAGTGTTTAAAAGCGTTTACATAAACACACCTTTAATGTTTGCGCTTTACGGTCCCTTTTCCTTTTCTTTTACTTCTCCCTCTCTTTTTCTCTTGTGATGAAGGAGCTGCTGACTCATGCCAGCAGCTCATTTTCCCTCACCGGCATTCCAGTCTGCTATGAACTTTTCCCATTAACTCGAGAAATGTGATATTCAGGCTCTAATTTTCCTGAAACTCATTAACTGACCATTTAGGGCCCTCTTGCTTTCTTGTCTGTTGGTCTGACACACACACACACACACACACACACTCACACATATGTACACACTCATGAGCACACGCACACACACACACACACACATAAACAAACGTTCTTGGTCACCTTGCCTTTAAGATTTATTCACCTTTACCTAAATTTATTTTAATTAGAATTCATACTTTTTTTTATCTTATATACTTACAAATATAACACCCCATCTCTCTCTCTCTCTCTCTCTCTCTCTCTCTCTCTCTCTCTCTCTCTCTCTCTCTGTCACAAGCACCCACACACACACACGCACAATCGCACTCAGTAGTGAATTAAAACTATTTTGATTAGTTCAAGTGAAAATTATAATAAAAGAGAGGAGGTGCAAGAAAGTGAAATTTAAATTTCACACGACGAATGTGGCATTAATAAACGTCTTCTCTTCCCTTTCACTTGGACAGCTTTCAAAGGTTGATTGTTCATTGACATGCACACACACACACACACACACATATATATATATATATATATATATATATATATATATATATATATATATATATATATATATATATAAATCGTGAAAGGGCAGCTGTCCTAAAAAATTCTAAAGGAGACGTGTGGTAAAAACAAGTTTATTTACGAGAATAGACGATGCATGGTGGGGGTATGAGTGGAGGAAAGAGGCGAGTCACAATTAAACAAGCAAGATGTACACAAAATTATTTTCGAGTGAAGAAAAGTGTTCGCGGAAGTATAAGTGGCATTTCTAAGGGGATTGTTAAGCCAAGCCCTCTTCAAGGAAGGTAAGCGTGGATGTTGATTGCAAAAATAAAAAAAAAGAGCCCTCGGATGTGTGTGCGTGTGTGTTTGTGCCTGTGCGTGTGTTTGTATGCATGTATGTTTGTGTGCGTGCCCGTGCAATTGGCTAATAAAAGCAGAACACGAGATGTATTCCCGGCGCGCCCGAGAAATTGAATTTGCTTGCACAGCGCTCAAGCAGAAAGACGCCAAACGAGCTGTCTTGAGGGAATTCGGTATTCTGGGCGAGGGCGAGCAACCGGTCCCTGGGACTCCCACGGGATCACAGGATATCCCAGTGGCAAGGATTTTGCAAAATGCATCTCCCACGCTGCTTCACCTTTCCATCACACTAGCTCTATTTCACTCTTAGGTCTTTTGGGGCGTGTTGTCGCGGTCTGTCCGAGAGGTGGCTGCGTGAATTTAGGGCCTAAATCTTTATGCTATACATTAGGCTTTCTCTAAATTAATTGTCATTCATTATCATTAACGATATATATATATATATATATATATATATATATATATATATATATATATATATATATATATATATATATATATATATATATATATTTATATTTATATATATACATATATATATGTATATATATAAATATAAATATGTATATATATATATATATATATATATATATAGTGTGTGTATGCATATTTATATATATCACATATATATAAATATATATGTATATATATAATGCGTATGCAAGTTTTATCGCAAAAGAATTTGGTTCATCACAGAAGTGAAAGTAATCACCAGAACTAAGTTTTAATAAGAAGGGCAGCATCTGGAAATATGCTTCATAGTCGTAAAACACTAGAAATGTCTTGAATACAAAATCGAGAATTTCATATATAAGGAGTGAGAGAACCGCGTCGCATAAAAACATGGTTTCTTTTTTGTTTTCATTTTTAACACTTCAGCGTATGAAATATGAATGAGATTTCGTATTTTAGCCGTAATGTATTCACTAACATGCGAGAGCTTCCATTTCAGTGGGTGTTGCTCTGAGGTAAATTCATCAAAGCATACTGCATATGATTACTTAGATTTTAATGAAAACAGCTGTTTATTTTAGTAACGTAAAAGCGAATATCGTTGCCGTGTTGACACAGCCGTGATTCACAAGAATTGTAAAAAGTGAATGTTTGTATGTTTGTCAACTATAGAAATCTGAACCGCTTGACAGACCCAGATAAAATTTGGAATGCGGCCCCAATGTGACCCCAGGAAGGTTGTAACTCATAATCAAACTCCTACCCACGTTACAGACATCACTCACAGACAAACTGAATGAAATTTTCATTTTTACCAATTCCATCAGGTTTTCTTTCAGGTGCTTTATGGGTTAATGGTCACTTTTCGCCTGAGCACTCTAGGTTTTCTTCCGGGTGCTGTCAGGCTTATGATTAACCTGCAACAATAAATCTCCTATAACATCAATTTTTTTTTTCAGAATTTACATGAATTTTGATCATAATTTATAATAACTATTAACATAATTGTTTATTACCTCGATAAAATCAACACTGAAAATCTATATCGACAATTTCTATAATAGACCATTCAGACGCTGGCCTACACTTTACCTCAGAAACGCAAGAGGAAACTGAAAGGAGTTTGTATATTTGTTTGTTCACTGTAGAAATCTGAACTGCTTGACAGACCCATGCAAAATTTTGCAGACGGCCTCTGTCACTTCAGAAAGGTTTTTAACCCAAAATCAAACCCCTACCGCATGATAGACATACAAACACAGGCAAAACAAATTAAATTTTCGTTTTCACGTCACCTTTTCCTTCAGTGTTACTGGGTTAATTCCCATTTTTCTCCTGACACTCCACCCTTTATTCCATGCGCTGTCAGATGTATGGTTAAACTACACCAGTAAATCCAAATTCACTATAGCATAAATATTTTATCAGAATTTACGTGAATTTTTATCATAATTTATAATTTATGATAATTATTAACTTAAGTGTTAAAAATATTAAATATTTTTGGCTTCATTAAAAAACATATTTCATAGCTATAAAGCAATGAACCCAAGCCAGCAGGTCCAAAGATTTTCTCCCTATACAGCTGCCTTCATCATTCGCACATGCGTAGTAGCTGCTAGCTCAACACAACGTGCAAGATGTATGATGTCAGTATATCTTTTTCTTTATTAGTTCAAATGCGATTTTTCTCATTAATTCTATCATTTCTTCTTCGTTTTTACCTTTGGAATTCGTTATAGTGACTAATTTGTAACGTCGTTATAAATTCGGTTTAAATGAGGTTTTTGGGGTGTTTTGGCAACAACACTCACTTCACTGTTGTTGCACGAGAGACAGACCTTCTCCCCTCCCACACACACAAACACACAGACACTTGAGTGCGAATTGTAGAAATACAATATTTTTTATTTATTGTCCTTGTTCAGTGAGGATACTTTTTGTTCTCTTCTGATAGAGGAAAGCACTTCCCCTCTCCTTCCCCTCTCCCTCTATCTTCCCCTCAGCCTTCGCTCCCCTTCCCTTCCCAATTCCCCTTCCCCTTCCCTCCTTTTTCCCTCCCTCTCCCCCTCCCCCTTCCTCTTCTCTCGCCCCCACCTGTGTACTGTCATTCAGAGTTTTCCCAGGCAGCGCTGGGTTTGGTCAGCTAGTATATTTACACACACACACACACACACATATATATATATATATATATATATATATATATATATATATATATATATATATATATATATATATATATATATATATAGAAGATGACAGCTTTTCCGTTCAATTAGCCTCTGTCAAACGTCGTCAGCCACCGGTGAACGCCATTAACGACGCTGGATTACGAACTGAAGCAGCTCGTTATGTGAGGCTTAAGTGTGGCGCCGACTGTAAGCTGGTGGTGGGAGGCTTCTGTAACGATAATTGTTTCGAACAACCCACGATGATGCGGAAATGACGAGCTTAAATACACATACATACACATGCACATGCACACTAACACGCTCACACATACACATACACGCAAAAACACATACACACAAAGAGATCTGAGAAAACTGTTGATTTTTTCCTTAGAATTTACTAAGTCTGATGCTGGGGAAATTTTTCTGACCTTATATTTTATCCTTAATCTCTCTCTCTCTCTCTCTCTCTCTCTCTCTCTCTCTCTCTCTCTCTCTGTCATATGTACTGGCCACACTTCCTTCCTAAAGCATTAGAATTGGTACTGATATGTTATGAAGGAAAGTTAGTATGTACTTCCAATAAATAATTTGCACCAAACACGCTTCTCATAAATAAAACAAAATACCAATTCCTTCTTGATGACCCGCCTTCCCCATTCGAACCGGACGCTTTTTTTGGCGACCAAACTTCCTTAATGAACGCCCCCAGGAATCGAAGTTTCTGTTAACCAAAGACCAACTTTTGATATTTGAGTTGAATCCATTTTATTACCCCAACTACTGCGAGAAGTTCCTGATTTCCGCCAATGAGTTCTATGAGCCTCAAGGTTTCCGAAGTCTTACAAGGACTTCCTTATCTTGAATGGGAGAGTTTCTATAACCAGCTAACTTTTTCCTCCTTATTTTCTTCTAGTTCTTATTTACTAATCTGTGTTTTTTTTTTCCTTTTGCCTCAGGAGTCCAATAACGATTCTCTTTTTTCTACCCTTCCGCTTGGCTGGCCGTCTCGCCAAACTTTCCACAAGAACCTCTCGATCTTTTTATAAATTTTGCTTTTTCTATATATTTCAGTTTTATTTGGTCACCAGTTAATGCTCTTTTATTATAGCAATGGAGGAATCTGCTTTAAACTTCGGTAATGGAATCACGTTAAGGTTGTAGACATGGAACGAGTATTATTTTCTTTTTCTTATCTTTGGTAACAGACGTTCTAGACAAAGTAACATGAACAGTGTATATAAAAGGAGGTATCCATTACTTACCTACGGACACACATACACACACACACACACACACACAAACACACACGCACTATATTCTTACAAATAAATATTAATAATGTGTGTGTATGGTGTTTTAAATCGAAGCAAGAAAGAAGGTCTAGGTCACTGATTTGAAAGGTAACATTGAAATGTACGAAGTTAGGAACAGTCATGATATTCATCTCAGGTCTTAAGGGGTCATTTTAACAAGAAGTCGGATAAAATCCACATAGCTAAAAAATTACTGAGATGAAACTATAGTGAAGCTTATTCAAAGCACATCCGGTTTTTAGTTTTCTGCAAAAGAAACCTGTTGTTCCGGCTTTGTCTGTCCGTCCGCACTTTTTCTGTCCTCCCTCAGATCTTAAAAACTGCTGAGGCTAAAGGGCTGCAAATTGGTATGTTAGTCATCCTCCCTCAATCATCAAACATACCTAATTGCAGCCCTTTAGCCTCAGTAGTTTTTTATTTCATTTAAGGTTAAATTTAGACGTAATCGTGCGTTTGGCAACTATATAGGACAGGCCACCACCAGGCCGTGGTTAAAGTTTCATGGGCAGCGGCTTATACAGCATTATACCGAGACCACCGAAAGATAGATCTATTTTCGGTGGCCTTGATTATACGTTGTACAGAAATCTCGATTGCGCCGAAGAAACTTCGGCGCATTGTTTTCTTGTTTAGATGCGTGATTGCCTCCAGAAATACAAGGGATTCCTTCCAATAATGGTTTTATCCACTTGAAAGTTGAAAATACTGAAAGCTCTGATGGGGTTCATTCCATAAATTCCTGAACATTATAAGTATTAGAAATTTAGGAGGAGTGTATTAAACTGAGATCGGAGGGAAATTTATCTTAGGAGCTCTGAAAGGACAGTTTCCTCTGCCTTGGCCGTGATAATATTAAGACGAGTCTTAAGAGCATCACAGAGGTTGAAACGATATTAAGGGCTGACTGTCCAATAGATCTTAGAGTGAAAACGAAAGTAAAATGAAAAAAAGAAAAGGCTTATCTGCACAGAACGTGGTTATTTCAGTAGAAGAAAAATCCGGAATTAATGGAAATCTTATCTGAAAATACGGTCATTTTAGTCATATATGAATATACTTTTACGTTTTTATTATTATTTTAATTTTTTTTGTCTGGATTTTAATCTATCAGATTCTCTTCATCTCGACGAAACAGAGAAAGAAATAATAAGTAGAAATAATTCACGATTTATTTTGGTGTGTTTGTTCATATATTTATTTATAATCTTCGCTTTAGACCTCAACGGATAACACAAATTGTGTGCCACTGTAATTTTTTTTAAATGGTCTGATAATTAAATTGATGTAAAGTGGTTGGTAAACAGGCATTAGATTTTACGCTTTCTCATGCCTACTGTTAGTGTACAAAATGTGCCCAATACCTAAATCCGCGTTAATCTTTGTATTACTACGGCATTATGCGCATGTAACTGTAAAGTTAATCGCTTTATGAAGCTTCTTATAATAAAGAACCCTGTAAAATAAGGTATGTGATTATAACAGTATTACCTATAATACCCTTTTTGCTGTATTTTCTTACCTCTCTCTCTCTCTCTCTCTCTCTCTCTCTCTCTCTCTCTCTCTCTCTCTCTCTCTCTCTCTCTCTCTCTCTCTCACTGGACCTGTAATGACAACTCATGGAAATTAAACTTGGCTCCCTTCAAATTCTGCTCCTCAGTTTCTGAGACAGTGAGGGCAAAAGGGAATGCCTTGGGGGCAATCAGTAATTAGTCGGCGATCATTAGCAATCAGCGCTGATGACTCTTGTCCTCCTCAGAGGAAGATGATTGCAGTAATCGGATTTCTCGAGTTGAAGTTGCAGGAATTGAAGTCGCATTGCTTCGTTCGAAGATTGTTAATTTCCTCAAGGCCTTTTCATAGGCGTGTGACTTTTAGGGGGATCTTGAGTATATATTTCAATGAAATATTCTGAATGAGGCGGGAATCTCAGGAGCTGATTTAAAGCTTTGAAATAGGTATGTATCTGATTAATCATTTAATAGCTAAGAATAGTGGGATATGCTGAAAGACTTACATTATGCAGACTGTTTTATTATCCGTGAAAGCTTACCATTCAACACTGAAAACTGTAGTCTTTTTTATTTTAAAGATTCTTGAACATTGGCGATTTCATTCAAATCAGTTAATGTTCTTTGGCCAACAAACAAATAGTTATATAAACAAATTAACAGATACAAGTGACTATATAACTTGCATCCAAGCATTTTGTCGTAGGTAATATAATAATTAAATACACAGAATTTCACTAAATCTATAATAATAATAATATTAATAATAATAATAATAAATTCATTGTACAAGCATTTCCTACAGTACATTCACTATTGTTTCTTACCTACACTTAATAATATTAAAATAAACATATAATACTCTCTCTCTCTCTCTCTCTCTCTCTCTCTCTCTCTCTCTCTCTCTCTCTCTTTCTCTCTCTCTCTCTCTCACTCTCTCTATCTCTCTCTCTCTCTCTCTCTCTCTCTCTCTCTCTCTCTCTCTCGCATTGAGCCCGTAATGACAACTCATGGAAATTAATCTTGACTTTCTTCAAATTACGCTCAGTCGTAGGTAATATAATAATTAAATACCCACAACTTCACCAAATCTATAATAATAATAATAATAATAATAATAATAATAATAATAATAATAATAATAATAAATTCATTGTACAAGCATTTCCTATAATACGCACACTATTGTTTCTTACCTCTCTCTCTCTCTCTCTCTCTCTCTCTCTCTCTCTCTCTCTCTCTCTCTCTCTCTCTCTCTCTCTCTCTCTCTCTCATTGAGCCCGTAATGACAACTCATGGAAATTAACCTTGACTCCCTTCAAATTACGCTCAGTTTCGGAGACATTGAGGGCAAAAGGAAATGCTTTGGGGGCAATCAGCAATTAGTCGACGATCATTAGCAATCAGCGCTGGTGACTCTTGTCCTCCTCAGAGGGAGACGATTGCCTTAATCGGATTTGTCGAGTTGAAGTTGCCGTAATTGAAGTCGCAATGCTTGATTCGAATGTTGTCGATCTCCTCAAGGCCTTTTCATAGGTGTGTGATTTTAGAGTGAATGTATGTTTTCCACCAAATTATTCTTAATGGGTGCTAAATTTCAGAAAGTTGAATTAAAGTATTAAAATATCAATATGATGATAATAGTTATTAATAGTATATTTATTATTATTGTCATTGATATTATTAATATATTTAGGTTAAATGTTCAAATGTGTCTGTCTGGCTGTTGCTAGATACCTCCCAAAGGCAATAACTGATTTCAGTGATATCTGTAGCGGTGAAAACTATAGGTTTATTTCCAAGTAACAACTGTCTTTATTCAGATCTTGATCAGGAATAATCAGGTAAGGCATTCTGACTGACATTGACTTAGCGCCATCATAAGTAACTTCGACATACGGTTAGGGCCATAAGCATTTTTTTTTTTTTTTAAATGTCAAAATTTCAACTTCCAATATGTTTTCCTATATATACGAGTATTATGGCCAGAACCATTATAATTTAAAAGTGATTTTTTTTCTTTAAAGTAAATTAACAGTTCTGGAAATTAATTGATAAAAATATTGCCCCATTTTTTCTAGCCTCAAATTCATTGGCGATGTTTCAGAAAAAAAATATGGAGACATTCAGTGAGTCTGAAAAATTACTCACCAGTAATCTGTCTATATCTGAAAGGTGTGATTTACAGATATTTATCACCGTTTCTATTTTATATTAGCTTTTAAAAAGTTTATTTATATACGTGCAGAAAACAAATCTGTTAAATTTTTTTCTTGCTCTCAGAGTAGAGCAATGATGGTACTAAGATAAAAAAAAAAAGCTATGCTCGTATGTAAGTCACATTATTGTAGTTCAGAACCGTGCCTCAATTCTTCAGAATCGATTGATAAACTAGTGACGAAACTCCGCCTAGCCGTCAGTCCATGGTTTTAGGAATAGGCACCTAGAACTTATTTAATGATGCCAATTTGTTGTCCAGTGATGGGTTCCTGTCCGGAAGACATGTACCAGAGATATTCCCAGTCGTTTTATATTTGTACAGTTTGTAGGTTTGGAATTATATGTATATATATATATATATATATATATATATATATATATATATATATATATATATATATCTCATTTTCTATGCCTGAATTACATAACTGAAGTGACAAACAAACAAATGATTTAAATCGTTTTGATTCCTTGATAAATTACGCGATGCCATTCCCTCAGTAGGCTCCCTGTGACCTCATTTCTTTCGCGTTGCTTCGCGCATTTCTGCCACCTACATTTTTCTTCCCAACTATTTTATTTACGAGTCTATTTTTGGCTAGTCTTTGAATCACGCGAATGATCCAGTGCCGTTAAAGGAACGTTCCCACGAAGCCTCCCTCCCCATTCGTATTCCAGGAAAGGCGGGCTAACCATTTGATGGGTCCAGAACCCGGCAGATTTCCCTCGGGAGCTGAATCCGCGAATGGAGTTCGTCTTTGCTTCGTAAGATGTTGCTGGAAATTCTCTTCTCATTTCGCACTCACTGGGTGATGGTGGGTATATCCCGTGTCACTGGGTGATCCAAGATGTGGTATATTTCGTTGCGTTTTCATTTCAGTCTTTAGTTCAGGGACGACAGGATTTTTTGCTTGAGTATTTGTGTTATGATGGAAAATATACACACAGAAACAAGAAAAACAAACACACATATGTGTATATACATACATACATACATATATATATACATATATATAAGTATGTCTATATTTTACTGGTGACCTTCTTAGACACGAAGATATGTTATTCAGTTGTATTGCACATAGGAAAATGAAAGGTGTCTTTGTGAGAATATGCCCAGCAGCTTCGTCCTCAAATGGACCTCCTCTTCGAGCGTTTACTAATAAACGTTCCAAGAAGAGGTCCATTGGAGGACGAAACTGTTGGCCAGATTCTCACAAAAACACCTTTAATTTTCCTATGTGCAATACAACTAAATATGTATATATATATAAATTATATATATATATATATATATATATATATATATATATATATATATATACAGTAGAATACAACTAAATATATATATATATATATATATATATATATATATATATATATATATACAATATATGTATGTATGTATGTATGTGTGTTAACAAAATTATATGCATAACAACTGAACGAAGTTATACGGAAGCTTTCACTCATTCAGACGATCGGTAGTAGGATTATGGACCTGTGGCGTGTGAATGTGCTTCCTAAGCTGGTAAAGAGCCTCTCTCTTATAAGCTAACAGCAATGACACGTTCATACTCACAGGTTGCAGGGAAATAAGACGCTGGTTTCTTTCTATCTGTGCTCCGTGGTTTGCAAATTCATACTCTATATTCAGGCTACAAACAGATTAATAAGATGTAGAAATGTTACTTCTCGCAGTATGTGGAAGTGACGACCTAGTACTGGGTAGAAAAAAATACATGATTGCTGTTTTGACTAAAGTTGGAAATTTGGATATTTTGGCCCCTAATGAGACGGAAGAGTCTACAGGTTATGATGGACAAGGGATGACTGTGACTTCTGTCTAAAAATCGATGCAGTACTTTAGACAATTCCATTAAAGGCATTGGTCTCATTATCCATGCGTCTTAGATAAAAAATAGAACCGGTTACCTCAAATAAAACTTCCGGGTAATATGAAATAATTTACTTGAAATTAATCATATATTTGACGACGCAAATTTTGAATAGAGATTTAAAATAAATGAGTTCCTGTTATTATTTTTACCCGCCGAATTACCGACTGTGTGAACTCAGCCCTATTGAGTTGGGACTTACAGTATAGGATAGGCAACACAGAGCTTATTCTCAATTGTATAGAACTTGTTACATACTCTGAAAGAGACATAAATACGACCAGCTGACAAACATACACAAACACTACATATATATATATATATATATATATATATATATATATATATATATATATATATATATATATATATATATGTGTGTATGTATGTATGTATGTATGTATGTATGTATGTATGTATGTATGTATGTATGTATGTATGTATGTATAACTGAATCACGAAAATATGGAACGTGATGAATATATAGATAAAGGTAAAATCCACGAAGGAAAAGGAAACACTGGAGTGCCGCGAGGCCTTTCGACTCTTTTCATTTTACATTGCGTTTTGGGATTCTGCATTAATAAATGTTCCAAATGACATGATATGTGAAATAAAATTTCAGCTTCTTTTTTTTTTTGCAAAGAATGACATAATGTAAGTTACATATGGAACGGAGCAGAACGCGTCTTAGTATCAACCGTCGGGGCCTATGATTTTACTCAGCATAAAGCTCATTACTGACCTGTTGGTTGATAATTGAATGGGGTACACAGATTCAGTTATAATTTTGGACGCCAAAATTTTGGTGATTTAGGTGCTAGGCTTAAGGTTGTTGTTATTAAACAAGCTGACTTTATGCCAACAAAGGTTGTTTTTGCAACAAACAACCCTTTTACATGATAGTCAGTTTTAGGAATTAGGCTCAGGTCCTAGAATTTGTGGCAGTATTTGAGTGCTGAGAAATGGGGATGCTCTCTTATACTTGACATCCAATCAGAATTGTTCTTAACTAATCTGCCAATCTTATTGGCTGAGATACTGAAGTGTGCTTGCGTGTATGTGTCGTGCGTGTTTGTGTGCCTTTTCGTAAAGGTAAATATTTTGTCAAGGTAGAGAATAGTTCCCGTGAAGCCTTCAACATCAAACCAATAGGAAATTTCCAATAAAGAAGAAAACGAAGCAAAAAAAAAAAAAAGAGAAACGACGTCCATTTCTTATGCAATTGTATTGTTGTCCTCATTTTTCCCCTTTTGAGATACGACGTGTGCCAGAGTTCCCTCCATTCCAGGAATCCAGGTCGCCCTCCATATCGGGAATAGAGTTTTCCCTTCATATCAGGACTCCACGTTTCCCTCCAAAGAGGAATTCACCTTTCACTTTCGGATCTGTTTCATTTGTTCATATTGACAGGGTTCGAAATGGATATTCATGACCCATCCCATCGAGAAGAGAAACGTGTTTTCTTTTGATGGCTCCGTTGTGTTTCTCTGAATTTTGTGATCCAGTTTGCATAAGTTTTTTTTTAGTTTTGTCGATGGCATTCCAGGAGTGATAATGAAGAAGTATTATGGAGGCTCATGAGCAATCATTGCATAGTTTAGTGACACGAGATATAACTATTAATTGTAGGCTTGTTTTATGTTTATATATATATATATATATATATATATATATATATATATATATATATATATATATATATATATATATATATATATATATGTGTGTATATATATGTTATATATATATTATATGTATATATATATTATATATATACATATATATATATATATATATATATATATATATATATATATATGAGCCGCACTTAAATACAAGTAAACACACTTATACAGGGGAAAAGAGAGAGAGAGAGAGAGAGAGAGAGAGAGAGAGAGAGAGAGAGAGAGAGAGAGAGAGAGAGAGAGAGAGAGAGAGAGATCTTGCACGCAAATAAGCAAAACTATAAGCATAAAACTGCCAGTCTTATTGTTTGAGATATACTGAGGAGTGTGAGTATGTTTGTACTTGTGTTTGTAGAGATGAGTAGTTTGTCAAGACAGAGCAATTTCCAGTACAGCTCGAAGCTCTCGCACATATATTCCATCACGAATAAAGAGGAAAAAGTGACGTCTTTTTCTGAATAATAATAATAATAATAATAATAATAATAATAATAATAATAATAATAATAATAATAATAATAATAATAATAACAATGCAATTGTATTGTCCCCATTTTTTCACTTTTGATATGAAGGGAAAAATCTCTATTCCAGATATGAAAGGCGACCTGGATTCCTGGAACGAGGGGAACTCTGGCCGACGTCGTATCTCGAAAGGAAAAAAAATGAAGACAACAATACAATTGCATAAGAAAAAGACTTTTTTGGTCCCGTTTTCTCTTTTATTTGTGATGGAACCTTCAAGCACAAATGTGTACGAGACCTTCGAGCTGTATTGGAAATTCCTACTATTGCTAACACTTCAATATCTGAGCCAGTGAGATTGGCAGACTATTTAAGAATAATTCTGATTGAATGCCAGTTATAATAGAGTACCCCCGTTCTCAGTACTCCAATAGGGCCTCCAATACTATGGCGCATGACCTAAGCCCAATTCTCAAAAATGACTACCGTGCAAAAGGGTTGACTTGCAAAAACATCCCGTGTTGGCGTAAGGTCAGCTTGTTTTAGCAATAAAATCCCTAAGTCCAATACCCAAATACCCGAAATTTTTACTTACAAAATTATATCTCTCCGATTCTGTTTACCTTATTCAATTATTAGCCTACCGGTCAGTAAATAGCTTTACTCTCGGCAAAAGCCTAGGCCCATACCTTGACACTAAACTGCATACTGTTCTGTTTCCTATGTAATTTACTTTATGTAATCCCTTATTAAAAAGAAGTTAAAATTTTATTTCACATACCATGTCATTTGCAACATTTATCAATCACAAAACGCAATGTAAAATACAACGTGTGAGAATTCTCGTGTATATATATATATATATATATATATATATATATATATATATATATATATATATATATATATATATATATATATATA
Organism: Macrobrachium rosenbergii; assembly: GCA_039081455.1. Taxonomy (NCBI): domain Eukaryota; kingdom Metazoa; phylum Arthropoda; class Malacostraca; order Decapoda; family Palaemonidae; genus Macrobrachium; species Macrobrachium rosenbergii. The sequence continues at coordinate 13,500,679 of JANJGK010000041.1, forward strand.
CACACACACACGAGAATAATTCTCACTTATTGTATTTTACATTGCGTTTTGTGATTCTACATTGTTATGTATATTATATATATATATATATATATATATATATATATATATATATATATATATATATATATATATATAATATATATATATATATATATATATATATACTGTATATATATAATATAAAGTGTTTCTTTACGTTAGCCAGATGATCGTATTTAGGTCGTTTCCAGTGTAAATAACAAGCTCTATGCAATTGAGTGTAGTCTCTGGGGTTTCTAAGCTTTATGTCCCAACACAATATGGCTGCGTTCACATAGGCGGCAATTCGGCAGGTATAAATGATCATGAGAGCTTTTTTTTAAATCTTTCTTCAGACTTTGCTTTGTCAAACATATTATTACTTTCTTGATAATTGTTTCATACTACCCGGAATTTTATTTAAGGTAACCCGTTACATTTTTTTCATCTAAGATGCAATGAAACAAATGCTTTTACTTGGACTGTATAAGGTATGGCATCGATTTTCAAACTGCAGCCACAATCTCTCTTTGTCCATCATAATCTGTAGACTCTGTCCTTCTTTCATCTCACTTGTGGCCATAATATCCAAGTTTCCAACTTTAGTCTCAAAAGATGTCATTCTATTTTTTCTGTTCAGTAGGAAGTCCACATATTCGCTTACTACAAGAAGTGAATTTTCTATATCTTATTGATCATTTTGCATCTTGAATATAGAATAAGTGTTTGCAGACCACGGAGCAAAGACAAAAAGAAACTAACGTCGCATTTCCCTCCAACTTATTAGTGAAAATGTGCCATTGCTGTTAGCTGACAGGGAAGAGGCTTTTTGCGCGGTTTATGGGACACATTCACCCACCATGAACTCCATAATCCTACCACCGCTCGTTTGAATGAGTACAAGCTTCCTTGTAATATATTTTCATTATAATTTTTGGATATATATACATGTATATATATACATATATGTGTGTGTGCGTATGTGTATATATACATGTATATTAATTTCATCACTTACACAATTATCTGTGCATTAATGCAATTACTAACACGGCCTCATTGCAACTGGATGGTATCTAGCGGTAATATTAATTTTATTCAATAAAAGTTACACGCTTTCCAGGACTAAACGTCCTCATTGTCAAGTATTCGGATACTTGATAATGAGGACGGTTAGTCCGGGAAAGCTTGTAACTTTTATTGAATAATTATCTCCGCTAGATGCCATCCAGTTCCAATGAGGTCTTGTTAGCAATATGTCTGTATACATATATATGCACACATATACTGTATATATATATATATATGTGTATATATATATATAATATATATATATATATATATATATATATATATATATATATATTTATATATATATATATATATATATATATATATATATATATATATATATATATATAGAGAGAGAGAGAGAGAGAGAGAGAGAGAGAGAGAGAGAGGGGGGGGGAAAGTCGAACATGCATAGAGAAAAAGGATGGGACTTGCATACATACTAATGCATATACGAGTATATATATATATATATATATATATATATATATATATATATATTTATATATATATATATATATATATATATATATATATATATATATATATATATATATATATATATATATATGAGAGAGAGAGAGAGAGAGAGAGAGAGAGAGAGAGAGAAGCCGAACATGCATAAAAAGAGAAAAGGGATAGAACTTTGTTATGCATACTAATACAAAGAGAGAGAGAGAGAGAGAGACGCCGAACATGCATAAAGGGAAAAAAGGATAGAACTTTGTTATGGATACAAATACAGAGAGAGAGAGAGAGAGAGAGAGAGAGAGAGAGAGAGAGAGAGAGAGAGAGAGAGAGAGAGAGAGAGAGAGAGCATGCATAAAGAGAGAAAAAGGATGGCACTTTGGTATGCATACTTAGAGAGAGAGAGAGAGAGAGAGAGAGAGAGCATAAATAAAGAGAGAAAAAGGAGACAGTCAGACAGACAAACAGACAGTTCTTGGCCACACATAAGTAGTCCTACAAACACAGACCTAGCTGACACCTAGGTAGAGCAAAATGGTTCTTAATTAAAACTTCCAGCCTTATTCGCTGAGATGCTGAGGCGTGTGAACGTGTGTTCGTGAAGGCAAACATTTTGTCGAGACAGAGAACCATTTCCCGGGAGCCTTCAACATCAAACCAACAGGACATTTCCAATACAACTCGAGGCTTTCGTACGCGCTTGTGCTGAAGGTTCCATCACGAGCAAAGGAGAAAACGGGGTAAAAAAAAAAGAAAAAAAAAAAAAGAAACGACGTCCTTTTCTTATGCAATTGTATTGTAGTCCTCATTTTTTCCCTTTTGAGATACGACGTGTGCCAGAGTTCCCTCCATTCCAGGAATCCAGGTCGCCTTCCATATCGGGAATAGAGTTTTCCCTTCATATCAGAATCACCCCCTCCCCCCGATTGCCCCTCACATCAGGACTCCACGATTCCCTCCAAAGAGGAATTCACCTTTCACTTCTGGATCCCTTTTTCAATTGTTCAAACTGACAGGGTTCGAAATGGATATTCATGACCAATCCCATCGAGAAAAGAGACTTGGTTTCTTTTGATATCTACATGGTGTTTCTTTGAATTTTGTGATCCTTTTTACACAAGAGTCTTTTAATGTTTTCGATGCTTTTCTAGGCATCAGAGGTAAACGATAGGTATTGTTGAGGCGCATGAACAGCCATTGTATTGTTTAGGGACACGAGGTATAACTGTGAATTGTAAGGTTGTGTCATTTCCCTTAGATTTGTACAATAGCCATTAATATGAATGGCAGTTATGTTGTTTGTGGTTATGAAAATGTGTGTGAGATATGGATAGGACTTGAATTTTGTAGTTTGAGAATATGAAGGATCATTTTGTGAAGGAGTATTAACAATAATCGTTGTATATTTTGATGTGAAGAATAACTGTGATTAATATTGGTGTGAAGAAGTATTGTGTTTTACATGATAATCAGAATAACAAGAAATTGCTAAATAATGAAATAAAAAATTATATTCGTTTATAGATTGTAATTTCATAAGTATGAAGTGTCGATATTAACGCAGAATATATTATAAAAAACACGACGTGAACAACATTAACACAAAAGAGGAATGCAATAGTATTTTGCTTGAGAGGAGAACGTGCAAACCCTTCAGAGAAAAACACATGGTTAAGTTATACGCACATGAAATGACCAAAAGTAATTGACTGAAGGTACTATTGGGAAATGACAGTGATACAAAGTTGAAATGTTTTGGGAAAAACAAAAACGAAAAAGATATATTCCATAAAAAATAAAAAGATTCGAAAGAATGAAAAACATGTGAAAATGACAGGAAAGAAGAAGAACTAATATTTCAAAAAGAAGACGAAGAAGAAGACGGGGCAGATCTTTGCCCAGAATTCACATCCAATCGCTCTCCTCCCAACCGAGCACTTTCTGTCATTTCCAGGGCTTCTGTTCCAGTGGTCAACAAGATGTGTATCCTCGATGCCATTCAGCCTGTGAATTTCGGTATTCATACAGTTCCTTCCACCCAGGCTTTCCTTCCCCGTCACTGCACACTCTTCCCCTACCCCACTAGCACCCTGCCCCATCATCTCTGCCCCCTCCCCCCTCCCTGCCCTTCATCCTTCCAACAAAACCTTCCTTCAATCTCATGCGTGATGGAGTGGAACATGGCGGCGAGAGATTTTCCATATAGATTCGGCAATTTCTAAGGTTTCTTAGGGCCACAGGGACTTCTATTTTTTGGCCCTTCTCCGTCCTCTTTCCCCCTCCGGAAATATGAAAGGGAGGAAAAATATTCAATTGGAAAATCATTCGACTCAGACGGAACAAAAAATTCGGGGGGTGAGTTTTTTAAGGAAATTGCGGCCTTGTTTGATTTTCGGGGCAACATTGGCTCTGATGTTTTGATTTCGTTTGTCACATCAACCATAACAAGTTCAATACTTGTTAAATCTACGTTTACTAAAGCCTAATAATAATTGCTGCATACATCCGCAATTGCTGAGGGGAGTAGATATAATTTTTATTCAGATTTTTAGTGGGAATGAGTAATTACATGAATGATGATTAAAGTATTGATAAATTCATCAAGAATTAACCCTCATTTAAATAACAGAAGAATGGTTCATTTATTTGCACGGAAGAATTTTACTAAGCAAATAGTTTGGTCATTTTCAAGACCTAGGATTTATTTAGGTTGTGTGAGTTTTAGCTGCTATAATTTTCTTCATCTTTTTGTTCTTATTTTAATTGGATTTGACTGTTTTATTTTTTTCTGTTATTTATTCTGTTAAACGGGAGATTGTTTGGTATGGCATTTCTTATTATTATATAAGAATATATGCCCCTTTATGAATAATGATAAGAGATTATGTAGTAGCCTCAGTAGTTTTCCAAGGTTTCGGTATCGTCATTAAATCCGAGACTGGTGGGAACAAATTCCTCTAAGATATAAAAAAAAAATCCGAAGATGATATTAAAAGTATTCCTTCTTTCGAAGCCCTTGGGGCGCGCTAACTGAAAATAGCATTGAAAAAAAGTCGTCAGTTTTTACTTACTCTCTCTCTCTCTCTCTCTCTCTCAAACAAAAACAAAAAAAAATTAAAAAATAAAAATGATTAGCGATTATGAGCCACCACCTACGAAGGTGGAATATTATTTTAATTTTTTCACTTCTTTTACCTTTTTTTATTATCAGTCTGTCAGTGCGATCAGCACATTTGATGACTTGGAGGTTGATTCTGAAACCTAGATTAATAATAAATTTCTTTCATTTTTTGTGAAATGGACTTTCTTATAACATTTTATATAATATACATTATTGTAAAGGTATTATAAGTCTGCTGCATATCTAATTGTAATCCCTGTCATTCAGGTAAAAGCCAACCTATAATACCTCTTGTTAATCTTTAAGAATGTTATGCTGTCTGTTCAAGGAATTTAATATTTTTCATTGATTCCTTGCTTGCATTCACAAGACCTTTAAAAGTAAACCTTTCTATTTTACATTGATAGACCTTTTACTCTAAACCTCTATATATGATGTTCTATTAAAATTTTATTCTCGAGAGTAACTAGTAACCAAAGATTGCAGAATGAATATACTGACGCATATAAACAGACAAAAATAGAAAGATTGTATAAATAAAATCTGATTTTTTATTTTCATTAAGCATATATATATATATATATATATATATATATATATATATATATATATATATATATATATATATATATATATATATATATATATATATATATATATATATATATATATATATATATATATATACATATATGCAGAGAGAGAGACACACACACACACACACACAAGGAATTGTGCCCTAAAATTCATATACTGCCTTGAAAAATAGTCCAAATGGAAAATAGTCACCATCTCTCAAGGTACCCTCCTACCAAGTTTCAGCTAAATCAGAGAAAGAAAGTGGAAGGATAATAATAATAATAATAATAATAATAATAATAATAATAATAATAATAATAATAATAATAATAGCTTTTATCGAATATTATTGCTGCTTCAGCTGCATTTATTTTATAGAAGACTTTTTCTATTTTCCTTATTGCGGACTTCTCTTCATTGGAGGTACGTGCTAACGAGCTGTTAGCACGCACCTCCAATGAAGAAAAAGTTAAGTATACCTAGTTTAACCAGACCACTGGGCTGATTAACAGCTCTCCTAGGGCTGACCCGAAGGATTAGATTTATTTCACGTGGCTAAGAACCAATTGGTTACCTAGCAACGGGACCTACAGCTTATTGTGGAATCCGAACCACATCATAGCGAGAAATGAACATCTATCACCAGAAATAAATTCCTCTTATTCTTTATTGGCCGGTCGGAGATTCGAACTCGCGGCCAGCAGAGTGCTAGCTGAGAACGGAACCCACTTTCCCAATGAAGAGAAGTCCGCAAGTAGGAAAATAGAAGAAGTCTTCTATAAAATAAATGCAGCTGAAGCAGCAATAATATTCAATAAAAACTATTTAAAAGAGGGTCTACTGCCGAATAATATAATAATAATAAAATTCTGGCAACATGATTTGGGCCCCGATGAGCTTCTAGAATTTTCATTTGTCGATCCTTTACCCGGCTGGCGTTTGCCAACGCACAGAGCATCCTAAGCTCCTGCAGGATATGTTGTTGAGGTTGAGACGGTGGGTAATGGAAGGATCTCGGTAGGGGGGCCCTGGGATAGCTGCTGTCTGGGTTGATCGGCAGGAGAAAAGGGGTGGTGGGAGTTGGAGGGGGGGCGGTGCCCCTCTTGCCAACGATGCGTTTTCTGGCAGAGGCTTTGGTTTGGTTACTTTCCTGTAGCTTCTTTTGACGAAGGAGGGTAAAAATGCCACTTCTTTTACGATATTCATTGCAGGTTTAAATCTTCTTATCTACAATCTTATCTACAATCAGTCTCTTTAAGCGAAATCATTATTTCCCTTAAAGAGTTTTTAGCTTGACCTAATGTTTCAGGTCACAAATCAATTAAAAATTTTAGTCTTTTTTCATGACCTAAGAAGATGGTTAAAGGTGTCTTCTATTCGAAGCAAGATATTTTGTTTTCAATGTATTGTTTCTAGTCATTTTTTTTTTTTTGCCTTGACCTAGTTTTTTGAAGGTCACAAGTCATTCTAAAAGTCGGAATTTCATTTTTTCCGTTGATGTTGAAAGTTATGGGATGATACTTGGAGGATTAGTATGATTTTCCAAAAATGTTTCTACTGTACCATACTTTCAAAGGACACTGAATAATTTAAACATCGCTGTTGCTGATTAGTTTCCTTGGTATTTTCTAAGTTAGCTATTTAGCAATTTTTCTTTAGATCTCAAAAACTATGATAATAGAGGTATGCAGCTTTCGGACCCCTTAGTGATGTTTTTGATTATAATCATAAACATCAGAGGTACCTGTCTGCCAAGTTTAATTTAAATCCGAAGAAAACGATGATAATGATAATAGGTCTTTAATATATTAACTGATAAGTAGGTATGAGTGCAATACCAAATTGAAGAATAAAGAGCTCAAAAACTTTTAAAGACAAAAGAATTATGCGTTCCCTTGTTTTATTCCGAGGTCGACTTCCAGTTGAGGAAGGGGGGAATGGCGAACGAAATATCTCCTTTTCCATTTCCAAAAAAGCCTCCTCGGGAAGGACCTCAGGTGCTCAGGAAAGGTTCTCCTAACAGACATCGGAAATTGCTTAGGGATTCTATTTCTGTCGAACCGAAAATCTATTTTTTCTTCCTTTAATTTTTGTTCTTCTCTTTTGTCTCGCTGCCTTTTTTTTAACAAAGGTTATTTTGGTCGGTCTTACCCCTTTTGATGTGTATTTTCCATATTTCTTGATCAGGAATTGGATTAATAATATGATTTATTATGACATCCCTTCCTCCTGAGAGTTAGGCATTATTAGAAAAATAGAGAATATTTGTTATGAATTAAGCGCTACTCATGCAGCCATAAATTTTAATGAAACCTATATTCAAGAAGATCTCCTTCCTAGATGATGACGACGATATTCTTTATCATTATTTATGAATTTATACTTTCGAGACCAACAAGTTTTCACACGAGAAGAATAACCAGATGTAAAAAAAATAACAAATCAAATAAGGGAAGTTGCGCTAAGTACACATAGGCTTCGCAATAAATAATCAACTCAACAGTTGATGGAATTATGGCGCAACAGCTTGACACTTTCGAATAGTATAATGGGAGTTCTAGCAGCTGGTTTGCCGGAAGGGATAATTGATCGATTCTCGAAGAGAAAGGAGCTGAAAAAGAACAGTCGTTTATCACACTGAAACGGATTTATGTTATAAAAATTTTAGAACTGAAACGAATGGATTGATTTCGTTAGAATAGGGTCTTAGCATTAACACGTTCTCTTTAGCTTTCACTCGTAAGCTGCTTTCAAAACTCAGTTGAAATGTGAGGAGGTAGCTGCGTTCATTCCCCTTCAGTAATTATTGGCCCAAAACAGTTTATGTAAGGCACGCATGATATGTTATTTGGTGTTAGAAAAACAAGTTGATTAGTTGAGTAGATGCTGCTTCATCATTTGTGTCATTCGCCTGTCCTGACTGTACTGGACATTTGCAGGTTGTCTTAACAGAGATTGAACTAAAATCAGTATATAAATCTAGAAAATTATATGGAATGATGATGACTCATAACAAAATTTGAAATGTATGTGTTGAAAGGTTTATTATTATTATTATTATTATTATTATTATTATTATTATTATTATTATTATTATTATTATAGAAACAAGGTGAACCTGTAACGAGGCTATAATATCGAGAATTAAAAGCCACAGTAGTGTTAGAAATACTCAACTCTGTACACAAACATTTTTAACACTACTGTGTCTTAATTCTCATTATTATTATTATTATTATTATTATTATTATTATTATTATTATTATTATTATTATTATTATTATTATTATTACTAAGAAGATGAACCCCATTCATATGGAACAAGTCCACAGGGGCCACTGACTTGAAATTCAACTTCCAAAGAAGAAGGCATAGTAAAGGGAAATAAAGAAAGAAGAGATTCCACTTATTAAAAAGAAAAAATAAATTAATAAGTTGATAAATTAACAAATAGATAAAAAAAAGTATTAAAATACAAGGAGAATAGGATTCGGGTAGTAATGCATTGCATCTTCCTTTGAACTTTTGAAGTTCCAGTTGCACGACATCCTCAGGGAAACTTCCACAGTCCAACAGTGTGAGGAATAAAGGACCTCTGGAACTGAGAAATTCGACAGCGAGTTACATTTGCTGCATATTGGTGCTGCTGTTCAGTGAATCTGGTTGCTCTTGGCAGGAAAAGGGGATCAGAGATCAGTTGTGAAGGTGAATGATCTCTATCAAAATACAACTTATGAAAAATTGACAAACAAGGGACCATCAGTTGATGGTCCAAGTCATAATTGCTAATATTAGGAAACAAACCTACCACCACGAACCACTGTACCTAAAAGAGATAACTCTCTGGCAGAAGCAGACATCCACACCGGAGAGCAGTATTCTAGCAAATGGCCTAGGACAGGTTGTATTGATTTTATCACTGATATAAATATATGAGACCTTACTAACAATACCCAACTTTCGCGCGGCATTTGCTAAAATTTTCATTAGATGTTTCTCAAAAGTAAGATGTGAGTCGAAAGTTACACCTAGAATAGTTAAAGCTTCAGACTCATTCAGCAAAGTCCCATCCAGCTAAAGGGGAGGATGGGCTGGAAAATCTGTACGAGATCTGCTAATTAATACAGTTTTCGTTTTGTTGGAGTTCAGCATCATACCACACCGACTACACCATTCACTGATCCGGTCCATGCCCCGACTGAGGCTGAGGGCAGCTTCATTTTTCAAAAGTGGAGACTTTACTACACCCATACGTGTTGCATCATCGGCATACTGAACAATCTTTTTTTTCCAGGCCAACAACCATATACCTTATATATACCAAAAATAATAGTGGACCAAGAACACTACCATAGGACACTACAAATCTCCCCCCCCCCCCCTACCCCCTGCCCCACCAGATATTCCCATTGACAGTGTCTCTTTAACTACGTGCAGCTTATGTGATAGGTGTCATTTATGACTGCAAACACACTTTTGAGCAACATATCCGGTCTAACTCGTCGTCAGTTTCCTAAAAACTGGTAAACTGAGAAAGTGTTTCAAGATTTCTCGAGACATTTTTACCCTGAGGACAATATATTGTTCTTTGTTCTGACATGCTTCGCAGCAAGTGACTTGTTTCTTAAATTGTTGGATGAAAGGTTTTATACTAGATCTCAGTATAATTGTTGGGCATCGTTGAATAACTATATAGAATTTTTCATAATTCTAATCGTCCCTTCCGTTCAGACCTTCCCCACCTATAGAGTTCACAATATAGTACTAGATCTGAAGTAGATTTTGTCAGTCTTGCAGTTTCTGCTGTGAAGTTCAGTACCACACAGTTTTTTTTTTTTTTTGCTCTACGCATGACCAAGTCATGGAATAATCTTTATACTGTAGAGTTTTAGAACTCAAAGTGTTCAAACTGGTTGCAAATGTTTTTCTTTTTCCATTGCTGAGCAGAGTCGCATGAATCTAATATAATCATGAAACGAATTCATGTTATTTGTTTCCCTTTGTTATTTACTTACATAGTCAATCATTTACGACTTTTCTTTTTCCATAAGAGACGGCTTTCCCTGTTCAAGCCCTTGGATTTTAGAGCCTGCTTTTCCGAAAGGCATGTAGTTTGGCTACTACCACCACCACCACCACAACTATTCATACTGCTAATATAGTAATGATAATAATAAATGTAGTATGAATGATGGGCTAATGTATCTAGAATTTTTGGAAAAGTAACAAGCTCTAGAGGAAGTGAGGAGAATGAGTATTGTACTTGTGCATAGTAAAATATTTGGTTGACAGAGAGTGTAAGAACTATAAGGGCATAACATTGCTTGATATACCTGGCGAGATGTATGGATGGGTTTTGATTGAGGAAATTGAACACTTAAAAGAAGGCTCGGTATGAAGGAAATTCACTGGATAGAGAAAAATTCAAATTTGATGTGATATTTTTTATAAGAATTTTGGATGTTAAGTACAAAAAGAGCTTGTTGAATAGTTGGACTTAAAGATTATTGAAAGTTTAACACGGACATGAGTGCAGTAGGTGCAATAAGTATCATGCTAAAGACCTGCTGTGTGGACTGTCATTAATAGTTGAAAGTGAATTTTGTTGGCGAGTAATCAAATTTCAAGGCAGTGATTGTAGCAAAAGGATATCTCAGACAATGAAAGATTAAGAGTACGTTCAAGCTTATAGATAAAAAAAAAATGGCTACCAGGATAATGTTAATTGATGACAGTGAAGAGAAGTCACAGAGACGAGTAATAAAACTTTATTCTTTGTAGGAAGAGAATGCTGAATGGAACAGAACTGGATGGTGAAAATGTTTTGTAAGCTAAAGAAAGTAGAATATTCTTGGCTGAAAGAGTGAGTCTGAGCAAGATAGTGGCAGGGGGAACACGTTGTTGCTCGTGAGCCTTCTTTGATGTGTAATGAGTTTTTAAACAAAACTCATTCAGCAAATTAAGGATGACCTTAGCTGTGAATTTCACCTTGTTTTTCTGTGGCGCCTCCAAATTTATTGGAAATAGCAGGACAATGTATTTATATTCCGTGGACATTTTACACTAAAAGAGACTCTCTTTGCATTCTTCCAAATAAGGAGGCAAGAAATTCAGTGAAAAATAAACTTAATTTGCAATTTGGCAACACAGGGACGGAATGCTGGCGAATACTTAGCCATTCTTTCAGAACAAAGACCCACGGTCTCTCTCTCTCTCTCTCTCTCTCTCTCTCTCTCTCTCTCTCTCTCTCTCTCTCTCTCTCTTAGCATTCGTATTGCTGCTTTTTCATTTTCGGAGAAAATGCAGGATAACAATTCATCCATTGTTTTTCCTTTTCATTTTTGTTTTTCTCTTCATGTTTACTTAGTGTATTTTGATTAATGCATCGCATTTGTTCGAAATTTTCGAAATAAGAAATGCTAATTCTCTACCAGTTTTACTTTTTTTTTTTTTGTCTCTATTAGTTTGCAATCTCCGTCTCCTAATTTGCCAAGACGGGAAAAATGAGGCACAATTACCAACTTTTTACGACTCATTCCGCTCGTTCATTTCAAGGCAGACATTTAACCAGGAAAATATAAGGTCAAACATTCCCTCGCCTTCAAAATTCGCTTCACTGGGCCACTGTTCAGGAAAAAAGATTTGTACGTATTTTGCTAATGCGATCTCCTACTCTCTTTATTCTCAAGTTTCGCAAGAAGGTTCACCTTCAAGATGATTTCTTAATCTCGATTTAGAAAGGTCATTCACTATAGAACAGATTGATTGGTTGACATATTACTGATTTAAGTACCAATCATGTAATTGCACATCCCCTTCATGACTGAAATAGTGTGCGTTTTGTTTCGGAGTTTTCGTGAACTTAGCTTTCACTCACAAGAAGATTTTTTTGGGGAAAGGCGATGGAAGTCCTCAGACGTAAATTTGCTACACTTTTTCACGGAAGTCAACCTAGTCTCAGAAAAATAACTAAACAAAATTGTTTCGTTGTTGCTTATTTTTCGTGTTCTTATTTTGTCCCGGGCTGTCACCATGAATGACGGAAAATTTCGATGCTGGAATCTCGTCATTTGAAACGAGGTAAAGCAGTAAGGAAAGAAAAGTTTGGAAGCAGAATGTCCTAAACTACACCAAGAGGAGAGAGAGAGAGAGAGAGAGAGAGAGAGAGAGAGAGAGAGAGAGAGAGAGAGAGAGAGAGAGAGAGAGAGAGAACCACATTACACAATGGCCTAACAAAAACTACTGAATGATCGGTTTATTTAAATATTGTCAATGCATTAATGCTGCCTGATGATAATAACTAGAGATTTTGCCGAAACTCGAATAGGATAGGGTTATTAGAACTAACACAAACTAAGTAAAGAGGGCCTAGACTATATGGTCACCAACCGATGTAGACAGTTAATGTTTACTACAGTGACCCAGCTGACCAATCAACCACCCACATCTTCAGTAAAAAAATAAATAAAATAGGATTCTGGGAGCTAAAATATTGCTTACAAAACATCCGTGAAGCCTAATACCTATTATACATTTTATAATGCATTCTGATTGTAAGGATACAGTCAGAATGCACTTGACTGTAAAGATACAATCACCACCTTCAGGTGCCGTATCATGTTATTGCTCGTATTTTAGAAATACAATTTTGATTAACGTATCATTATATTAACTTTTAAATTCATTTCATTTAAACTTTATTTTAATGGCTTGTACTGAGAACAGTGGTTTGACATCCATGATTCAGGCCATAATGTAGTAAGCTACTTTTCATTGGTACCATAATGCGGCAACTGGTATTTTACTCATGTTTTTAAGAAAACTACAATCCCAAGAGGTTTGTGATAATGTAAATCATGTAAATATGTGAATAAATTACTCATACTTTTAAAGCTATCTGTAAGGTAAAAAAATTTTATTTTCAACCACCGATAAGAATGGCTCACTGATTTCTCAGTTATTTTCTTGATAGAAAACTGCATTTTTTCCCCCGAAAACGTAAAAATCATAAGAATAAAAAAATCTCCTGCCGCTGACTGTGGTAACAAATGTCCTTCGTCCGGGGGGGGGGGGGACAAACCGTCACCAGAAATCGAATTTATGAATGAAATACCCAAGTCATTCATCATTAAGAACTGGCAGCTCGCCGAGGGGTCCCCTGGGCGTAATAAATACGAAAAGTTCTCTCCTGAAAAGAGGGAGAAAGTTGCCTCATTTCGCCAGAGTTCCAATCAAAGCACCATCCATTAAGGAAGTTTTCGTTGTTAAAAGATTTCGAAGTTAGATACAAAAGTTGAAACCCAAAAACTTTTTTGCTTTTTTTTCCGATGGAAGGATTGCGGATGGGGAGGGGAGTGCCTGGGTTCCATGGTGTATTTGTATGCGTGTCATGAATGCTCAGATACATATGCATGCATGAATACGTTTGTGTGTGTGTGTGTGTGAGGTGATATATGAATGAGTATGTTACTGTGTTTATGCGAGCAACTTGGCACTATTTGATATGTATATATAGACATATGTATATACCTGAGATATATATATATATATGTATATATATATGTATGTATATATATATAATATATATATATATATATATATATATATATATATATATATATATATATATATATATATATAAACCCGAGCAGTTCACTGAAAATAACTCCTTTATCAACAGCAAATGAAATATGCAACTATGTATGTGTAAAGTAGGGGATACCGGGGCAAGTTGGCACACTTTTTACAATTTTGGTTACTGGGAATAGAAAACGAACATATTTGCAAAATTATTATCATAAATCAGATAACAAAAGTACGCTCTGAGTTTCCAGAATACAAGGTATAAGTCATTAGTATTAGTTAAGATCATCCGAGTTGCAATTGTGACAGGCGTGAAATCAATCGTTGGCAGTACAGTCTTCGTGCGCCCACAAGTTACATATCCTGAACTGGACCCACACTTCTCTTGGCTTACTTTTAGAAAATGGTTCTGTACATACTAAACACAGGCTGTCTTCTTCATCTGAGCTTTCTTCTGTAGTTTTAAAAACTCTTTAAGGTGTTTCTTTTTTGCTTGCGAAAAGATGCATATTTTTGTCTTTGGTGTTTTTTAATTCGAAGGCTTTTCAAGTGCTCTTTATTTTACTGGTGTGTCAGTTAGAATAGCAGAACGACGTTTCCTCCTATTCAGTGAATTTTCCCTTTCTGTCACTTGCTTTAGGCAATGATCCCAGTTCTGCAAGCGAAAGCATTGTCTTCCCAGTTACTCCAGAAGTAGATGGAGTCGGCTCATTCAGCTCTTCAGGGTGATCAACAGTCTGAACAGGAGATTTACCTTGGGCTTCTCCATCAAAAACTTGTTGAATGCCATTGTTGTCTGTCATATTACAAGACTCTGTATCACTTTGATGACTGGTCTGAAGCCCTTGTGTCTCTGTTCGGATATCTCCCTGTGGTCGATCTGCTACATATGCACCCATAAACTCAGAATCTTGGAATAGTCTCAATTGAAAGGTGAAATTCCAGCAGTCCTAAACCCATTGGAAAACATTAGAATGAGTGACAGCAAGAGGTAACGTTGTTGAAACTATACCAGGAATGTCGGGGATGGTCATAGTTGACCCTGGATTACTAGTAATACTGTACATGAATCACATGCTTTGTTAACATAAACATTAGTGTTTATGGAATTCTTCAGACGTCCGTAAACACTAATATCCAGTGGCTGTAACCTGTGAGAGCAATACAGAGGAAATGACAGGGCACTGATCCCATTATCCTTACAAAGATCCAGGAACAAAACGTAAAATATATAAATAAATAAGTAGACCTATTATTGTTTTCAATTCACGTGGGGCAAATCGGCACATGTGCCAACTTGCTCCATTTTTTTTTTAGACAACTTGCCCATCCCTCCCATTTAGTACAAAAACACTTCCCAGTCCACACCAAGAAACTTTGATTGATTGATTTTTAATGCTATAGAATCTTTAAACCATAAGGAAAACTATGCCATAATTGAAAAATAATCCTTTATGAATGTATAGATGTTAAAACAAAAACAAAAACACAAAGATAAAAAAATTTACTTGCTATCATCAAAATCAAAGTTTGTCTCATGAATTCGAGTTCCTACGTCCTGTCTCTATGGAATTTTGTTGGTAACTAAGGAACCACGTGGCAGACTGGCAGTTACACAGTATATGTATTAGAGTCATCTACTGGTGAACATTCAAGTTGTTTAGAGTTGGCCAACTTACCCTGTAGCCAACTTGCCCCCGGTCTCCCCTAATTCTTAGATTGGTTCTGTTCAAGATATTCTTCACTTGTGTTGATGCATTTGCACTACCTCCGAACACGCTTGATAAATCCACCTTGGTAAAAGTCCTTTGGGCATACACTGGTCTATGGTTTGATAGCGTCTACCATTACTCCTGTATCGTTGAGGTGTTGCAACCTTCAGATATAATAAAAAAAAAAATATAATCTAGTGTTTCTAGACAGTACAGTTTATTAGCCCATGTCTTAAGATCTTAAAGTTCTGGCCCTCTTCACCATAGACTCATTGTTATTGAATTTCTAATTGTCTTTGACTATCCTTTATTCGTATAGAATATCTTACATGCTTGGGATTTCTAGCTATTTTGTCTCATTTGATTACATTGTAAGAAAAAGATCTGTACTATTTAAGAATATGTGTTATGTTATATTGATTTAATTTTTGATGGCCATTACTGGTATAGACTCCTAAGATATTTATAATAATTAATATCTAAAATTTCATTATCCTTATATCTAGAAATTGGTCAGTTGTAAAGCTGTAGCCTTAAACTAAAGAGCTAACTGCTTCGTGGTAACTGGTTTTGACGGAATAAAAAAAAATAATTTAGGAATGAAATAGCTTAACCATTCATCATTATGAACTGAAACTCACAGACTTTCCGGGATATATTATCGAAAAGTTATACCCTGAAAGGAGCTGAAAGTTACCTCATTTAACAAAGTTCCAATTATAACATCATTCATTAAGGAAGTTTGGCAATTAACTATGGCGAAGTTTGATTCAAAAGTTGCTTTCTTAAAACGCATCAATTTCTATTTTTTTCTTATGGCTTTGGATTAAGGACGTAATCTTACTCCTACGTAAATTAAGATGTATGTATGTATGAATGTGTGTGTGTATGTATATATATATATATATATATATATATATATATATATATATATATATATATATATATATATATATACCAAACTTGATAGAATGGGATTTCTTGCTCTTGATATCATAGGTTTTAACTAGTAGGGAGAAGCATGTGACATATTCTAGGAAAGGAAGCAAACTACCGTTCAGTGAACAGTCGTCCGACTTACTCCATCAATGGTTTGTTAGTGATTATAAAACTAAATGCAGGACACACCAAAGAAGTTATTTGTTTTGAAAGCAATTTTTCTAAACTAGGCTATAATGCTACGTCATGATGTGAACAGTGACTTCTTCATCTTACTACCGTCTCCCCTTTAATTCAAATTGAAAGGAAATTTGGTACCAAATTTTGATTTTTATAGGTCTCTTGCAGGAATAGCAGGCTTAGTAAACTTTCGGAATGAGTTTTTATTGAATATTTCAAAGATATTTCTAAATCAAGTGACTATCAGTTTGCTTATAGAGGGGAGTTTTCTCTGTCGCTTTGTACATTCAGCGTAATGGAAAATCTTTTAGTATTGTTTATCTTGGTTTAATCAGATTACCACTGTTCGGTTGCTCCAAGTATTTTTTCGGATGAAGCATAACAAGCTTTTAAAAACTAGCGATGATGAGCTTTTTAAAACTCTAGGTAATTTTTCGGAAGACTCCAGCCAGCCATTTTTGCATGAAAAACCATTTTGGGTTTTTCTTGCAAAAATGGTTAGGAAATGATAGGGCACGTAAAGAACCTAAAAATGCGAACTTAACGTTACCTAGGGGTGCTTGCTGGGTACAATTTTGCCGTATTAGCTATGGAGGGCGGGTCGGTATTGTCTTACCTTATAAGTCGTAATTTGATCAGCTTTGTTCTCTGTTATTAAGCATTTGCGCAGTTTATGTATTGAGAAGAATTTTTTGTTTTTTGTTTTGACGTGTTTTACCTAAGAAAAATATAAATTATAATGTGGGAGGTGGCTGGAGTCTTCCGAAAAATAACCAAATTCTAATTGATCGTGGCCTGCTCCCACAACGCACGTCACAAGACTCTTAATTATGGAACTATTTATATTCGGGAAAAGTTTTCTGGTAGAAGTAGCTCGAGGCAAGGAGTTATGCCTCCTAAATTTACCTTTTACAAAGTTATCTTTGTTATTAATTTTACTCAGGTTACCTCAGGATGCGATATGGCCA
Organism: Macrobrachium rosenbergii; assembly: GCA_039081455.1. NCBI lineage: Eukaryota > Metazoa > Arthropoda > Malacostraca > Decapoda > Palaemonidae > Macrobrachium > Macrobrachium rosenbergii. The sequence continues at coordinate 13,518,321 of JANJGK010000041.1, forward strand.
ATCATTTGACTCACACCAACTCGCAGATCATTGAAAAATGTGAAAAGGATTTTGGTTTGTCGCAGAATCCTGATAAATGTGAAACTATTACTTTTGAAAATGTTTAAATGGTTACATAAATTCATACAATAAGATTCTTAAAATTGTTTGCAGACCATTGACTCTGACATTAAGGCGAAAATAAATGTTATCCCAATTTTGTTTTCCTTCTTTACAAAAAATTTTGTTCAATGTGAATTACACCAGCTTTTATAGATATAAGTTCACTGACTTGGATAGAGCTTGGAGAGTGTGCTTTCGCCAGCTCTTTGGTGTGAATAAAAGAACGCCATGCAATCTCATCTCATCATAAATGTAAATTTTAAAGTCACCTTTGAAGGTTTCATGTAGAATGTTTAATTTTTTTCAATACATATGCTTCTTCATCTTCATTAATATCATCTTATTCCCAAAATTTTTATTAATAGAGAAACTTTAAAGTAAGGGAACCAGCACTGTTGTCAAAAGGAAAGTTAAAATGAAATGGGTACGTTTAGAAATATGGCAAGAGATATTTCAAAACCCCCACTAGAATTGTCTCCCCTTTTTTTATCGCAAATTTACATGGAACTGAATTAGAGCAATTCCTAGGAGCTTACATGTTAATATTATCCATATTACGAGAATCTTTTGCCACATATTGTTCGAAGTTACTCAGCACGCCAAGATACTCTGAACTATCTTTTTTAACAGTAAACAGTTCATGTTTTCGAAAGGCGATGCCGATCATCTCGTTCAAGGTTGAAGAAATATATATTACTTTTTTTACAGAAAAATATCACGACAGCCGAGGGCTTCGAAAAATACGTCAGTCCCCCACACTATAAATGTTGCGGTAGCAAATATATCAAAGAAAACTGAAATTATAGACGTAGACTATTATAGAGTATTGTTATCTTCTGTACAGTTAGAGTCGCTTCATTATTTTATCGATTGTTTAATTTATCAATTCAAATCTGCAGTGAAACACGAATAGATAAAGAGTAAGATATTCTTGTTATTTATAATAGCTTTGAATATGAACAAATCTTGGTAAGTTTAAAACAATTTATCATTCCTTTTCATCTTGATTGTAATTTGTCTCGTAAGTCAGAGATATATAATCAGATATGTGCGTGAATGAATCATTATTATAACCTGAACATACCATTATTAAAATTTAAGATTCTATGCAAGAAAATTGTAAAAAAAAAATAATCGTTATGCATATGAACATAAATCTTTACATTATATTAATTCAGGATGTACATCACCTTTGCATACCTAAAAGGTTTTTCTTTTATTATAGATTCCCTCTAGAATGATATGACCAAATCAGTGCGTTTATAAGGAAAAGCGGACAGAAATACCATAGTAAAGAATTCTGTATCCTAGACAAAAACAAACATGCAAACAAACAAACTGAATACTGAAAGTTACGTGTGGCTTCAGTCTTGGATGTATGGAGCAGAAACATGGCTGGTAAAGAGAGTGCAAGAGAAGAAATTGGATGCGGTAGAGATGAAAATGCTCAGGTGGATGTGTGGAGTAACAAAAATGGACAGGATAAAAAATGGAAGCGTAGAGGAACCACTAAAGTCGTAGACTGCAGTGGTAAGGCTATGTGGTGAGAAGGGATGAGACATATGTGGAGAGGAGAGTGATCCAGATGGAAGTGCCTGGTGGGAGAGAAAGAGGAAGACTGAAGCGAAGGTGGATGGAGTAGTTAGAGAAGATCTGAAGAGACAAAGAGTTGTCAGAGGACGATTTGTTTGACCGAGCCAGGTGGAGGAAGGCTGTCAGAAACATCGACCCCCACATAGAAGTGGGAAAAGATGCAGTGAAAGAAGAAAGAAGAGGGCTTGTGGCTTCAGTCTAGAGGACCTATCAACAGATGAAATTTGAGGAAAATGTTAAAGAGTCATTATTTTATTTACTGTAGTATATGACCTCATTTCCTTTGCTTCAAAAATGCCTCAGATAAAATGGACTGATTGCATGATAAGTGATCGCTTCACCCGTGTGTTTTATGCATTAAATGTCATTATTCATGGAAGGCAACTACCTATACTTCCTTGTAAGAGAAGATGGGCCGGAGTTCAATTCGCCGGCCGGCTGATGAAGAGTTAGAGGAATTTATTTCTGGTGATAGAAATTCATTTCTCGCTATAATGTGGTTCGGATTCCACAGTAAGCTGTAGGTCCCGTTGGTAAGTAACCAATTGGTTCTTAGCCACGTAAAATAAGTCTAATCCTTCGGGCCAGCCCTAGGAGAGCTGTTAATCAGCTCAGTGGTCTAGTAAAACTAAGGTATACTTAACTTGTAAGAGAAGCCCTCTATACCGGTAAATTAAGTTCGTTTGGTAATTCTGACACTTTTTGATGACATTAAAGCGTGAAATCAAATGAATCCGGGAGAAGGAGGAAATTAAATTAAAGTTTCCTTTGTAAGAAACGTAACTAATGAATCCCGTGTTTCTTTAAAAATTTCTGTCAACCTGTTGTTTATATCGTTACATATAATTTACGGTAATCTCCATGTCTCTGAGATGCTGCATAAACGTGACGTAGAAAAGTACAGCTCATTTTTTTCCGTCTTTTTGCTGGTTCTTACACAGAACAGGGTTCTGTCAGATATATCTAGCACGTTCCATTATTTGATAAAATCGGAGGCATTGCAGCATCCTGTCACTGAATGATAATTCGGTTTCATTGTACGCATAACTAGATGCCATGCCTATGGTCATTTACAAATATAACTGGTCCGGATTTCGCGTCAGTCATCTATCACGCGATTTTTGCGAAATGCCAAAGAGTAACTGACTGCAGGTGAAGGTATACTGATTGTTATCTCTATAGAGATGTATAGGCAATGATTGAATCGTCAGTGTCTCTCTCTGACTCGCAAGGTTAAATAGAATTGCTAGGTTAGCTTCCAAGTTCTTCATTGGATGGGGTGGGCAGAGCTCTTGGCTAGCACGCTGGTGGCCCAGCGTTCGACTCTCCGACCGGCCAATGAAATATTAGAGGAATTTATTTCTGGTGATGGAAGTTCATATCTCGTCATATTGTGGTTCGGATTCCACAATAAGCTGTAGGTTCCGTTGCTAGGTAACCAGTTGGTCCTTAGCCACGTACAATAAATCTAATCCTTCGGGCCAGCCCTAGGAGAGCTGTTAATCAGCTCAGTGGTCTGGTTAAAAACTAAGATATACCTAAGATATACTTAGGTTAGCTTCCGGGCAGACCACTTTAAAAAAAATTATTGTGGTTAAATTGCTAACCCGCTTTGTCGTTACGCAGATATTATGAACTAATTCATTATATTTCGACTAAAGTTGTATGGCTGATCTATGTGTAAATTTTAAGTCTCAGGCCGCTAACAGATCGTGTTCATGAGGCAGCAAGAGCATAAGGAAGCAATAGCCTTCAATGGTGTCTGATAAACATTTTCGTCTTTCAGTTCTCTGCTCAGAAATAAGCACAAAAAACAAAAAGTTGTTTAGTTGTAACTTGTAACTTGCCACTTTTGCTTGGAAGAATGAATTTTAGTGCAGCCTCTCTCTCTCTCTCTCTCTCTCTCTATCTCTCTCTCTCTCTCTCTCTCTCTCTCTCTCTCTCTCTCTCTCTCTCTCTCTCTCTCTCTCTCTCTCACTCCAAACCCGAACGCTAACAAACCCTTGTTCGAATATCTAACTCGTCACCAGAGAGTATTTTCTTCCTCCCGTCTCCCTTTTCTCACACAGATCAACGATTCCCTGAGTTTAAAATCTCTCTCTCTCTCTCTCTCTCTCTCTCTCTCTCTCTCTCTCTCTCTCTCTCTCTCTCTCTCTCTCTCTCTCTCTCTCTCTCTCTCTCTCTCTCAAATACAAACAAAGATATGCATACGTGACTATGGATTCATGGTTCTGAAAATTCTTTCTTTTACTTCAACATCCCACACAGGCCAGTGCTTACTTGCGTTTAAGAATTCTCTCTCTCTCTCTCTCTCTCTCTCTCTCTCTCTCTCTCTCTCTCTCTCTCTCTCTCTCTCTCTCTCTCTCTCTCTCAAGAATATACGGCTGCACATAATTACAGTAACATTGCTAAGCGTGAACGTTGCCAGTTTCGTGATCGTAAAAAAGAAAAAAAAAAATACGAATCCATCTCCTGTGAATTCTCTTTCAAAGAACTGGAAACATTGTATGCAAATTTAGATGAGAAAATGACTTCTTTTATAATGGGAAAGTGACTTTGTTTTATTCTTTTTTTTTTTCTTGACGTGCAGCCGTTCAGGAAAATGGTACGATTTGAAGTTTTCACCAGATTTTTACATTTTTTTTATTTTTATTTTAGTGTGGGTGGGTTTTTTTGCGAGTGATAAATAAGGAATTGAAGTTCTCATGTCGATTATTCTTCTATTTTTTTGTTTTAATTATTAATTGCATTTCAGAGTGTATCTGTTACGTTTTTAACAAAAGAGGATTAAAGGGGATTACGTTTTTAAACAAAAGAGTATTAAAGGGGATTACCTTTTTAAACAAAAGAGGATTAAAGGGAATAAAAGTGATTTTATGCATTTCTATGATGATTTACGCAAAGTTTCTTCAATTTTCGATTTTTAGTTCAGCTGATGAGTTATCCAATCAAAAGACGAAAGCTTGACCCACTAAGTTATATTTTGCAGGATCAATTTCTGCATTAAGTCGGTATCATTTATTTTCAGTTTATTTATTTTTACTTTTTTTCTTTCCCTTACTTTTATTTTTTATACCTATTTAACGTATCTTTTCATCATTTTATTTGTTTGCTTAGGCGATAAGAATATTCATTAAATATCCCGCGGTTTCCTGCGCTTGAATATACACCCTCTCGCAACTCCAGAAATGATTTAAGCGATCTTTTAACCAATTTAGTCACCTCGTCAGACCTCCCGTCGTGTACCAAATTAAGTTTCCTTTAACTGCGTGAGGTTTTAAGTCAACCGTTTTGCCATTTTCAAGCAAGCACCTTGGCCAGGCATTATTATTATTAATAATTTATTATTATTATTATTATTATTATTATTATTATTATTATTATTATTATTATTATTATTTCCCTCTTTCAGATCTCATAGACGGTGTCTACAAATAATAGCACAGTATATTGTAATATTACTTTTGTAGTAGTGAAAGTTAGACTATCGTCCATATTCGTGAGCATAAGGATTCATTGAAAATTTCGTCTATCGTCGGTATTTACTTCAAAACCATGGCAGAGACCTACTTTCAGGCTATATCATAGCTTTTGTTGCCATAGGTTAAAGGTTTTGGTGTGCGATACAGTTTGGTTGAGTAAATAAAAAGTTGCGAGTTTTTATTCTTGTGTTTACTTTCGTCTGAGTCTTTTTCTATAACCGACCATCTCAACGGGACTCACCTGAAGGATATCCGAGTACATTTATTCTGCCATAACTACCATTAACGTCAAAACTTATGTATTTCATATTGATTTTGGACTTGCAAAAACATTAAGCTGTTAAATTCCATTTAGATTTTCCCTATGGCTTGGTAAAAGCGAAATACTTATTTTTTTTTAAACCTGGAATGTTATTGCAAAGAATTTCCAAGACCAGTAAATATTCTAAAACTACTTAATGTTAAAGTTCTTGGCTATGTAGAAGGACATGAAAGTCAGAAAAATAGCGAACATGGAGGTGGGAGGTCCTTGTTTGATTTTCCAAGTAAGTATTCACATAAGTCAGGCTGGGAAAATGCAGCAAAATGGAAGTTGCAGGTATATCAGTACTGCAATAAATTTCACGAGCCGTCATTATTCATGAATGGAATGGATTTTGTATTTTTTTGCGTGTAACAATTTTTGGCATCGCTGTTAGGTTAATATCAGATTCAAACTAGACTCACCAGATATTTCGTAATGTTACTCGGAATTTCTAAAAAGAAAATAATTCCACTATATTTAGCAACTTAGTTAAACGTAAGGAGGCTTTTTAAAAAGAGAGAGAGAGAGAGAGAGAGAGAGAGAGAGAGAGAGAGAGAGAGAGAGAGAGAGAGAGAGAGAGAGAGAGAGAGAGGAAGCCAAGATTTAGGTGAGATTTTTTTTTTTTTTTTTTCCTTTAACAGAAGATATTTGAATTAGAATATTGGTGACATGATCTCAGCGATATCTTCCAAAATTTCCATATGATGTTGGCTACTGGCGTTACGATTTTCAGATAAAAGTAAGTCAAACACTGTAAACAGACGAAGTTTCGAAATGATGTTCCATTATTATCATCCACGATGTGGGGACTGTGCTAAGAAACATGTCATATTATCAAGCTTCCGCGAAGAAGAATGACTATTATGAAAGGAGAAGCATAACGAAGACAGGGAAGACATGTATTAAGATGATAAGAAATAAGTTGTTAGAGGCTGGCTCTAGAGATAAAACACTAATGTGATCAACGCCTCTTTCATAAGTCAGATGCTGAATTGTGGATGAGTCCCCCGTGCAGAGAACTTTGTTGCTAAACTTCCACCAAATTAGTAGTTTCATACACCTACTCAAAAGGGCTTATCAGCGGTTCGTCGAACCCCCTACACACACTACATCAAATGCAATCTTTCACTCCCTATATATTACAGCCCCTCCTTTCCTGTACTTCATCTCTCCAGGACTTTCTAATTCTTCTCATTCTTCCTTTCTCCTTCCCTCATAACACTTCCGAATGATACAGTCGTTTCACCATTCCATCGTCTTGCATTCTTTCCACGGGGCTGATCCATACTTTCACCTGTATTACCTATTTTACCATTTCTTCTACTTATCTACATTTTTAACTCTTTCAAGTTCTCTTTGGCAACATTTACAGTTGGAGTAGGCTAGCTCAACACTTTTATCCATCTTCCTCTCATCCACATTCAAATTAAAATTACACACATGATTCCAAAAAGAAGAGTTGATTTAATAATCACTTATACATCGCCTCCTTAATCCATCTACCCCAGGAGTGTCTTCCCAGTTTTTTGCACACACCCTGCTACCTTTCTTTTCCTCATATATTTCGTGAATTTCCTCTTCTCTTACCCTAACGTTACCCGGTGTATTTACTCTTAAAGTGCTTGTATGAATCAGCTGCTTCAATTCTCCCAAGACCGTAATAACATTCATTGTTCCATCATTCTAGTTTCCATTTAACCTCCTGACGTCACTCTTCCTCACATTCAATCCGAACTTTTTCATACAAACACTTTTAAAGTCGTTGAGTAGGTTCTCCACTTTTCATTACAATCCCCAGTCATTTTTGTACCATCAATCTCCATAGATCAGCCATTCCTCAGTCCATTCATGGCTCCTTTTCTTATCTCACAACTCTGCACTTTTGCCCACTGACCGTCCCTGACTGCTCTCGTTGCTAAACACGTCAAGGTACTGAGGTATTACATCTCCTCGCATCAGACTCACTTTGACATCAAACAAGTCACCTATGCGCCTTTTCCCGATAGATGAGGTGACGCCAGTTATTAGGCTTCTGGTTCTCAGTATGATTTTGGTGTGACATTTTGTAATAACTTTTTTTTTTCTTGCCCTGGCTACAACTTAGCACAGTGGACTAACTATCAGGTACCTAATTCACCGTTCAGTGGAAAGTCCCAAATTATTCTACCTCGCTGGGCAATAGAGCTCCAGCTCTCCTGTTTTTTTAATAATTTGATCATTATCCAGGTGATTTTCCAAAATCTGCTCTCGAAAATTTTATGCCAAGGTGCCTGCAGCGAAGGATTCTTAAAATGGAAAAAAGAATTAAATAATATATTCAAACTCTTTATTGGTGTTCTGATTCATGGGGTCTTCATGAAAAACGTAATGTATGATTGTTAGCATTCATTTTTTCCTTCTTATTTCCAAAGAATTTTCTCCAAAATTAAGACAAATGTTCCGAGTATTACGTTTTGATTTTAAACATGCTACTTCTGCGTTACTTGGCAAAAATTATGGAATTATTTGTTTGCCAAAGTCTCGTAATAAGCACTCTGCCCATTAAAATACAATTTCTTAGAAATATCGTGGCTTTCAAACCTTAACTTATCAATTATCAACAAGTGGTGTTGTTTTTAACGACAATGCCAATTAATACAGACATTTCCAATGTTTGAAGCCGCATTATTTCATTAAGGGGCAAAACAATAACCATTCTCAATCTCACTTTTATATCTTTTTTAAAACCGAAGTAACGATCGTATGCGCCGATGTCGACATCCCAGAAATTTCACTTCAACTCCAGATGCTGCGGCGATGGTGGTGGGTGATGTTCGAGGGGTACCCCTTCTCCTTCCCCTTTCCCCTCCCTACTCCCTCCCTCTCCCCCCTCCCCCTCCCCCTCTCCCCGGAACTCAAACCAGCGGCAACATGCCCTCACCCTCATCCTCCTCCACCACCTCATCACCATCACTACCTCCTCTTCCAGGGACCGTCTTCTCCACCACCACCACCACCACCACCACTACCTCCGTCCTCCTCCAGGGACCGTCTTCTCCACCACCACCACCACCGCCGCCGCCACCAACAGGAGGAGCCACTCCGGTCGGAGTAACTTGAACTGTATGTAAATGTGATGAGCGAATGGTTTACGATAGCTATAAACTTGTCATAATTGGGGTCTCGACTCACTTTAACAGTTGCCTTTAGAAACTTCGCTGCGTTTTGGACAGGGCCTCTTCAGCCTTCTCAAATGGGACGGCCAATATGTTTTTATAGCCGCGGAGGAGTGCTCGTACTATTGCCTTTACTACAGATAGTTCGAAGTAGTAGTATAGTAGATATATTGATCTGAGAACCGCGGCGATTTCTGCTTTAGGTGGGTGATGTTACTACAACAATCGGCTGTTCTTTGTTTAAAGGGTATAATGATAATGTAACTCAACTCTTTGCATTTCTTGTATCCAAATTTCTCATCTCTCTCTCTCTCTCTCTCTCTCTCTCTCTCTCTCTCTCTCTCTCTCTCTCTCTCTCTCTCTCTCTCTCTCTCTCGTAATTCATTTCACTATGTATCTACCGATGTAAATTCTTTTCACCGGGTCTTTCGTTACTTTTCTCGTGGCCCATCTCATCTACGTCATTTTATATGTTTTTTTATGATAATCGTATTTTTGTTTGGTTTAACAACACCTTCATTTTTTCTCTAACTCATTTCTTCATCTTCTTGCAGTCTTCAGTCTTCGATATCTTACTTTATCTCTCACTTGTGTTTCCTCCCTTTCTTATTCCTTCTTTCGTAATGCCTTTTTTTTGTGTGGATTCTTTTGACCTCAACTGAGGAATCTTTTAACAAAAATTCTTTGGTAAACCTTTTTCTGTATAGGTCTCACAAGAAGCTAAAATGAACCTCAAATGTTAAAAAGACAATTATATTTAACTTATAACTCAAAATAAGCTGAAACTTAACTCGCACTGTACAAAACTGAAATTGGTCAAATAAGATCATCATGTATCGTCGATCTCATTAATAATAATTAAAAAAAAACTTGTGCTGGTTTCGTGAGGGAAGCAATTCGAAGTCAGTTTTCCATAGTAAAATAAAAGAAAATTAACCTCATAAGGCGCAAAAGAAATTTGAGTCTATGAGATCCACAATTTGCGTTGTTAAAAAGGACTGTTATTTTCCTTTGATCATAGAAAGATATCTCCTGCAGAGATTATAATATATATTTTACGGTTTATAATTGCTTACCTAAAGTCTTTTTATTCAATTATTCTCTTACCTGGTTAAAAATTATTAAGCTGTGTATACTTAAATTACCTTAAACTTTCCATTTATTTATTTATTTATCCTGTTCTTTGTCACATTTAAAAAATTTGCTATTCTCTTTCTCCCAGATCATTTATAGTTTTAAGTTTAGATATTTATGTTGAAATTTCTGTCCAAAGATTCTTATATAAACATATTTTTGTAACCCTATACAGATGACAGACACCCTTTAAATCCCCGTCTTTTAATCTCAAGGTCTGTGATTTTGTTTGTTTGTCTGTATTCGTTCTTTTTGTTTCAGTGTTTTATCAAGCGTTACTTCACGTTAGAAGATTGAAGAAAAAAATCTTAGATAATGGAAAGCTTGCTTAGAAATATGGTAGATGGGTAATAATTACACCTTTGATTTACGCAAGAAAAATTCTAATGGTTTCTTTGCTTTCGGCGCAAAAGGTAATTAGCGCAAGATCGACGGAAGGGACCCGCGTTGCTTGTCTCAACTCAAGCGTTAAAACTTTTATAAAATGTAGGAGTCCCTTCAAAGATAAAAGAAAACAAAAAGAAAAAAAAAACGACATTTTTCTGTTTTTCTCTCTCACCCCGGAGAAGTGTTTTAGTGTGTGGTAAAATTATAATGAGCAGTGTCTCTTTCATTTGGATGCAGATTGTAGCATAGCTGTGGTTTGGCGGACACATCAAAATGCATTTGACGGCTCGTCCCCGCGGCACGGCACGGTCGACACCCCAACAAGTTCGTTAACACGTCCGATCATATAGGCGATGGGGAACCCATCTTTTATCCCGCCGTCGGGCCGATACGCAGAGACAAGTGCTGCCATCTGCGCGTCAGAACTGAAAATCAGTCGGCGGTTTCAGTCATCGTTTTCTAACCGATTGAAAATCTTCAGTAATATGATACTCGATCGAAGTCGTTCTGGGGATGAAAATGACGTTATAGATTTTGTAGCAATAGAGGGAATTTCTTCGTACGTAGAGGGGCAAGTGCTGCCCTCTGTAAGTCAGAATGAGGAACCGATTGACTTTCGGCGTTTATGTTACGATGCGTATACATCACAAGCTTTTATACGGGGTTTCTCTCGATCGAAGTTGCTGAAGGGCATGAATGAAATCTTAAATTTCATGGTAATGATGAGAAAATTGCGCGCTCAGCACACCATAATTCTGAAATTAGCACAGACAATGAGGTAGGTGGTGATCAGCGTCTGTAACCTTACAAAAGTGCTCTCACAATCCTCACTTATTAATATTTATGAGGACTCGTCTCGCTGCTTCGTCTCAGTCACAAGGTAACTCGTTCTCTCTCTCTCTCTCTCTCTCTCTCTCTCTCTCTCTCTCTCTCTCTCTCTCTCTCTCTCTGTCACATGGAAATTAGGTATATTTTTTCTAATTTATCTTCCAAACCAGATAGATTGTGCATTGTCATGAAAATTATTTGCAAGACAGTTATCTCTCCCAGGCCGTCACGGAACTTCATAAGCATCGTTTGTTGGCATCTGTTATTTAATATTTGTTAATTGATGGAATGTAATCATCTATGTAAAGCTTTAGCAACTCTCTCTCTCTCTCTCTCTCTCTCTCTCTCTCTCTCTCTCTCTCTCTCTCTCTCTCTCTCTCTCTCTCTCTCTCTACTACATACTATACTTTCATTAGTTTGGTCAGAGAAGTGAAGTGAAGTTTGATCTACTCAGTACTTGAATGGGTGACGGCTAAGAAATCCCCATTTTCCCCCATCATCCAATCGTCTTTGCCGTAGAAACTGGCTTTCTCCCCTCTCTCCTACCTTTCAAGGAGCCCCACGAACTCCCCCCCCCCCGCCCCCCCCCACAGGATTCTCTGCCACTGGGAAACCCCTCCTAGGCTATTAAGAAGGCATACACACACGCCTTCAGGAGACCCGGGCGGCATAAGTCATGGGGTCAGTATATATCATTAGAGCAAAAAGCCTTTCCTCCCCACCTTTCCCCATTCCGTACCCCTTCCCCTAACACCCCACCCCTCTTCCTCACCCCATCACCCTAATCACCCTTCTTCCACATCCTCATAGTTTAGCTCCGTAAGGCGATGCCTCCGACCCATTCTTACCTATTATTCCTGTCGTTCCCTCTTTGAATGGCAATATACTACAAGGATTCTCTCTCTCTCTCTCTCTCTCTTCTCTCTCTCTCTCTCTCTCTCTCTCTCTGGTATAGTATGAGACATCTACTTTTGATTTTCATCGTTTGCAAATATGTTAAAATGGGCTGTACATATACATGTATTTATACGTATTTATACGTGCATTTTTGCGGGGGTCCCTAACTTTCACTGAGGACAAATGCTTAATATTTATACAAGAACTAAATGCCTAGCTATGATAGGTTAATTTAGTTTTCCTTACAATTTCGAACATGCAGAATTGGAATCACAATTCATCATTGGTGAAACTGGTAATTTATTCTTCTGTTTCTACATTATTCGAAACTACTTAGTTCTCGACTTCGTCGAACAATTTCATCTTTCAAATCTCCAGTGTGGCTCCTATGTGTCTCTTTCCTACCTTACTGTAAAACACCAGCAAGGAACACTTGTAAAGATTTCATAATTTGTTATACCAGGACATCAGATTATTTTACCCAATTTGCCTTTATTGTACTTAAATAAAATCGATCACAATAAGGATAATGTAGCTTGGTAAAAAGATATGGATATATCACAGTGGTGTTGATAAGATACTAACCAGAGCCTAGAAATTAAGGAAAAATGGCTCTTCTCTTATATCTCGCCCATTTTTTATATCCGCTGAGATCCGCTCCCCGAGACTTTTTGGATAAACAGGTTTCTGTTATTTTTCAGAATGGGGCTTGATATAGAGCATACGTTCATGGTTCTCATAATTCCAATTTTATTTGAGAGCAAAAAAGGAATTATTGTGAATTGTTTCTTAGGCACCTTGGAAAATCCTTTCTGATAAAGAGTACAACTGCCCATGGACTCTGGTAAATCACCATATATGTTATGGCAAAATTAGCAGATTACTATACTTTGCAAATATTCTTGGCATTCCACAAAATGTGCTCAGTCTCTGTTCATCGTAAGCTGTGATGCTCAAATCCTTCCTGGTAAGATGACCAGCGTACAGGAAAATCACATACAGATTTCTGCTGGTGATTCCCAGTGAATGTAAGTGAATTTCAGTGCGCCCGAGCAACCTAGGGGACAATGACTTCAAAATACATTCCCATATATAGCATGTATTCATAAAGTAAATATTCACAATGATCTGGACACTATGAGCCCAAAGAGAAATTAGAATTATATTATCCCATTAGCTAAGGTTGTTAAGATTTACATCTTTAGATAAAAATCTCTATTGGAGTAAATTCGGTTTAGTGTTCAACTCACCCATGTCGCAGAAAGGAACGGTGTGAAGATTTGGATATTTAATTTTTTTTATTGGGTTTTTCTTTCATATGTTTTCCCCAAATAACGCGGAGAAGGGAATTCATGAAAAGATTTAGACAAAGATGGTTAGTTTTAAAACCGAACTAGCTGTTGGAAGTTGACAAATGGAGAATAAGACATAGCTACAGAAGTGTTAAGTAGCATCTTTAATGATATTGGAAATAAATCATGTACTGGCTCTCATGAGATTAGCCTTTTATCGCCTATGCTGCCCAGGCTGAATCTGAAGTGATCATCCAACATTCCGGCATTAGCCGGAGTCCAAACAGAGCTTACCTGTTAGCTAACGATGACTCAGTGAAATTTGATCTTGAAACTTACCTGTACTATAAGCACTGCAATGCAACATGCCTTTGGTTATTATTTTAACATCCTCCATGGTCATCACTTCAATAATTGGGCTTTTTACAGAGCTAATGGCCATCGACCACTGCAATAGGGAGTGGGCAGGTACATAAGTGTGAAGGGACAGTTACTGGAAGTTACCTTTAGACCATAGTCATTACCAAGGCCATAGTGAATATTGCAATGTAGACATTATGATATGATGCAGTGGCCCAGCTTTGATGAATGTGAAGATGGGTTTATTAGTAACAATGGATTAATTCTGATTTCTTGGGAAAATCGGAAGTTCAGCTCTAAGGCATTGCTTTCAACCCGCGGCGTGGAGAGAGCCAAATTAAAGCCTCGCCTAGAAGGCTTCTCTTGTCCGAAGACCCGTAAGTAAGTTTTAGTCTTGCAAAATGTCCCGGAGAGGCTAAACATAGATACTCTCTGCCTTAATATATACTTTGTGTAAATATTGTAAAATTGGGGTAAAATTTAAAAGCTTATTACGTAATTCCCTTTCCTTCATAATCGAAGTCAGTGAAAGTTCAGGAAATTGTAACCTCTAACCTACATTCAGTTTAATTCCATTTCTTATTTCTAGAAGCTTCTCAAAAGAAACAATCCGTCACTGATTACCCCAATAGTAGTAGTGCATTTAGGCCTAAGAGCGTTGGGCTTACTTGCACTAAACGCTACTCTGATTAGCATAGTATTAATTACATAAAAATCAGGAAGCTGGGAGCTGAACTCCTCGGCAGATACCTTTATGTCATTAATTATATATCTTTAATATTCTTATTTGCATCCCCCTCTCTTTCTGCTTTTTTTTTTTATTGCATTTTATGTCCATATAGGCGAATGGCGGTTGGTAGTAATGCTTCATGATTTTTATTATGTTTTAAACTAAGGGCGAGGCTGAACACGGATCGTCTGACGATAATTTTCATATTGTCCACACGGTTTTCCTTGAACAGCTCCGTGGTAGGATGGTATCGAGATTTGTTTGTTACCCTTCTACGAATGTCGTAATGGAAACGGCAAGGTTTCTCTCTAGGTCCCTGATAAAGTTCGTACATAGGAAGAATCTATAGACATTGCAGTAATACAACGGAAACAGCAGCATTTTTGGACATCCTTGCAGTCACTTTGTCAATGGCACATAGTTTCCATGATTTCTGTTTGTTATCAGCTCAAGTCTTTTAGACCCTTTGTGATAATGGGTTCGAGATTTGGTGATTTTCGAGAAATATTTTTAACCTTGAACGTATTTTAATAGATCTAGGCAGCAGCTGTGTAAGTTGGATGTTGGTTTTGATGTACATTTCTTAAAATCCGTCTGCATACCTGCAGCAGGTAAAGATTAAGTACATGGACACCCTCCTGTGATGGGAAAATTAGAATTATATCATTGCCTTTGTAAATATTGTTTATCGTCATTCAGCTGATGGGAAAATCAGTTAAGAGTAGTTCAGTTTCATGTTCATCTATTTCCGTTAAGGATACACAGTAGGTGAGTGAGTACCACCTTGGCTAAGTTAATTGAAGGGGGACGAAGTTATATAATTGCACGTAACCCCATTTTATGCATAAATTTTACGTAAAAAAAAAAACAGCAGTATAACATGCCAGTCAAGTACAAAGGCGTTACTTTAGGGAACCTTCAGAAAGTCTCTGATAGTTTACTTTGCACACAGTTATGTCGCATCAACGAGACATGAGAACAAATGAGAGGCTGTTAACAGGTAATAGTTCAGCAATTCGTTTAGGATATTGATATACAGTAGATGCAGGTATAGGCTGATTGGTTAGATGTCAGATTTATGTAATTAGGTAGAGAGGTGCACCTAAAAATCACTCAGATAATTTTAATGAAATTAAACAAACAGAAGCAGGAATCATGATATTGATTTGAATGACTTGTTTTAGTGAACCAAGAATAGGGATTTTGGGAAACCTTTATGAACCATTACCAGACACTTCAGGAGTCTTTTTCTTTTATAGAGAACCCTCAGATGAAATCTCTCTCTCTCTCTCTCTCTCTCTCTCTCTCTCTCTCTCTCTCAAGAGGCAAGAGACCGGCACAGTACATCCTTTAAACAGACATAATAAAAAAAAAAACTATCTCCATTCATTACAAAATTATATCAAAGTCCAATGTTTTTTCCTCTCTCACTGCAAAGGATGGTTGAATGAATCTATGTTTGCGGTTAGATTGGTTATGAAATTGGTTATAAAAGTCCCGTTCTCATTTTGCGCAGGTGGAAGAACCGCCGATCTCATAATTTGCGAAACTAAATGCAAGTAAAATTTCGATGAATGTCCGACAAATTGCGCCTTTGGTGGGATCTGCAGTTATTTGCACTTCCCATTACCTAGGGCAAACAACACGCAGAAACCAAGAAAACGCTGCGAGTGAGAGTTGATTCTAAACGGACATAAATCCTTCGAGGTCTGTCTGTTGAAGCTGTCAGAGGCGACCGCAGCGCAACCAGCACGTAGTGGGCTGTCTACCACAGCGAGATGCCTCGTAAATTGAAAGTAATTTTGTCAGTCTTCGCCGTTTACTGTTTGCAACAGGAGTTCCCAAGGGGACTTTTGTTTACCACCCCTATTTTTTTTGTATAGGTTTTTTTTTTTGCATAGAATTAGTTGGTTGGGTTCCGACGTTCATTCTTATTTCGATGTTTGTTTTTTATTTATTTATATTGTCAGTTTCTTTATTCACAATAGTCCTTTCAGACGCTTACCGGGGAAATATTTACAAAGTACTAGTACAAAGGGTAAGTACGCTTGCTCGTTACTCATCTTCACAAGATTCTTAATAAGAATTATGAAAGTGCAATATACTTTTTTGAAGGTTATTGTTTATAGGTGGAAATTCAAAAAGAGATACACTTTTTATGAAGGGATAAGTTTATGTACGATGGGATGTGAAAAGCTGGGTTGATACAATAGCGTGAAAGGTTTGTTCCATTTCCTGAACTGTTTGCAAAGAATGAAGTGTAATTTATGAGGAGAGTTTAAAAGTGACATAGGGGAAATATTTAGAAAAGATTATGAAAGCAAATCAATATCAAGGATCTCGATGAATTTAATTCTAAAGATGATAACAGAGAAATATAAGTTGATGGTTCGTGCAAAGTCAAGGGTACTACACCGAATATGGTCAAAATAATATTCTAAAGGGGAATAGAAAGAGATAAGAATCCAGAAGTGGATAGTAGAAGAAAGTCAGAGAAAGCGGGAGATGGAATGCACAAAAAGTTTTTTTTTTTCGCATAGTATTATCGATAGCAGTCAAGTCATACAGTGATTTGCGCATTACTGAAATAGAGTTCCCTTCAAAGTATTAACCAGAAAAAGAAAAATTGAAGAATCTGAAGAGAGAAACGGCATTAAATGTATGCACATGAGAAAAATGACATAACTTGAATGAAGGTTTCTAAGCAATAGTAATAAGATAAAATTAGTTAGCGGCAATTATATGTAGAAGATATGGTTCAGAGCTACAAGAAAGAAGCGTAAGGAGGATATACGTGAGTGGATATAGTAAGCTGCATGGATATACGCACAGGTATACATACATTAAGAGAAATGCAAATCCAGTCAAGATGAAATCATGAAACACTTAATTCTCACGTATTTGTGTTAAGTCCTTGAAAACTTTGCTGCTTTTTAGTTTTCTGTAAGAGAAAACTATTGAGATCGCTTTGTCTGTCAGTCAGCACTTTTCCTGTCCGCCCTCAGATCTTAAAAACTACTGAGGTTAGAGGGCTGCAAATTGGTATGATGATCATCCACCCTCCAGTCATCAAGCATACCAAATTGCAGCCCTCTAGCCTCAGTAGTTTTTTTTATATTTTATTTAAGGTTAAAGTTAGCCATAAGTTAGCCACCGGGCCGTGGTTAAGGTTTCATACAGCATTAAACCGAGACCAGCAAAGGATAGATCTATTTTCGGTGGCCTTGATTATACGCTGTGGAGAAAACTTGATTGCGCCGAAGAAACCTCGACGCATTCAGTACTTGTTTTTAAGAGACCCACATTTTGATCAGGGGAAAGGTCAAAAAGCACCGGAAGCACTAGAGAAGAAGTATCTGAAAATAAAAGACATGAATAAAAACTTGCAGCAGAACTCTGCTTTGTGATCTAAAACTGAAATAAAAAAAAACTGCTGTTGATGGAATTTAGAATACGCCTATCTTTTTGATCATTACTTACTGTTAATTTAAAATATCTCAGCAAATGATGTGTCTTATTTTGTTGCTATTTTTACTGCAATCATCAGTATCATTATCATTAATATTATTATTAACCATAGTAAGGGTATAATAGTTTGGAGCAAGCTAGCAGGTTGTTAAATTGATTAATGAGCTGTAAAAAGCATTAAAATATTAGAGACGGCGAAAAGATGAATATGAAAAAAATCATGTATTGAACATTGGCACGATTCTCAGTGAAATGTCAGTACGCAATTAATCAACTATAAATTTTACAACTTAAAAGATTAGATAATTTCAGTTATACACATACATATATATATATATATATAGTGTGTATATATGTTATATATATATATATATATATATATATATATATATATATATACACATACATACATGGATAATATATATATATATGTATGTATATTTGTGTGTATATATACACATTTATATGTATACACTCACACACACACACACACACACCCACACACACATATATATATATATATATATATATATATATATATATATATATATATATATATATATATATATATATATATATATATATATATATATATATATATATATAATTTTCATAACAAATTTAATCAAATTTTCATACATTTACAGTTTTTGTCTTTGAAATTAGACTTAACTCTGAATACATGGCTATGCTTGCCAGTTTCTATTATACCTAGATGAGAAACATTATATTATATGCTAGTAACTCATTATTTATTAATTAACACCACAGTTAAGAAGTTTTTCTGCTCGTGATTCATTTAATGACGCTCATTAACTTTTACAAGCTCGGAGAGAACACGTCACGGCGCCTCCAATAAATTTATAAAAGTTCCTTGCTCGTAATTTTCGTACTCTGACGTTCTCTCGGGGATCTTCTTCTTCTTCTTCTTCTTCTTCTTCTTCTTCTTCTTCTTCTTCTTCTTCTTCTCTTGCCACTCTGAAGGGTAATCACTCTTTATGTTTTGGTGAAACCTTGACTCACGCTGCGTTACGATCGCCACCCCCTGTATCTACATAGTTCTTAGTTGTAATTTGTCCGAAACAGTTACACCGAACATAATTAATAGTTGTTCTTATCGCCATAACGTCTGTCTTTAAAGAGACAGTTTATTTTCTTTTTTTATAAATCATTATATATCCTTGTAAAATGTTTGTAAGAAAGTTTGATAAAATGAATTATTGTGTTAGGTTTTATTGCCGCCCTAAGTACACGATTGATATAATGAATGCAAGTTAGACTCTACCGAAAGGAGATAAGTGTCCAACCGAGTAATCTATGCGTGTATTTGAAACTCCATAAAAGTCTTAGCCCGTTATACAAAAAAAGGTGTTCTGTGGTGCTGTTTTTCAAATAGATGTTTAGATTTAAAATGGGATAATATTCTTTGAACTTTCACGCAGCGCTTATTATTGTAAGTTACTAGGGTAACGTACCTTTATACAACTACGGCTTCTCTAACATACTCCGACAAGGTGACAGTTTATCGTCTTGTCTTTAATAATAATAATAATAATAATAATAATAATAATAATAATAATAATAATAATAACAGCCTTCATTTCAGCTCAAGGCCATATATAGAGACATACCAGCTAGATACAATATAGTGAGAAAAATTCAGATACACAAACTGCACACTAACATCTCTCCTAACAATCTTCGTTATGCTTATAGTGAATTTCAATCTTCCCCTCACTGCGGTACCCCCATCCACGTATCAATCAATACCTGCTAAAACACACAAACGACCTGGAATGATTTACAAAGTCATTTCCTAAATGGTTGGGTTAACAGATATTCGCAGAGAAGAATCAACGGGAATTCGTACCTGAATTCTCGTATCTGCGACACATTGTTACGCAAAGGACCTGATAGACACAGCTGACAATGAGAACAGATGACGTAAGCTCTGAGCGATCGGTAACATAATTGCTGGGTTTGTCTTGTCACCGTGAAACCAAACTGCTGCTGTTCCGCTCGTATTCCTATATAGCGTATATTGCTGCTCTCCCTTGACGGGACTTGCTACAAAGCCCTTGATGCGGCTCGCTGATGTTTATTGTGACGTTTCGAGGCGACTGACAAACAGACGTATCTGATTATCAACCTACGACAGAGATATGCATAGTAAATCGTGTAGACAACATCGTCAGACGATCAATGTTCACCTTTATTCACGGACGTTTATGCTTCATGAATGTTCAGGCCGTGGGAAAGACGAGTGAAACCTTTTTTTTTTTAAGTGTGTGTTTTTTTCGTGACTCCTCCCCTGCATTGATTGTCAGTGTTGCTAGCAATTTTTTCTGCCAAGGTCTCTTGATACCAACGTGGAATATCAGTTGTTTATATGAGTCTCGGTGGTTTTATCATAATTTACATGCCTATGACATCAAGGGCAGTGTTGATACTATGTGGAGAGCTTAATAGTGTCTGAAATCCATTTTGAATTGCCGTATCTGCTTCCTGTTATCTCTGATTCCATAAAGTTTACTAGTTCTACGAGGTATTTTGTTTCTAATAATCAGTATCATTATGCCTGGTCAAGCACTATACATATGGATGTTAATATCAACAAGAATACTAATGCATTGTCATTACTAACATTTATACGATCATTAATAATGATAATGTAGTGTTGGATAAGTTGTCAAACTCAAGTAGATTATCATCATTGCTAAATGTGCTACTGCAAATGTTATTGCCATTACAACTCTAACCATTACCAACCATCAGAAGCATCTTAGCATTATTATAATTATTAGTGTACCCAGACCGTACAAAATGCTAATAATATAAGAGAGTTCTGATGGTAAGTCTTGGCCCTAGGGATGTCCAGACCAAATATCTTCATTTTACGTACTTATCATCTGTAGGGGACAGTTGTGAGGGAAGATGTCTCCAGATAATCGTTGTTGTACACAGGAAAAAATATATAGATACATGGCATAATGTCGTTATTATTAATAACATTATTGAGACTGCTATTACTATCACTTTCAGGTTACTGGGTCTTTGTCCACAATGAATCGCCATAATACGTTAAGTTTGTACAATACTATTGCATGTAAGAGTCAGTTATTATCTTATTACTGTTATTGCTCTGCTTACCACAGTTGCTGTTTAAAATATCTTCATACAAGAGTGAATTCGAAGGTGACAGAACGAAGAGAGACTTACTTTAGTATATTAGTTGCGTTGCAGATTCAAGCATGTGTGTAAATAGGATTGGAAGAGGAATCCTTATCCATTGGAGAGGATGAATTACCCCCTAAATTAAATTTTTGCTTTTAAATTATAAAATTCCAGAAAATGATTTGGAGATAGACAATTATTATAATCTCGTTTTCTCCTGAATGTGTATCCAGATAAGTATTTTTAAAAGGAGTTAATAAGAAGGTCACTTGACATGGAGCTTTCTCTTTAGACAAATGTCAGTGCAAATGTGAGGATTCCAGAGTGACTAAGAACGAACGGAGGGTATTATGATGATCAGGGTGCGTTGTGGGCGAGGCGGAGGAGGAAGATGAGGAAGCAATTGGCGAGGGAACACCCAGCGTTCCTTGCGGAACACCCAGCAGCCTTCCCGAAGCAGTGTGACGCTTCCACCGGCGGCGCTCCATAAAACTCGACTAATTACTTATTATTTCCATTTTACGCCCTCTAATGAGCCATAAAGAGGAAGAAATCATCTCTGAAAATAAGCGCGGGTCGTAAAAAAAAGGATATTTATTTCGCTTTTCTCCCTCCCTGCCATTTTTGTAGTGGGTGTCGGTTCGAATGCTTTTATTAGAACGCTGTCAACATAAATGGCCAGTTTGTCCCACCGTCATTCTTGAAATGTCGCCACAGGTCACCACACCGGGTTACCCAGTGGGTTTCGGGTAAGGCCCGCCGTCGTAGCCACTGTCACACTTTATTCTTAGTAAATATCTCCCCTCCACGACAGACGTCGACCGGAGTCGTTTTTTTTATTTAACGGCCGCATAAAACGGATTCGACACACTCAGACACGATGAGGTCGTGAGTGGTGCTTAGTCTTCTCTTTTTTGGACTTTCCCAGTGACTGAAATACGATCCTGTTTCTTGCTTCTTTGTGAACAGTGCTAAAATCAATGTCTTTGACTTTTGTTATCTCAGGCAGGGCAGTCTATCCAACTTGGTTACATGATCCCATTTCAGTTTCGTTTCACTGATAAATTTTTTTTCTATCTGTTTTTTACCACAACGTTTTACCCATTTTAGCGAAATGTTATTCCTGGTTTAAACTGCTGTGTGTGCGTGTGTATATATATATATATATATATATATATATATATATATATATATATATATATATATATATATATATATATATTGTATATATATATATATATATATATATATATATATATATATATATATATGATGTATGTAAATGTTTAGAAAAGCGAAATGTCTCTAATGTAATATTATCTATCTATCTATCTATCTATCTATACATATATATGTATATATATATATATATATATATATATATATATATATATATATATATATATATATATATTATATATATATATGTATATATATATATTTAAAAGTGTAAAATGTCTCTAATATGTACAGATTCTTAAGTTTGGATGAACACTATGTTAAAGCAACTGTACATTTTTTTTTTTAAATAAACATCGACAAGAATTTCTTATCAAGTACAGAATGATTCCCGCAAACGCTTCAAGATTTGACCCTTAAGTTCTGAGCCAGTTGCTTTAGAAAAACCAGTAGTTGCACCTTAAATGTTGCACATGTTGCGTTTTCTTTTAAGCGTTTTGTTAAAATTCGCTTTTTTCCTCCACTGAATAAAGTGAAGTAAATAGTGAATTATATTCATGCTACACTCTTAAAACCTGTCCTGTATTTTGTACGTTGAAGTTGTAGTCTTATCTTTATTGAAATCATCATTATCTCTCTCTTCATCCATTATTGACCTGGTCAGTAATCAGTAAATGTTAGTCTATTATTTTGTGTTCCTTTATAGTTACCGAAGTAGTAAAGAAACGCTAAAATTGATACAGATAAATACAGTCCCCTACTAACTTGGTTAGCGGAGGTTGTAAAAGTCTATGAATCATCATTTGCCGCTGCGTCTTTTATTTACAAAACTCACAAGAAAGAAGTTACAGAATTTCCTAAAGTGTGAAATGTTTTACAATTCGCATTTTAACGTTTGGTACACCAGACACAAGTTATGAGTGCCTATCTGATCGTTTTCACAAGATGGTTTGAATCTTAAACCCTATCCAACAAAACAGAGAATTTTTTTTTTCTTATAGATATGTAATTCTGTTTATTTGCTACCCTGCTAACTCAGGTTAGTAGCCGATTCGGATTTAATGTCGAGCAGCTAAATAATGTATAGTGACAAAAATCATCACAGTGGAATGAACACTTGTAACTGCTTTTGGGTAGAGAATTCAGAAAGAATACCAAAGCCGTGTATTCGCAATCAAAATGTTCTGTCTGGTAAGGGGAAAGGCTCTAACGTCTGTTCCCAATATAAATGGTCTGTCCGAAAAAGAGGAATAAAAAGAAGAGAGCCAAGATACCTAGGAAAAAAACAAAAATCATTCCTCCTGGGATAATGACCACTTCATAGATAAAAGTTAAGTATATCTTAGTTTAACCAGACCACTGAGCTGATTAACAGCTCTCCTAGGGCTGGCCCGAAGGATTAGACTTATTTTTACGTGGCTAAGAACCAATTGGTTACCTAGCAACGGGACCTACAGCTTATTGTAGATACTGGTCACACCGTTGATTCCTCACACCGCTGGACTGTGGAAGTCTCTCTGAGGATTTTGGGCAATTGGAACCTCCTAAGTTCAAGAGAAGATGCAGTGCATTGCTACCCTAAATAAAAAGTCTCCTTTATTTTAATAAATTACTTATATTTTTATCTACCTATTCATTAATTTGTTAAATCTTTTTTTTCTTTTTCAAATAACTGATCTATTATTCTTGTATTTCCTGATTCCTCTTTTACTTCTATTCTCTTTGGAAGCTTGAATTTCAAGTCGGTGGCCTTCGTGGGCTTGTTGAACTCCTAGATAATAATAATAATGATATTAATCAGTTGGTCGGCCTCTGGGTTAAACTGTTTAGCGAAGTTGGAAGTTCGTACTTTACGACGTGAATTTCATGGTTAACAAAACCAAAATGGGGCGGAAAGTGTACCCTGAAAGGGTACCGCTGCTATTATTGAAAACGAGAAAAAATGGCATCGCACTTACACCACCGGTAACAATATCATAAATCGCCAAACAATTTGTTAGTTGCCAGTACATCCAAATTCATTTGCTAACATCAACAGACATCGCTTACCTGAAATAAGCAAAGCCTTGGGGTAAAATATTACCCTAACCTGTTTCATTACACTGAGTGCATCGATTTTTTTTTTTAGTTTCCTGTTCAGATGAGTTTGGAGATATATATGAATGGCAGTGTCGATAAAGTATAGCAAATTATATACGTAGTCTACAACATGTAATACGCTTTGATGGACAGTATTAATGTATTGCTGATAATGGTTTGTTTCTTGCGTTCTGTGCTGTTTATAAACATCAATCTTATAATCGTACGTATGCGCAGTTTTTATTTTTGTAGCATTTACATTCACGTTATAATATATATATATATATATATATATATATATATATATATATATATATATATATATATATATATATATTATAATATATATATATATATATATATATATATATATATATATATATATATATGTATAAGTATATAAATAAATGTATATATATACACATACATATTTTTTTCGTTTCTCTGATTTGGCGACAAAGGATGTTTTCAGGTATATTTAACTTTTTTTTTTTTTGCATTAACAATTTCAAGACTTTTCTGTCATTCATCGAGCTAGAGAAATTCATTAATTTTGGGACAAGTTTTTACTCTGCTCAGGACTTGACCCTTAAAACCGGCTTTAATCATTAGAACATAAAAAAAGAAAACATATAAAAAGGAATATTAACTCGTCAGAATTCTTCGGTCCTAAAGAAAACAGAAAATTAAAAAGAAGCTTTTCATCTTAAGAATTTAGCACTGTTTTGAATTCCATGTTGTATCAGGAAGATAATGTGTTATAATATAATGTAATATAATATACGTACTGTTAACAGAAGCAAAAAGTCTTGGAACCACATCGAGTTCTACATCAAAACCTAATCCGGCCACCTGTGTTGGAAAAAATGAGTCATGAAGCAGACTTTTTTTTATATAAAAAAACTAATACATGTCATGACTAAAGAAGATATCAATAATGAATTATGCAAGAATATAGTTTTTTTGCTCATGAAACCTTCAGGCACGAGTCTATCGTCGGGTATGAGTCATTGCTTATTTAGGTTATAAATAAACTACATGATACGGACTTTCAAGTCATGGATATGTTCATGTAATTAAGAAAATAAAGACTTGGGCTCTTTTATTAAGTATTGTCAATATCGTAACAAAAACCGTCTGAGTTTGGA
Organism: Macrobrachium rosenbergii; assembly: GCA_039081455.1. Lineage (NCBI taxonomy): Eukaryota > Metazoa > Arthropoda > Malacostraca > Decapoda > Palaemonidae > Macrobrachium > Macrobrachium rosenbergii. The sequence goes on from JANJGK010000041.1 coordinate 13,543,633, forward strand.
AGACACAAAAACACGTCATATCAGATGAGTGAAATGTTTCCCTAAACAGTGATTTCTTTATGTAAAGAAATTGAGTGATTTTCCTTGAGTGAACAAAGTCGCTATTTAAAAAAAATGGCAGTTTCAATAAAACTCCGCTGTTTATTTTTTCGATCCCGCTATTTAGTTTTCTGTCAAAGAAAACTGTTGTGTCGGCTTTGTCCGCCCGTCCGCACTTTTTCCTGTCGGCACTTTTTCTGTCTAAACTTTTTCTGTTCGCACTTTTTTTCGTCCGCGGTTTTTCTGTCCGAACTTTTTCTGTCGGCACTTTTTTCAGTTCACACTTTTTCTGTCCGCACTTTTTTCTGTCCGCACTTTTTCTTTCCGAACTTTTTTCTTTCCGCACTTTTTTTCTGTTCGCCCTCAAATATTAAAAACTACCGAGGCTAGAGGGCTGCAAATTGGTATGTTGATCATCCACCCTCCAATCATCAAACATACCAAATTGCTGCCCTCTACTCTCAATAGTTTTTATTTTATTTAAGGTTAAAGTTACCCATAATCGTGCTTCTAGAACGATATAGGTAGGATAGGCCACCACCGGGCCGTGGTTAAAGCTTCATGGGCCGCGGCTCATACAGCATTATACCGAGACCACCGAAAGATAGATCTATTTTCGGTGGCCTTGATTATACGCTGTAACGGTTGTACAGAAAGCGTCGAAGAAACTTCGACGCATTTTTTACTTGTTTTATTGCATCAAACGAAAAAGTTACAACCAGTATTCTGAACGAAGAAGAAAACAATCGTACACCAATACTGATTATAGCATTACTTAATAACTATTGATAATAAAACTAAATCATAAATAACTACAAGTTATATCAAGTTCAAGAGGAATCCTCGTAATTCAAAAAAAAAAAAAGAAAAAATCCCAGGACATGGCCAGGCAAAGAGACATCAACACCACAACAAGTCCATTGCCAACAAGACTGAATAAAAGGCAAATCCTAATCAACTGAAACTCAATGGAAATACGAAATGATCGCCCCAGGGATGAGCAGCGCGCTTCCTACCGCAGAGGCCATCATCCTTTACATCCTGGAGGCTTTTAAGCATTCTTCGCAGGGCGTGTGTCCGCAATCCTACTCTGAAAATGCCTCGTGGGATGGCTTAGGCAATGGTAATAGTTCCTAAGTAGGGTTTAACACAGGATATATTTCTGGCTAGAATTAACACTGGTGGTCGCTTAAGTCAAACTGGATATATATATATATATATATATATATATATATATATATATATATATATATATATATATATATATATATATATATATATATATATATATATATATATATATATATATATATATATATATATATATATATATATATATATATATATATATATATATGTATATATATGTATGTATATATATGTGTGTGTGTGTGTATGTCTGTGTATTATATATATGTATATATATGTATATGTATATATATATACTCGTATCCTACTTATTTGTATATTTGTTCGATATTTCCATTAAATTTTATTATTTACTCACATATCATTTTGTCTCGTTTCTTCTAAATTCTTTTTTCACTCAAGTGAATTTAGCATATGAAAGCTTGTTACTATAATGCTGCAATCACAAGCATTTCGTTTCCCTCACAAAATACGAACGCTTTATTAATAATAATAATGTTAATAAAGTGATTATAATAATGGTAAATTAATTTTAAAAGTTGTGTCATTTCTTGTGGTTCGGAATATTTGCGGTCAGGAATGATCACATCTTGCGGATGAAGCGGTGTATTTACTGCTCGAATATCCTCTAATATCCTGTTCTCAGATGATACGACAGTTTTACGAAAAGAAAGCATCCTTAATTGCAAAACTAATTTTTTATTATATATATATATATATATATATATATATATATATATATATATATATATATATATATATATATATATATATATACATAAATATATATTTATATATATACACAGTATATATATGTGTGCACATATATATATACACACACACATATATATATATACATATATATCCGTGTATATACATAAGTATGGATGTATATGTGTAATATATATATATATATATATATATATATATATATATATATATATATAATGTATGTATGTATATATGTTTGTATATATGCATATATATACGTATATACATATATTTACATATGGATATGCTATTTGTGCATATTTTCTCTCTTGCGTAATTCCTATCTAATTCAATGGCATTATTTGCAGAGGCTATCTTCTTATTTAGACTTCGAATCAGACTATACAGTACTTCTCCTCCTTTGGCAAGCTTCTCAGGAATAAGGAGAATGGAAAGGAAATTGAATCATTTTTCCTTATTCCTGAAGAGAAAAGAAGAATAGACTGATTCAAAATTTAAATATAAAAGATAGTCTCAGCAAATAATACCATTGACTTCAATATATAATTATTTATATAATATATATATATATATATATATATATATATATATATATATATATATATATATATATATATATATATATATATATATATATAATGTTGCAGTTCTGGTTAACCTGTGTGGCCTATCTTCATCCAGGATGAAGAGATAGCTAATAATATCATTATTTTTTATTTATGTGGTCCAGAGGTTATAAGTAGGCTAGCTCTTATGTAAGTAGCTTTTAATATGAAACCTTTATATATATATGTATATATATATATATATATATTTATATATATATGTATATATATATACATACATTGGTAACTAACTGTTCTATGTTCCCTTATATTTATTCATTAATCTGATATGCGTTATCGTTACAATGGTGAATTGTTTTAAAATCTTTGTAATGATCAATTGTACCTTCATTTTTAATTATATGGCGTTCAATTTCTCACACGAAATTGATCAACAATAACAGGAAACACATAAGATATAAAACATAAGTATAGGAGCTAAATTATCATCAACAATTATTACTATTGTTCTGGATAATTCAAGTCGTAATAACAGCGGTATTAATCGTATACGCAGCACTAGTAGAAGAATATACCCACAGCATATCGCGGGAAAATGATCCATTTCCTCTATGCGCGGAAGCTGTTACGATATGCCATTAAAAGGCGTTTCCAAAGGGGAAACGTTCACAATATTTCATTTTTATATATATTTTGTCGGAGCATACATTGGAGATTTGGTCCTCGCGATTCCAAATCGTGTGGCAATGTTATATGATATTTTATTTATATATTTTGCCAAAATATCGTCCTTGTAATTCCATATAGTGTGGAAATTTTATGTGAAATTTTATATGTGTTTTATCAAGATGTCTTTCCTGTATGTCCATTTCATGTAGAACTTTTTATATATTTTCTCAGGATATCGTTCTTCCAATTCCATATCGCGTGGGAATTTAATATGTATTTTATTTATATTTTCTCAGGATATCGTTCTTTTAATTTCATATCGTGTGGAAGTGTTATATATATTTTATATATATTTTCTCAGGGTATCGTTCTTTTAATTTCATATCGTGTGGAAATATATATATTTTATTTCTTTTTTGTCAAGATTTCGTCCTTGTAACTCCACATCGTATGGAAATTTTATATTCATTTTATATTTATTTTCTCAAAATTTCGTCCTCGTAATTCCGTATCGTGTGAAAATTTCTTATCGAACAAAATACGTCCACGTATCAAGCTACGCATCCATTTGGCGCGTGACGAAAGCATTGGTATCGTGAAAATGGCTGTCAATAGCAGGAGACATTTCAGCATACAGAGAGAGAGAGAGAGAGAGAGAGAGAGAGAGAGCGGCGAGCTACAGCACAAGTCGATAAGAGCCGCCATGTCGCCCCAATCGCGACGAAGAGATAACAACCTTTCAGCAAAACGGTCGACTTTTTTCGGTTCATTTACTTTTCCACCTTATCCGCAGATGAGGAACCCACGGAGGAACCTGGCCCCCATCACCCCCTCCACCCACTCCCAGAACCCACCCAGCACACCCACCAACCCCGACCAGACCGGACCAGAAAAGCGAGCGTTTAATCCAGATGTGGTCTGACACGTAGATTTCCGGTAAAACAGGTAAATATGTATGCGGTGTGTTCATCGGTGGTTCCGGCCAAAGTCGTCCGGAAAACAGCTAACCGATCAAGGGACATCTGTCCGGTGGATAACGAGAGGCTATCTATCCGCCTATCAATCTCAACTCGCTCCCTGCTATCCGGGGAAACGTTGATCGACTTGTTCCAAGTGGTGGGGGAATACTAAGATACGGTAATCGTATGCAAACGACTTCTGGTTCATTAAAAAGAACTCGGTATTTTGCGCGGCGAATTGGAGCAGTTTCGAGTGTCGTTGATGTACTTTGCCTTTAACTGTTTCCAATTTTAGCTCTCAGTATGATACACGCACACACATATATACATATATATATGTATATATATATATAATTTATATAAACGTGTGAATGTGTGTTTGTGCATATGATTTCTTCGTCTTTGAAATAACAGAGGTGTAACTTTTTATAGGCTCTTAGTCGTGTGCGATGTGTAGTGGCAGGTCTTCAATAAATGTGTCAGTATTCACAGGCTTCCGTTTCTTGTGTTTATTTACTCAGCATCATTTGGATCCATGTCTTAAATTAGCGTTAGTGTTTTTGATAGAATTTTTACATTATTAATCGACTATTTTCCAAAGATATAATTAATAAATTTTACTTGATTTATTCGGTATTGGAGTTTTGTCAGTTTGCATAATTTGAGGGAATTTGTAGTAGGAATAACAGAGGTGAAAGGAATAATTACTTTCAAAGTAATTGTCCTCTTTCCTTCATTGGTTTTCAGAAAACCGCACTGCAAGTCTTTGAAGAAATTCATTAGAAACAAAACACAAAAACTGACTTTTCTATATGGTGATAAGTCCAGTATGCACTTAAATTCTCTTCCTCGTCATTGTTGTTCCTTACTAACAACTTCATAATTAAATGACGTTGTAACTTCAGCATCTGCGGTAGCAGTACCTTGTAATGAACACGCAAAACTTCTATATAATTTGTGTCCTGCCGTCTTAATAAAAAACTTCGTGTGTGGCTGGGGGAAAAGTGTGATCACTTATATGATTGATGTGATGCATATCTATATGCTTAATAAGCTGGTAAGAAATGTGGAGAGAGAGAGAGAGAGAGAGAGAGAGAGAGAGAGAGAGAGAAAGAGAGAGAGAGAGAGAGAGAGAGAGAGAGGGGGGGGGGGGGGTTAGCTGGCAGTATGGTACTATTTTTTTAAAAATCAAGCGAGCTAGGGGGAAATCTGAACAGCTGTCATCACGCATGGTTGTCGGACAGGTTTTATCATTCGGTAGTGATGCAAATGACTTAGATGCTGAACCGTAGCGTTTTTTTTTCTCTTGCCTACACACTTAGGCACACAAAATACAAAAAAAAAAATTCATTAGCAATTTTATTTGTGTAAGAAAAGACCACAACAACGTGGGGGAGCGTTTATACGCTCTTCAAAGAGCGCTAAATTGTACCCAGTTTCCGATTTATGAATGCGATATGAAACATCCTCTGAGAAATCACGTAGTTATGAGTTATAATGATATATAACCCTCCGTGAATTGTTATTGACACATAAACATTTTTTTTAATATTCCTCACTATATGGACTCCCAGGCAGCTTGTCTTACTGTGACTGAAGTCGACTAGAATTTCAATAAAGTGAGCAGTATTCATTACGACACATTGGATTAAATCAGCTGATACTGAATGACTTGCGATGGTAGATATGTAGCAGTTTACGCAAGACTGATGACAGGAAATTTCGTTGTAAGTCCATCTCAAATGGACGTTTCAGATCTCTAGTCTGTAGTCAGAAAATTGGTCTTTGTTGTATCCATCATTTTGTATAATGTTGAGGCTTTTTATTATGAATAGTTGGTTTATATTTCTATTCTCGTCATTTTATGCTAAGTTTTCGTACAACTTTCAGGGGAATTGTTCATGCATCTTTCTGTGTTCTTTTCCGCCATTATTTTCGAGCCATCCTTTGCTCTTGTTAATAATGAATTATCTTCTTCTATCGGCGTATATTGCTTCAGACTACACGTATTGTCACTATAAGACTTCACTTTCCCTTTCAGATACAGTACGAGATAATGATTTGGTCGTATGTTCATTTTCTTTGTTTCTCGCTATCTTACATCTGGCTGCTTTTGTTTTTCTTACCTTTTTTTGGTGTAACAAATTATCCTATGACATTTCTACATCTCCTTGAAGTTTTCACTGACTTAACACTTCTGTATTTGGGATGATTTACTATGGAAATCGCGCGGTTCGTTTTAGTTCGGTTTATTTATTTTAACATAATTTTTAACATTTCTTCCCCAATGAATGTAGTTTATACTGTCTAATGCAAATAAAAGTCCATTACAGGAATTATCAACAGTCGTATTACAGTCTTCTCTGTACCATTCAAATTTCCATCAGTTTCTTTTAGAACGAATTTCATTCCGCTCTTTAGTGTATTACTTGCCTCTTGAACTGGTACGTCAACTCCCATTCATTAATAATTACTATTTTCAATGAATGTTTAGCCCAATAAAGTAAGCCCATACATCACTTATCAATTTCAAGACACATCTTGAACCCTATTGGCCAAAGAAGTAAGACTCAAGCCTTAAGCGAGACGCTGATTGGTCCTTGAGAACAGGGTTCGTTCTCTACAGCTGTTTGGCCATCTTTAGATATGGAAACAAATTCAGGTACGTTCCCTAATTTTTTTTTTTTCTTTTGCCTGCTGCCATTCTTTAGCCTCGCTTGCTTCAGTGTTGAATTCTTCCTCAGTTCATCAAGGCAGGGAAAAGTTATTGTTCCGTTACAGATATTGTGTTATTAAAAAAGAAACGTCTCTATCAAAAGGTTTATTTTAGAAGAAGCAAAAACTGTGCCGTGAATATAGTGTTGAACACAGATGTGACCTTCAAAATACCAGCTCGGGAATATCACAAGCAAGGATATATTGTTTCCAAGAAAACATTGACATCAGAAGCACAGGTGAACAACGAAAAGTATTATAAGGGTTCAGCGACCTCAAACGAGGCTAAAGAAAAGTAATGATCAGAGTTTCACATTAGGAGAGAGAGAGAGAGAGAGAGAGAGAGAGAGAGAGAGAGAGAGAGAGAGACAGAGAGAGAGAGAGAGAGAGAGAGAGAGAGAGAGAGACAGTGCTGTCACGATGCTAGTGACATCCCTATAAACAAAGATAATCAGACGACAAAGCGATATTGGGATGTCACTTCGACACTTATTGATGCGCAGCAAAGTGGAAGTGCAAACACCTGAATAATACGTGAAGTGCTATTTATATACATACGCAGGTAAACATACATACTTAGGTATACACACACACACACAAAATATATATATATATATATATATATATATATATATATATATATATATATATATATATATATATATATATATATATATATATATATATATATAATTATATATGCATATACATATACCTATACATATCTATAAATCTATCTATCTATATATATGTGTGTCATTATTTCTGTTGGTAAAATTGCATTACGATATGTTTAATATGGATGATCAGTAATCTTGAATGACATTTTGAAAGGTAAAATTGTCAGTGTTTCTGATAATACGTGTAAAATATTTTTTTTTTTTTTACATTGCCAAGTTGTTGTTCTCAGCACCTATTTATTGCCTTCTTTAAAAGGCGAGTCTGTCTCATCTTTGGGCGTTAGATGATACTTATTTACTCTTTTCATTAAAGCCTTAGATAAGACCATTAGGTTACAGGTCTCATCACTTTACGCATAACACAGTTGCTTTTACTTACAGATATATAGGTGTGTATATATATACATACATATATATCTGTGTGTGTATGTTTATATATGTATGTATATTTATAAACATATATATGTGTGTGTATATATATATACGTGTATATATACAGTATATATATATATATATATATATATATATATATATATATATATATATATATATATATATATATATATATATATATACTTGTGTGTGTGTGCGTGTGCGTGTGCGTGTATCTGAGTCATGCATGGATAGGGGTAGCCTTTAAACAGAAAAACAATTCATATCCGCAATGAGAACAGGCATTTGATTCGTCTCGCAGGAGAATAACTCCCCTAGTAATATTTTACGAAAGTATCGTTACAAAATACGAAACTATCACAAGACATCGAGTCTGACGAAAGTCGAAGGTGCCAAAGAAGAATGGAGTCAGCTGCTCACACGAATGTCACGGTTTCCTGGTGATTCTAGATACAGCATTGAATGATGTCTCGGATATTTTTTTCCAAGTTGCTGCGAATTACTTTAAACCGCTTTTAGCAAGATTAATTTTCTCATGAAATTTTCTTTGTTAAGTGTATATTCTTTTTGTTACCTCGTGAATGCTAGTTCAGTATTTTCCGACGTCGCTGAAATATAAGTATATGGACTGAAATATAGGAATTACGTACTTTGGTATCTGAGATTAATGGAAAATGCATTGAAAGGGGTAGACTTGCCTAAAGACATTTTAAATTCGTGGTTTCAAGATGCTAGAAAGTTGCTCTAGGGAAGGAATGGAAATCTTTGGTATAGCTTTCATTTTACTTACTAAATGTTATCAGTTTTTATTCATATTGCTAATTCCTTATTTTAGTTATTTTCACTTTTATTTATTCATTCATTTATTTATTTATTTATAGAAAACCTTACTTACCCATTCTCAGCGGTTTAGGCATATCATAACTCAGCGATCCTTTATTTGCGGTAGTTTATATTTTCATACCAGGCGGTGTACATACAGAGGATACAATATATGAAATGTGCAACCTGAATATATTATATATATATATATATATATATATATATATATATATATATATATATATATATAAATATATATATATATATATATATATATATATATATATATATATATATATATATACGTATATATATAAACACATACACACACACACACACACACACACACACATATATATATATATATATATATATATATATATATATATATATATATATATATATATATATATATATATATATATATTTGCTAGCAATATTTTTTATTTCTTATATTTTGTAAAAATGACATTTTTTTTTTACAGATTTCTCTTTCCTTAGTAATTTAGACACCATAAAGATATTTCGCCAAGGAATTCTTACCATTCAGTTGCTCTACATTTAACTAAGATTTTTTTGCCATTTCGCTGATACTTCTCCCTTAGTTTTTACATTTAGAAGGTTTTCGGGCTTTCTGTTCCGTCCCTACACCTTGGTTTTCTACTTACTTCAATATTATTGTTCGTAACTCGTTTTAGTTTTCTGAAAAGAAAACTATGTGCCGGCTTTGTCTGTCCGTCCGCACATTATTCTGTCCGCACTTCTGCTCACTCTTTTTCTGTCCGCCCTCACATCTTAAAAAACTACTGTGGCTAGAGGGCTGCAAACTGGTATGTTGATCATCCATCCTCCAGTCATGAGACGTACCAAATTGCAACATTCTAACCTAAGTGGTTTTTATCTTATTTGAGGTTAAATTTAGCCATAATCGTGCTTCTGGCAACGATATAGGATAGGCAACACCGGGCCGTGGTTAAAGTTTCATGGGCCGCGGCTCATACAGCATTATACCGAGACCACCGAAAGATGGTGGCCTTGATTATATGCTGTACAGAAAACTCGGTTGTGGTGAAGAAACTTCGGCGCATTTTTTACTTGTTTATTTATATCATGGCAAGCAAAACGCATTTCAGCAAATTTTTTTTCTTGTATTTTGTAAAACAATACTAATTGTCTTACTTAACTATAGTTAGGCTTTGAAAGGTTTTTTGGTACAATTTTTAATTATTATGAAATCTGGGTATAATATATTCAGCGTATGGCATACTGATAAAAAATTCAAAACTTTCTTCCTGAAATTGACACAGAAAACGAAAAAGTAAAAAAAAAAATGTGAATTACGATGAAATAAAAAAAATCGAAAAATTGACCAGTAGACTACTTTAGTATGTAAAGTTAATTTTAGATTTATACCGACTTTTCTTGATTTTTTCACAAGAAGTTTCAGGAAATTACTAAAAAGAACATTTTTTAATATAAAGATGTAAAGGAAATTTTGTACATAATAAGTTAAGATAAGAATCGTCCAATTCTCATTTTGAAGTAAATATAGTTCAGCTAAATTAGACGCCTCATTTACCCAACTCGAACAGATACCCTTAGGGTATTCCTGGCATACCTTTACCTGATATTGGAAGTAATGCCCCCCTGAGAACTAGTTTTTTATTTTATTTCTAGATGATGTGGCTGGCTTTTTCCCATGGCCTCTCGGTCTAATATTCACATTTTGCGGCCCATATAATAAGGTGAAAGATGATGGATTACAAACAATGGAAGCCATTCATTCCTTCTAAATTATTATACGCTTCCTTGCAATTTTTCTGCCAACCATAGGTTAGTTTTTTTCATTTCCGTGGATTGAAAATTGTATCGCAAATTGATATGATTAATGTCATTTTCAAGACGGAAGACTTCAAAAAAAAAAATAAAGTTGGACATCAATTGGAAATCGCGTCTCAAATTGGCCACATTAATGTCATTTAAGAGGCAGATAACGACACAAAAATTAATTGACATCAACTTTAAAATGAAATGAAAAAGTGAAAAAATAGAAAAAGGCGAGTCCTGAGCGTCGACCCGGAACAATATCGCAGAAAAGACATACGTCATCTAAACCCACCCATGATCTATCGCCGTTGGCTACGCCGGGTCGATGCTAATCCGGCGGAGACCAATCACATGACTGCATTTGGCGAGGGAGGTGGCGTTTCTATCCGATGCTCCTTCATTCGCGTTTAATTCTTCCCCTATGACATTCGAAAGCGGTGTGTAGGTAGCAAGTAGGCTCTGCCTTCTCGCCCCGCCGAATGGCATCGCCTCCGGCCAATCATCTGCGGTTTCCCTTACCCGCCTTTTTTTCCTTCGATCTTTTTCTTCTTCTTTTTATCGAATGTCTTCAGCGATGGATGATTTCTATAAGTCACGCAAATGAAATGTAGATACAAAAACAAATATATCATTCCAGTCAGAGCTGACAAGAACGAGAGACCGGTCGGTCCTCACCACTCACCCCCTTACCCTCCCCCCAACAACCTACCTGTCGTCCGAGGTCCTCCGCGGTTCCTGCCAAAATTGGGCAATTATTCAGGTTTTGTCGCTGGGGACAAATCGAGGCGCTTCTGTCAGTCAGCTGCCGACGGCAGGGGAGAAGACACTGAAGGACCCGAAAGTATTCAAAAGGCGGACGGACGCCGAGTGACGACGGAGAGGAAGCATCCTTTGCCAAATTGCTATCTTGGTTTCCCTGCTCTCTCATGCAACGTCGAATTAACTTGTAAAAATGTTTTATTTCTGCAATGAGGCGAGATGATAGCCCTGGGGTTCTCTCTGTCACGGCAGGACGGGACAGGAAAGAGCAGTTAAGGTCGCTTAACGTTAACGATGGGTGGCTTTGGGTAAAGTTCCCTAAATGTTCCGTTCCATTTGATAGTGGGTGGGTAGAGTTATTATTATTATTATTATTATTATTATTATTATTATTATTATTATTATTGCATACGTATACGGAGGGAAAACATTATAGGCATGAATTTCCTTAATAAATTTTCCGCAGAAAAAAACTCAAATTTTTTTTTATTAAAGTAAATATCAAAGTCGAAGAAATGAGTTCATGTTAATAATGAATCCATATGATAAGGGTTAACTATTATTCTAAAATACAAAACAAATAAAATGTGTAGGAACTGAGTTAAAGAGCCCCAGGTTACTGAATTTGCAGAATAAATTTCGTTACTCTGGATCTTGAACCATTTCTAATTGCAAGTTGATAAGTGGTTTGTTAAGTATTCACAAAAAAATTCTAGGCAAATCACCAAAATGAATGCGAAGACATCACAATATTAGAAATGTTATGACGCTCTTCTGGAAGTTAACCGTAATACTGTGGAAAACTTATTTTTCAGAAATCACACTAAACATTCCGATTTAATTAAAGGAA
>JANJGK010000041.1:13558292-13563292 GCA_039081455.1 Macrobrachium rosenbergii
CCCTTAGAGATACGTACTCAAACTTATTGCAGTCCAGTAGAGTGTTTGGGATGCGGAAGTAATATTTTAAAAGTAATTGTATGTACAGGATATTAAGTATTTAATGTCTACTTTGCTGAAAGAAATGTAGTGGGAAAAACAACATTTGTGCATTTGAATATTTAGGCCTGGAAAGGTATGGAAAATGTGCAGTTTTTTCTTATTGTCAAATAACTGAGAAGAAAAAAAAAAACACTTAATTTTGTTCCTTTCACATTTTCTTTGTTAATATCTTATATTTCCCTTATTCTTCTTCTTTTTTGACCTTCTAATGCTCTAGATCTGCAAGAATATCCAAAGAATGTTTTCACCTAAAACTTATTTAACCTTTTCTTATGACAGGAACAGCATAATATTCAAAATCTATCAGCTTTTGGGGAGGTGGGGGTCTTTTTCCATATTACTCGAGTCTTTAAATACGAGTTTCTTCACCATAGCGTTTTGTTAATGGCTGCTCCAGGAGACAGAGCACTTAATGGCCGGCCTGTCCTATAAGGACCGATGAGAATATCCTTTTACCTGCTTGCCATTCCTTCGTGATGAATAACGTATTTCAGCTAGTGACTTTCTAAGCGCACTGATAAGGAATCTTATTTTCTTTATTTCATTTGCCTTCCACCTTTTTAAGGAATTTTGAACATTTTTTTGAGTTTCTCAGTTATAATTCTTGAAGTTTGTTAATATGCAGAAATGGTAATAACAAATTTAAATGGTTCCGCTCAGTGTTTTTCATATATATATATATATATATATATATATATATATGTGTGTGTGTGTGTGTGTGTATGTATATATTTGTATGTGTATATCTGTGGACACATACACGCATATATATATATATATATATATATATATATATATATATATATATATATATATATATATATATGTGCGTGTGTGTGTAGGCATAATAGAAGAGTATAGCCTCTCTTAGGATTAAAAATATATAAGTAATTAATAAATAAAGTCCACTGTTACTAGCGTCTTTTAAGCTGCGGAAACTACCTATGGTGGGAGTAGCAGTTTAAATTAGTTTTCAGAACTGTGAAAAGGATTATTTGTTGTATTTCAACTCTTATTCTGAGGATGAGGGAGTTCTGTAAGTTCTTTCAGCAGGAATGGGTGTCATTATCGGTGACTCAGTTTTTACATTTCTTGTGGCTCACGTCTTATCGATTAAAAAAATTATTGATAAGAATATTTGGTTTTGCCGAGATTGCTATCAAAATAGATTTTCGAAATATGAAGGCAAAGCATGTGGTATCCGATAGAAGATAATTCGATGAAATTTTCGGGAGCGAAATAAATAGCACCCATTCCTGAAAATACTACTCCTGATGACCTTAGACAAATCCCGACAAAAAAATTGTGAGTTCATGGTAATGGGTGTTGCTTTGATAATGACAGTAATGGACAGATAGAAAGAAACAACAGGATATATCATTCATGAAAATATTATGCGAGTGAGAGAGTCTTAAAGAAAAAGAGATTTTGATAAGAAGAGGAAGTGAAAATAGAGAAAGCTTAGTCGTTTTTAGCATACAGAAGGAAAATGTAAACTGGTCATTGAATAACAGATACCACACTAGTTATACAGGAAATGTCAGTATCCCGTCACCTCTTGATTATGGGATGTCATTTGAAGAGTGGACACTGTGAAGCGGAGATTAAAACACAACGGAACTGAACCACTTCCTCTACATAGCTTTCACTCCGCTTGGGAAAAGGTTCATTCGGCTTTCATTCCGCTAGGAAAAATGCTCATTCCACTTGGAAAAAGGCTCATTCGGCTTTCATTCCGCTTGGAAAGAGGCTCACTCCGCTTTCATTCCGCTCGGATCGGAAAAAGGTTGATTCCACTTGGAAAAGGGCTCATTCGGCTTCCATTCCGCTTGGAAAGAGGCTCACTCCGCTTTCATTCCGCTCGGAAAAAGGTTGATTCCACTTGGAAAAGGGCTCATTCGGCTTTCATTCCGCTTGGAAAGAGGCTCACTCTGCTTTCATTCCGCTCGGAAAAAGGTTGATTCCACTTGGAAAAGGGCTCATTCGGCTTTCATTCCGCTTGGAAGAAAGCTCATTCGGCTTTCCTTCTGCTTGGGAAAAAGGCTCATTCGGCTTTCATTCCGCTCGGAAAAAGGCTCATTTGGCTTTCATTCCTCTTAGAAAAAGGCTCATTCGGCTTTCATTCCGCTTAGAAAAAGGCTCATTCGGCTTTCATTCCGCCTGGAAACAGGCTCATTCGGCTTTCATTCCGCTTGGAAAAAGGCTCATTCGGCTTTCATTCCGCTTGGAAGAAAGCTCATTCGGCTTTCCTTTTGCTTGGGAAAAAGGCTCATTCGGCTTTCATTCCGCTTGGAAAAAGGCTCATTTGGCTTTCATTCCTCTTAGAAAAAGGCTCATTCGGCTTTCATTCCGCTTAGAAAAAGGCTCATTCGGCTTTCATTCCGCCTGGAAACAGGCTCATTCGGCTTTCATTCTGCTTGGAAAAAGGCTCATTCGGCTTTCATTCCGCTTAGAAAAAGGCTCATTCGGCTTTCATTCCGCTCGGAAAAAGGTTGATTCCACTTGGAAAAAGGCTCATTCAGCTTTCATTCCGCTTGGAAAGAGGCTCATTCGGCTTTCATTCCGCTCGGAAAAAGGTTGATTCATTTGGAAAAAGGCTCATTCGGCTTTCATTCCGCTTGGAAAGAGGCTCATTCGGCTTTCATTCCGCCTGAAAACAGGCTCATTCGGCTTTCATTCCGCTTGGAAAAAGGCTCATTCGGCTTTCATTCCACTTGGAAGAAAGCTCATTCGGCTTTCCTTCTGCTTGGGAAAAAGGCTCATTCGGCTTTCATTCCGCTTGGAAAAAGGCTCATTCAGCTTTCATTCCGCTTGGGAAAAGGCTCATTTGGCTTTCATTCCTCTTAGAAAAAGGCTCATTCGGCTTTCATTCCGCTCGGAAAAACGTTGATTCCACTTGGAAAAAGGCTCATTCAGCTTTCATTCCGCTTGGAAAGAGGCTCATTCGGCTTTCATTCCGCTCGGAAAAAGGTTGATTCATTTGGAAAAAGGCTCATTCGGCTTTCATTCCGCTTGGAAAGAGGCTCATTCGGCTTTCATTCCGCCTGAAAACAGGCTCATTCGGCTTTCATTCCGCTTGGAAAAAGGCTCATTCGGCTTTCATTCCGCTTGGAAGAAAGCTCATTCGGCTTTCCTTCTGCTTGGGAAAAAGGCTCATTCGGCTTTCATTCCGCTTGGAAAAAGGCTTATTCAGCTTTCATTCCGCTTGGGAAAAGGCTCATTTGGCTTTCATTCCTCTTAGAAAAAGGCTCATTCGGCTTTCATTCCGCCTGGAAACAGGCTCATTCGGCTTTCATTCCGCTTGGAAAAAGGCTCTTTCGGCTTTCATTCCGCTTAGAAAAAAGCTCATTCGGCTTTCATTCCGCTCGGAAAAAGGTTGATTCCACTTGGAAAAAGGCTCATTCAGCTGTCATTTCGCTTGCAAAGAGGCTCATTCGGCTTTCATTCCGCTCGGAAAAAGGTTGATTCACTTGGAAAAGGGCTCATTCGGTTTTCATTCCGCTTGGAAAAAGGCTCATTCGGCTTTCATTCTGCCTGGAAACAGGCTCGTTTGGCTTTCATTCCGCTTAGAAAAAGGCTCATTTGGCTTTCATTCCGCTTGGAAAAAGGCTCATTCGGCTTTCATTCCGCTTGGAAGAAAGCTCATTTGGCTTTCCTTCTGCTTGTGAAAAAGGCTCATTCGGCTTTCGTCCCACTTAGATAAAGGCTCATTCGGCTTTCATTCCACTTGAAAACAGGTACATGTATGGATTTCATAGTTTATTTATATATATATATATATATATATATATATATATATATATATATATATATATTTATATATATGTGTGTGTGTGTGTGTGGGTGTGTGTGTAATTGTAATAGCCACACTGCAAGAGGGCATTGTGACTATTACAATTACATATGTATCTGGTAAAAAGTGACCAGTGGATTTACATATATATTTAATATATATACTTTATGTTTCATATATTTAATATGACATATATATGTAATATATATATATATATATATATATATATATATATATATATATATATATATATAAATATATTATATATATATATATAATATATATATACCTTCAAGACCGAACAATCAGGCTCGTGAGTATCAGAATTTCCTTGCTTTTATAATTTATAAGAAAAGAAACAAATTTCCAAACACAGTTCAGTAATACAAACAAATAACTGAAAGGGTAGAAAGATGTTAAGAGAGGAGTAACTCAATACCATAGATTTGGCTCTTTCAGACTGTGCAATGCAGAGGTGAATTCTAAAT
Source organism: Macrobrachium rosenbergii (assembly GCA_039081455.1). Classification (NCBI taxonomy): domain Eukaryota; kingdom Metazoa; phylum Arthropoda; class Malacostraca; order Decapoda; family Palaemonidae; genus Macrobrachium; species Macrobrachium rosenbergii. The sequence continues at coordinate 13,562,676 of JANJGK010000041.1, forward strand.
TGTTTTAAATGAGATTCAAAAGTGTTCGATGACTCAAATAGGAAAACGTTATATCTAACAATTTTCATAGAAGCCAGACTCCCCAAGTCTTCGTCAACACCAGGTAAATAATCCAGGACTCCGTAAGATTGCAAAATCATTACAAAACGATTCATGTAATACCGAACCATTCATTCCTCAGGCTGGGCACGGGAGAATTCCTTGCCAAGTAATATGCCATTCAGCGAAGGAGTCCTTCCCGCAACGACCATCCTGGAGGCGGCAGCTAGCGGGCAAAGGAATCCAGAATATCAGCCCCTTCCGTGAATCACCCTTTAGGACTCGCGTATTTCAGCTGGTGTCCATATTCGTCCGCGGAATGACAGGTCGAGTGAGTTTGTGTACACCTCATTATGTATTCATGAGGCTGGGAGATCACCTCATAAGGGCCACAAATGGCCCTCTAAAAGAATCTTAGACAAATCTCAAGGGAAAAATATGACAAGTAATTGCAGTAGCGCCGACTGGAAGTGGGTGATTATTTGGTGGGTCCCGAACTCTTATGCGTCGTATGGGGGGTTACGGCGGCGGTAGGAGTCGGCCTTTCTTGTTGAGCGCTCTCTCTCTCTCTCTCTCTC
>JANJGK010000041.1:13568292-13593292 GCA_039081455.1 Macrobrachium rosenbergii
CAGTAGTGCTACAGGCGTTTTAAAGGCATAACGTTGCCGTTGTTACATTTTTACAGTAAGGAGTGTGACATACTTCTGGTCTGGACGACGTGTTACCTGAAAAGAGTGTGGATGCAGAAGCTGTGCTAAGCGAGCAGAACGACCCACTTCTTGATGTACAGAATCCAGAGGCACTAAGCGTCTCCTGTTGAAATCGAGCTTATGTTAGATGGTCAAACAAAGTTTCTTTTGTAACTAACAATACTTGAAGAGGAGGATCTTATCACCTTGAACAATTTCATTTAAATGATGAAGATTCGGAAAAAGGAAGGTAAAAGAAAGAACAAGCGAGAATAACATTTTAATAATGGCAGAACAAAGAATATGAAGTATGTGGCACTGAGATCATAATTCTATTTGGACAGAAAGCTGCAAAGGATACCTTATTTTATGGCAGCCTCAACCGATATCTTTTTAAATAAGGCGAAGAAAGCGTTAAGTCGGGAGAAGTTACAACGCGAAATGTCAAATATTCTTAACCAACTTATTCACTGTTACTCATGCAAAGTAAATCATGGCGTAGTACCAACGTGCAACGTAAGGTAATCATTAGATTCATAGCTTCACCGACGTTCGTCGTCATACAGTTAATGATAAGTAAATGTCTACGAGTCTGTTGTATACTTCCACGTCCCTTTTACCAGACCACAACCTTACTACCTGAAGCAAGCAGATAAAAAATAAGACAAGTATTTAGTTACCAGGTACGGAGACACCTTTATAAAAGTAACACCAAATTGCTGTGGACATATATGAAAAAAATAGATCGATTAATCAAATAACAACAAAAAAGCTGCGATACATCCATATATAGAGGGAGCGTTAATTGATGATAATAAAAATTACGAACGTCTAACGCGTAAGTTGATTAGCTTGGTAGTATATATTAATTCTGAATTTTTTTACGTGCAGTAAATCTCCTCATTATATTTACGTCTTGCACCCAGCGCATAATGCTGCCGTCAGTAGTTCCAGTGCTAATAATAATAATAATAATAATAAAAATAATAATAATAATTTTGTACGCAGTTCACACTACATGTTTATACATTAAGGATTATGAACTTATATTAAGACGAAGTCACGGCCAGTCACAGGAATCGATGGCTTTGTTGTTCCAAGATTGCCATACCATTGGAAACTGGGAACATTTTAGCAGTTGTCCTCGGTACAAAAGCACTTGTTTTCACGGTATCTCTTTTATGATTGTTTCATGACAATTCTACTTATTTTTTCTTTCTTCTTGTAATGTTAGATGCAATTAAATAGTTAGCTGCACATGTTAAAATGATGACGAAAACAGATATATTATAGTGTTAATACAACTTAAACCGTCGCTGGCCGAGAAGTGGTGTAAGATAGGGTTTCTTCAGCTAAGGATTACCTTTTTGTGCTTCATTTTGGCTGCTGTATTTTATTCCAGTTCAGCATGAACATAGTCTCTCTCTCTCTCTCTCTCTCTCTCTCTCTCTCTCTCTCTCTCTCTCTCTCTCTCTGAAATGCTTTTCAAACCGTTTGCCATTCGAAGTAGCCTATATGAAGGAAAGCTTTGTCAGAAAGTTTGACTATTGGAAGTATAACAATAGATAGACTGATCTAGAAGCCATTGCAAGTCAAATAAACTTTGAACCAAGATGTATAGGGCCACCGGTTCCATTAATCGAGTCTCGTTACTGACTGAAGAGTGGGTTTGACACATTCACTAATTACCTTTTACTCTCTGCTAAATGCAGCAGAGAGTAAAAGGTAATTAGTGAATGTGTTATCTACGGTCGAGAGAATGCAGTCTGCATGTTCCTGATAGGAAATATTCATACGAATGCGAAGAGAATTTTTAGATATATCTATTTATGGGTGAAATTTCTTTGCCCTTTCAGGAATGACATTCCCTATGGACAACTGCTGTGAACCTTTATCTTTTAAGAACTTACATATAATTGCGGAAATAATTTAGAGGTATGGGTATTTTTTTCAGACTTACGTCTGAGTGTAAAAGGAAATAAATTTGAAGCTTTTGACATCTTTCAAAGGTTACGTAGAATATAATTGCGAAAACAGATGGAACCTTCTGATATTATGTCTCAGAATCTGCATATGAAGGTACAAAGAGCTAGAAACTGTTGTCCTTTTTATTTTATTTTTTATTTTTTTTATTTTAGTATTCTCGTCCGATTATGAAGAAATTGTAAAGCTATGGGCCCAATAAATGTACACATTAAAACGGAAAAATCTTGAAGTTAGTGACATCAGTCAGAATTTACATAAAATTTGCTAGAAAATTTAGATATGGATCTTTTTTTATTATTAAAAAAGTATTATTATTATTATTATTATTATTATTATTATTATTATTATTATTATTATTATTATTATTATTAAATTTTACAGGCGATCACAAGGATATTTTTGTAATATGAACGTAGTTCTTAGAATTAATACACGACTGGGAAGATTTCTTAAATTATAAACCGTTTCCTCCCCATAATTGACTGCGATTTCTCAGAAGATTCGAGGTAAAGGACCTTGCGAACGCAGCTTGTTTCAGTGTCTGTTGATTTTACTCAACAGTTGAAACAGGAATCCGTAAAATATTTCCTTTACCAGATCCGTAATAGTTTGTCCCCCGTGGTAGTGCCAACAGTGGACCTTATGCAGTGCACTGTATGCATTAATAAAAGGTGTTTGCAGTGTCTCTTCGGCCACTAGCTGCACCCACTTTCTAGCCTTTTATCTTACCTCCATTTTCGTTTCCCTTCTTCAGTCTTGCTGTCCAGCCACTCTGACTATTACTTCTTAGTGCAGATGTAGAGGTTTCTCCCAGTTTCACACTTTGACTCTTGCACTTCATCTCATTCCAGTCCAACCATTCCAACTCCCTCTTTTGACTTTCTTAAGCACTGAATGGCTGCAGTTGGGCCAGTGCTTGGCTTCAGCCTAAATGCCATAAATCCAGTCCAATCGAATCCCAACAGTTTATCGCATAAAATGTCCCCCTTTGTAGAATTAGGATAACATCAAGAGTTGTGTAAATATTTTTTTTTTTTTTTCATAGAGAGCCATGAATGCAGTCCAGTCGAATTCCAACAGTTTATCACATAAAATGTCCCCCTTTGTAGAATTAGGATAACATCAAGAGTTGTGTAAATATTTTTTTTTTTTTTTCATAGAGAGCCATGAATGCAGTCCAGTCGAATTCCAACAGTTTATCACATAAAATGTCCCCCTTTGTAGAATTAGGATAACATCAAGAGTTGTGTAAATATTTTTTTTTTTTGCATAGAGATCCATGAATCCAGTCCAGTCGAATCCCAACAGCTTATCACATAAAATGTTCCCCTTTGTAGAATTAGGATAACATCAAGAATTGTGTAAATAGTTTTTTTTTTTTTTTCGTACAGAGATCTAAGAATGGACACGATTTATCAAAATGATTCATCCAATTTGTAACTGCTGGAGCAAGGGCAAAAGACAAATTCTTTTTGGCTTTGGTCTCAGGGCTCCGCGTTTATTAGGGGCATGGGCATCATCGTTTAAGAGCCCAAGGTTAAAAGATCATTCACCAGTAAATGCCAAGTCATCAGACCAAACTTTCATGATTCAATTAATCAATCATTTACCAGTAGCTGCTATCTCGTTGGCCCCCAAGAAACGCTATTTGCTTTTAGGGCCTGGGTTGGGGTCAGTTTTCTGTTTATATAGAATAATAAGAATAATAAATACCATTGCAATATATTAATATCATATGGAGTAAGAGGGTGTTTGTATAGAATAAACCGAACGTGTTAGAAGATGAATAGTATTATAGTATATATATGCGATTCCTTCGATCTCACATACGAAACGGGTTATATATGTGTATATATGTGTGTGTGTGTTTGTGCGCCTATGTGTCTGTGTCCCAAAGCCATGAGACCAAAGTTCCCACTGAGTGGAAATGGGAGATAAACGGAGAAAGACGAACGAGAGAAAAGGATGTAAAAGAGGTAATGAATACGGCCCCGCAGGATATTCCAGCAACACACCTAATTTGTGTGTGGAACACCTCGTTAGTGCGAACAGGTTACCTTTTTCGTGTTTCTTCGTCTTCAGTTTTTTATTCCTTTTCTTCTTGTTCACAAGAACCAATTCATCACTAATGACTTCCTTCCTCGTACTTCATACGGCAGTCTGCGACGATTACGAGTGTCATCGCGATAAGGAACGAGACAGGAAGTGGGAGACGTAAATGGAACGGAAGACAGTAGGACACAGTTGAGAGAGAGAGAGAGAGAGAGAGAGAGAGAGAGAGAGAGAGAGAGAGAGAGAGAGAGAGCACTGGAATGTCAACTGGTTGAGTTATATTAAAAGTAAAGAAAGACAGACGTTTCTTAAGTTTCACACAAAAATCCAGCATCTGTGGCAACAACAGCAACAGCAGTAGCAGCAGCATAGCATCAGCAGAATGATCACCAGCAAACAGCCTTGAGGCACTCCGGTCCGAGGCAGAGCAACGACGTCTGTCGGTGGTAGTATTTGAAGAGGAAGGAGGCTGGGGGCTGGCGACCTCATATATATTCCTTCCACCGTAAGACTGGTAGCCATTCGGACGGCAATAAAGTCCGTCTTTGGCCCCGGCGAGGCTCGCACTTTACGATGGCCGCTCATCGACCAAGACATTTATTGCTTCTTCAACGCTTCTGTGTTGGGGCGTCTACTATATACCCCTTTCTTACTCTCCATACCAAGCTTTAACTACTGGGGCCCCACACCCACCTCCTCCCCCTGCCCATTCCCCTCCCATCTTCCCTATATCTATCTCTCCTTCATTCCCCTCCTTCTCCTCCTCCTCCTCCCCCACATCCCTCTCCAGTTTCTCGTTTTCTTTTTTTTCTCTCATTCCAGCTTCTTGTAAAAACACATAGTCCAGCATCTGGATCCATTATCTCTTTAAAAGACTGTTGCTCTCATCATTGGTTACGGGGCGGTGGAAGCTCATAAAAAAAAGGAGACTAAAAAAAAAAAAAAAAAAAAAAACACTGCATCCTGGAAAAACAGTTTCTTGTGATATCGAGTTACAGTTTAGCAGCCCATATAAGGTGCCAACACTGCCATAAAGAGTCATTTGAATTGGAATTCGAAAATAAAGAATTCGCTTTCCTGTCACATACAGAGAGACACAGATCGACAGAGACTATAGTTTGTGAGATCTCGGCATTTAACGTTTGTGCCCTTTGCTTTAGATAGAGTTAGTGAATGAACTGTGTATATTCATTCTTCGTGGAGAGTAATTTAAATATAGATGCATGAGGACATCCCGTTTCCCACCTTGATTTTTTCTCTCTCCTGTCATATTGGTGACTTTGCTTCCTAGGTATTTCTTAACAGGAAGGCTTCAATTCTTTTTTATTATTATTATTTACAAACAACGGAATATTCGTCTCTTTTTTTGTATTTTTACATTTTAGTGTTTTACTTACATCCTTCTTATTGGTGACTTTGCTTCCTAGGTATTTCTTAACAAGAAGGCTTCAATGGATTTTTTTTATTATTATTATTTACAAACAACGGAATATTCGTCTCTTTTTTTTTTTAGGTATTTTTACATCTTAGTGTTTTACTTATTTCCTTCTTATTGGTGACTTTGCTTCCTAAGTATTCTTAACAAGAAGGCTTGAATTCTTTTTTTTTTTATTATTATTTACAAACAACGCAATATTTGTCTCTTTCTAAGGTATTTTTACATTTTTGTGTTTTTCTTATATGCTTCATATATATTATCATTACATTAAACACTCCGTCCTCTTATTTTTTTATATTTTGCTGAGCAATAGGTTTTCAATAAGAATTATTCTTTTCTACTTGTGAAAATGAATTTGTAATTTTTTTGTTTGTCTGTTCGCTTAACATGGGTTTCATGAAAATGAATAGATAAATAATAATAATAATAATAATAATAATAATAATAATAATAATAATAATAATAATAATAATAATAATAATAATAATAATAATAATGAAAGATTACTTTCGATATATGGTCGGCTTTTTTTATTTAAGTTCCGGCAGTTAGCAAATACAAATTTTATTTGAATTTGTTTGCAATCATTTACGTTTTATTTCTGCACTGTGTTAGTTTTAATAAACACAGATTGATTTTCTAAACAATTCTTAATTAGTCTGGGGCTAGGAATGTTTTTCACTGACACTTTTGAAAAAGGGTTTTCTTTCATTGTCAGCATAGCGACTTGTAAGCCAAATTATATTTTAATCTCATTTCTGTTGATTTTAATGTAGAGTAAGTAACGTCTGAATTCGTAAATGTCATCACTTCTTTCTTTAATTCCAAAACAAACCTTTGAATTACAACATCTTATACTTGACTTTTTTTTTAACCATCTGTTTGGTATTATTTTTGGCAAGCTATATTGCATTTGTATTAGTTTTCTGTAAAAGAAACTATTGTGCCGGCTTTGTCTTTCCGTCCGCACTTTTTTCTGTCCGCACTTTTTCTGTCCGCCCTCAGATCTTGAAAACTATTGAGGCTAGAGGGCTACAAATTGGTATGTTGATCATCAGCCCTCCAATCATCAAACATACCAAATTGCAGCCCTCTAGCCTAGGTAGTTTTGACTTTATTTAAGGTGCTCTTGGCAACGATAGGGGATAGGTCACCACCGGACCGTGGTTAAAGATTCATGGGCCGCGGCTCATACAGTATTATACCGAGACCACCGAAAGATAGAATAGATCTATTTCGGTGGCTTTGATTATACGCTGTAGCGGCTGTACAGGAAACTCGATTGCGCCAAAGAAACTTCGGCGCATTTTTTACTTGTTTTATAATAAGTTAAGATTGATTATGATCTGAGATCAGTTTTCTAGCAATCCTTTCCAACACACCATAATGCATTTTGGGTTTACAATAAGCAATCAAGCCTATAAAATCAGTAATGTGTTATTTCCTTATCCATAACCGTCATGAAGTTCTTATATTTTTGCTCCTGTTAAAGTTCCTCGTTGGACGAGTCGGTAGAGTTCTAGGCTAGCACTCTGCTAGGCCCGAGTTCGAGTCTCCGGCAGGCCAATGAAGAATTAGAGGAATTTAGTTCTGGTGATAGAAACTCATTTCTCGGTATAATGTGGTTCGGATTCCACAATAAGCTGTAGGTCCCGTTGCTAGGTAACCAATTGGTTCTTAGCCACGTAAAATAAGTCTAATCCTTCCGGCCAGCCCTGGGAGAGTTGTTAATCAGCTCAGTGGTCTGGTTAAACTAAGGTATACTTTTGCTCCTGTTAAGTCTATTACCTTATTGTAACAGCTATTTGTTTCTCTTGGTATTTTAAAACCAAATTGTCAATGAATTTTCTCCTCTTGAAACTTATAATTTCCAGTTTGAAATACTTCACCGATATTTAAATATTTATTGGTCTTTTGCCCAGTTTTATTTGGCAATTTCCATAATATTGGTACATCAATTGAAAACTGTTTTCAGTTGCGTTAATTTGACTTAATATAGATGTCAATATGGCTTAAAAGTCAATTCCATTCGTCGCTCTTCCGTTTTCTTGTTTTTAAAACAATTTCCACCTCTGTCTCTCCCTTTAATTCGAACACTGATCCCATTTTGATTCCCCTCTTCCTCTTTTAATAGCAAATCTTTGATTTTACTTTTGCAGTGAATTTTCCTTTAGAATGGGATCATCTCATATTTGTTCTCAGTTAGCGCACAATTCACTGTTATTATTAGCCTGAGGTACTTGTTTTCTTTGAAAATAATTTAGCATTGTATGACTCTCCATAAACTGTTTTGGTTATTAATTGATCTTATGTAACGCCGTTAACATGTAGTTTAGTTTTCCGTACTGCTAACGCGTCTTTAGTTCTGTAGTACTTTCTGGTTAATAGGACGGATCCAGAGGTCCAGACAAGGCCTTTATTCATTTCAGCGCCTTACCGATAGCTCCGAACCGACGTTGAGCAAAGGTCCGCACTTTCTTAGTTTTCTTGTTAAGTGATAATTATGTTTATTTTTACCTGAAATTCCGAGTATATTATAATGCTGTAGGAGTGTTTTTCTCTTCCTAAGTATCTTGCTGAATCCATTTGTTTTTTTTTTTTTATTTTCCTTCAAACTTTAATCAACTTATAGCTTTTTATTCTCAGTGCACAGCCCCTCACCCATTTTCAGCGTTGAAGAATTTTCATATTAAATATGCAATTTGGTCCCTTGTTCTTGAATATGTAATTTCATCTTTTTTCCCAGGACGAATCTTACCTTCAGTGTGGCCGCTACCTTGACTAAGAGAGAGAGAGAGAGAGAGAGAGAGAGAGAGAGAGAGAGAGAGAGACTATTGATATGCGTCGGTATATTTCACCTTTTTTTTTTAAGTTTGAAATATGCAAATGACAGGTTCAAGTCATGGAGTTTTATCCTCCCGTTCCTGTTCGAGGCGGTGACGTTGTGGGCTGCTTTTATGTTTTGTTTTTGTTCCTCTCTCTCTCTCTCTCTCTCTCTCTCTCTCTCTCTCTCTCTCTCTCTCTCTCTCTCTCTCTCTCTTTGAGGGTGCTTTTGTCTAGAGTTTGTTCGCAGTATTTGGGCGTTGATTTTTCTTCTCTCGTTGGCAATGCTTTTTCTGATTGTCGGCCGATGTTTTTGCAAACCGCATTGTCGGATTTGATATCATGCTTGATTTAAACCTGTTGTTTGAAAAACATTTACTTACATTTTATACACATTCTACATTTGACACTTTTACTGCAAGTTCTGCTTGTTAAAGAAACTCATTGAGCATATTAAGTAACATAGTCTTACAATTCTAGCAATTTGTTTTAAATAATCTCTCAAATTAATGACAACGAAGAATCGTAAGAATCTTGCATAAATCAGTCTTTCAATCGTTAGAGATAAAATTACTTTTTCATCACAGTAGGGTAGGAACCGTAAGATCTTAATCTGAACTGCAAAAAAATAACTTTGTGATCATTAGGCTTTTGGTAGGAATAAATAAAAAAAATATTAATACTTGTGGGATCATTATAGAATCCACAGATTTTAACCTTAGCGTTTCCATATATGTGTGTGTGTATGTTTGTATATTGGTACCAGCAGTTCTGGCAGATTTTACTGATAAAATTTCTGACAAGGAAAATGGAAATAAATGCCGAAGCAATATTAGATTTAGCATATTTATATTCAAAGTGTAACTTTGTGGACAAAATTCAATGACTACATTTTGCTTGAGAAAATTAATTTACTTTTTAAAGTAATTTAGTGAAATTGGTACTGGGGAAGTGACATTTGTTCCCATCATATTTCGAAGAGAAGGGGCAATATATTTATCTGGTTAGAAATGACAAAGTAATGAGTTCACGACAACTTAATAGAATTTGATTAGTGAAAATCGTTTAAAGACGAGAAATTCGTCGGATATAGGTCGAGCAAAATCTCTTTGTAATGAATCTTGTAACTTTAAATTTTCATTATTAACTAAAAAAGTTTTAAATATATTTTGACAGATTTTAAAACAAGGCATTTTTTTTAGAAAAAACAAATACATTTTCGGAATTTGAAATAAAACTTATGATAATGTATACATTTTGAGCTGATAACATTACTGGTTTAATCATAGTAGTTTGGCACGTTTGAAAGAAGCCTAAAATTTTCTTACCAAAATATACTTAAAAGATTTAAATTTAAACAAAAATGTTATCTCAATAAGTCTGGAAGCTTGGAATTTCGAAAATATTTCACGGTCATTATAGAAAATATAAAAATGATGTAGTTATAAGAAGCTAGATATGTTTGAATTAATAACAACTTCTTACAATCTTGATTTGTTTTGTAAGATTTTTTGAAAAACGATTTGTGATGTAAATCGATTTTAAATAGCTAAAAGAAGATATTTTTTTATTGAGGATATATGTCTCTAAAAAGAATTGAGAACGTCTATGATAAAAAACATTGCATAGTGAAATGAAGAAATCAATTTTGTGATCTTCCTACAAATTCCTGAGTTGTAGTAACAATTTAGTAACAGCATTAAGCTGGGCAGATTTAAAAACAGAACAGAAGTGAAATTACGAATTCTAAAGTAAGGCTTTAAGAGTAATATCAAATAAATTTATCATTCTTCCAGCACATAGTGTCAGAAGCAGAATGGAGGACAGCCACTTCATTCTTGCCCCGATATTTTCGGTCTTAAAAAACCAGATGATCTCTCTCTCTCTCTCTCTCTCTCCTGTGAACAGACCCACAGTCTCGCATGAACAACGTTATGTAGTTTCCATAGCAAGTAACATTTAAACATTTACAGTTAAAGGAAACCTCTATAAAAATTACTGAAAGATTCGAACAGAAAAGATTCCGTTTGGCGTCTCAAATTGAATATCTTTTCTTTAGTTTCTTCAAATGTAAATTTCAATAAACCTCTTCAGAGATTTCTGACTTGTGTGTAATTTGGACTACCCCATGGTTCAAAGACCTGTGATCCAAGACCTCACCAAGTCTAATAGACTTTAAACAATATCACTATCAAGAATGCATCCAGCATTTGCACACTTCGTAGTTATTCAGTTTTCTTAAGTGATTATGAAAATATTAAATGAATTATAGCATATTTACTTTTATATCTGATAATTCCAAAAATAATTAACATAACGCAGAGAACTTTTCCAGCTCTCAGAAGGCTGAAAACGTGCTAGAGGTTTACAAATGACTGATGAAAGACTAAGCAATGTTTTCCATCTTCATCAGATTTTAAGTCAGACGTCTAAAATGATGAACAGCAAAAGTAGAACGGATTTTGGATATTTATATTAAACGGCTATGAAACTTGTAAGAGTTATACAAGAAAGCTGTTGATAAAGTAACTTGGGGGTGAAGTTAATCTATTTATTTGATCTACTAAAAAATTTGGTACACATTGGTTGCATTTATATTTGGTAGCAATTGAATGCCATAGTTTTTTGCTAACGCAGTATTGACACAGCATGATGATTTTACAGATATGCAATCAACAATTTCACCAAATACCCTTCTACCTTACTACCAGTTCTGCTCATGTAAAAAAGGGTTGTGTGTCTATTTTATTTTTCTCCATTAACAAAAAATGCTCTTCTGCTACCATGTACATATGGTAATATAACATCGAATTTACCTTTTCCTTTATTTATTTATAAATTCTCTATATTTCTTGTGAAAAGGGAGGAGACTCATTTGCAGTTTTTCCATCCTCTTTTACAGAAAATTATATACACTTGAACATCAGTATATAGGAGGTTTTGTGCATAAAGATTTGGTATGTCTAAAGTTCTAGGTTTTATTCAATAATTATACTAAATAGGTTGAAATGTATAATTATTACTCCTGTTTGGTAACTATTACGATAGATGCAAAAGAAAAATTATTTATTTCTATGCCTTTATTTATAGTTTTGTATAGCTACATTATGTTATTAGGCTATAGTTATCCCACTCTATAAAAAAAATTGGGATTCTTTCCTTTCTCGTTCTCCCTCTATGTCTTAATAACTATTTTATTGGACGTTTTCTCAAAGCTTTAAGCTTTCTGTCGTTAGAGGAAGTAAATAAATATTCATTCTCACAGGAAGTACCAAGAAATTCAAGATGTCCTGGGGTAAAAATAAGACAGTTAATTTGAAAAAATAAGCAGATCTGACCTGCTTTAACATTGGGTTTAGGCGAACATTCTAACAAAATATCACTGGTGCATCTCCAAATTTAGTACCAAGCAACAGAGGACCATAGCAGAAAGCCAGAAATCTCGTGTGGATATGGATTATAATTCTAAATAAATTGGTTAGTGCCCTGGTGTTGCGTGTCTAGTGTTGCCGATCAGTCAACTAGAGCAATCTAATGGCAGGTGTTTCGACGGGAACCGACTTCCTGAAAATGATTTCGACAAGATTCGTTTATACCTGGAATTCATTTGCGTTGGCGTCGATGTCTGGGCCGTCTTCAACACTGCAGGGGATTTTGTAAAAGCGGAAAAAGAAGATGGTGTCACCAAAGAACGTGCTTTCGTTATCAGTGTTGGGTTGTGAAATGATTTGTCTCAAACTCACGGGATTTGATCGCGGATGAGTAGGTGATAAAACGTTACGGAAATTTTTCGTTGAGTTCATACACACACACACACACACACACACACACACTTACGAATGTAGGCACAGACGCGCATCTGATTACCACCAGCTTTGATGGCTGTCTGATGTGGCAAAAACAGTGGTCACTGAACCCAAGTTGTGACGTAAATCGTTACGCATTTAGTATTGTTACTATTTTCATCTGGCCTCAAGCCAGTTAAGACTTCCACTCTCCTAGAAGCCCTTAACGACCACATTTAATTTCAATGGAAAGCCTACATCTTATTTGTGACTCGGTTTAGGTATTATTAGAACCGCAGACTTCGTTTGCGTTACAGTGTTATTTTTAGAGTCATGTTTTACTGAACGAATGGTAATTAGGTTTGGACAAATCTTTTGAAGATACCGTGGGTGGCCATCTTCCATTAGCTGTACTTCATTAATAACTTTTCCTAGGCCTGTGTCACTGAGTTAAGATTACAGCGTCGGCATGTGCATTCTTGTGAAGTGCCACAGTGCCACGCTACCCGGCACAAGAGGGTTTGCTTGCATTCGCTTTAATTATAAATATTTGAGCAGCGTCGTCACTGTATATCGGTATGCCTCTTTGCCCTAATTTTGAATGTTTATTTTAATGAATGCAGTGAAAAAGAAGCCTGGAGTCGAAGGTTACATAAACTTTCTCCAAATATTCAGAATCATCAAATACAATTTGTTTTAAAGTGGGAGTATGACCGCCAGTAGATGAAATCTAAGCTTTCTTGTTCAGCCTCGCCCCTACTAATCACTGATCCGTTCTGTTCCTGTGTTAAGTCTAGCAGTGCTCCACTTTTCACTAGAAATAACAGATAATTTCAACAAGATTTACTTCTGTATGGTGAACTTATTCTCAAGGCCACAATCATGTCACTGGCAAACATTTGAAACGACAAAGGTCCCAGAACACTACCCAGTTGAACACCAGGCTTGATAGGTCTTTGGTTACTAAAAACATCATTAGCAATTACCCATTGTAGCAAGTACCCATAGTAAATCGAGTCGATGTCAGCACTCGAGTCAAATTCAGTGAGTCTGGACTCATATCCATTATCAAGGTTGTTTTGGATATAACAAATCTAGATAGCCCTCAAATGAAACACAATATTATCTTATTTCTTCCAAGATATCAAAACAGTTAAAATGCGTCATTTTATAAAGTCATGTCACAATAATCCTTTGAAAGCAAATCAGCTTTCCGAAGTTGCTGTCACCAGGGTGTTATCAAAACAAACATCCTTAGTAGGATTTCAAAAACCTTGACAAAGAAGAGACCACTGCAGGATTTTAAAAACCTTCACAAAGAAGAGACCTCTGTAGGATTTCAAAAACCTTGACAAAGGAGAGACCTCTGTAGGATTTCAAAAACCTTGACAAAGAAGAGACCTCTGTTTGACAAAGAAGAGACCTCTGTGGGATTTCAAAAACCTTGAAAAAGAAGAGACCTCTGTGGGATTTCAAAAACCTTGACAAAGAAGAGACCTCTGTAGGATTTCAAAAATCTTGACAAAGAAGAGACCTCTGTAGGATTTCAAAAACCTTGACAAAGAAGAGACCTCTGTAGGATTTCAAAAACCTTGACAAAGAGGAGACCTCTGTAGGATTTCAAAAACCTTGACAAAGAAGAGACCTCTGTAGGATTTCAAAAACCTTGACAAAGAGGAGACCTCTGCAGGATTTTAAAAACCTTTACAGAGAAGAGACCTCTGTAGGATTTCAAAAACCTTGACAAAGGAGAGACCTCTCTTTGACAAAGAAGAGACCTCTGTGGGATTTCAAAAACCTTGACAAAGAAGAGACCTCTGTGGGATTTCAAAAACCTTGACAAAGAAGAGACCTCTGTAGGATTTCAAAAATCTTGACAAAGAAGAGACCTCTGTAGGATTTTAAAAACCTTGACAAAGAAGAGACCTCTGTAGGATTTCAAAAACCTTGACAAGAGGAGACCTCTGTACGATTTCAAAAACCTTGACAAAGAAGAGACCTCTGTAGGATTCCAAAAACCTTGACAAAGAAGAGACCTCTGTAGGGTTTCAAAAACCTTGACAGAGAAGAGACCTCTGTAGGATTTCAAAAACCTTGACAAAGAAGAGACCTCTGTACGATTTCAAAAACCTTGACAAAGAAGAGACCTCTGTAGGATTCCAAAAACATTGACAAAGAAGAGACCTCTGTAGGATTCCAAAAACATTGACAAAGAAGAGACCTCTGTGGGATTTCAAAAACCTTGACAAAGAAGAGACCTCTGTGGGATTTCAAAAACCTTGACAAAGAAGAGACCTCTGTAGGATTCCAAAAACCTTGACAAAGAAGAGACCTCTGTAGGGTTTCAAAAACCTTGACAGAGAAGAGACCTCTGTAGGATTTCAAAAACCTTGACAAAGAAGAGACCTCTGTACGATTTCAAAAACCTTGACAAAGAAGAGACCTCTGTAGGATTCCAAAAACCTTGACAAAGAAGAGACCTCTGTAGGGTTTCAAAAACCTTGACAGAGAAGAGACCTCTGTAGGATTTCAAAAACCTTGACAAAGAAGAGACCTCTGTACGATTTCAAAAACCTTGACAAAGAAGAGACCTCTGTAGGATTCCAAAAACATTGACAAAGAAGAGACCTCTCACAGTAAAGTCCGTTGTAGAAAAAGCAAGCTATTGAATGCTGGAGTTACCTGACTCTCCTCATGACAAAAGCTTAGTGAACTAATAATGAAGAGCTGAAACATCTCTCCAGCCATATATTATACTCTGTAGCTGAAGCATCCTCTAAACCAATTTTAATTATGTCTGTTACAAGTTTGTCTAGATAGAGAGAATTATTGATGATATAAATTTTCTGGTGACTATTGAAGTTAATTTTCCATATTTATTGTTAGTTTCCCATAAAAGTTTTGTTTGTCTTTATATCAATAAAATTATTAATTCTATTTGTTTATCATCACAGTTACAAGTGTTGTTATTGTTTGTGTCTGTGGCGTTGTTATTTACAGTAATGACGATATTGCTGCCTATTTTCTACATTGTAACTGTTGATGTTGTGGACACTTCTCATGGTTTGATGCTTAGATATTTCAGTGGTTTAAATTGTATATATATATATATATATATATATATATATATATATATATATATATATATATATATTTATATATATATATATATATATATATATATATATATATATAATATACTCGTATATAGATAGATAGATAGATATGTATGTATATACACTTATATATATACAGTATATATATATATATATATATATATATATATATATATATATATATATATATATAAACATTATGTATATATATATATATATATATAATAGAGAGAGAGAGAGAGAGAGAGAGAGAGAGAGAGAGAGAGAGAGAGAGAGAGAGATTTTGTTATCCTGTCTGTTATTTACGGGATTCTAGCAATGATATTTTATGCCAGATTTTAAATAATTTTATTTCCACTTTTTTCCCTCTGTTCTTCATAAAAAAAAAAAACTTACGATTCCTCTTCATATTTTCGCTTCCCCAATCCCCCACCCTCCAAACGTCCTGCAAACAGGTACTCCATTATAAAGATAATGAAGGACATTACCTTAAAATTTGCTTTACAAGAATCAGGAACGCAACAGTCGGAGATCAGTCTTCGATACCTATCATTCGTTTACAGATGTCTTTTAAGCAGTGCTTTGATGATATCAACAAGAGTGATTGTATTTTCAATAACCTCTGTAACAGAAAAACAGAGACCGTGGTGGGGCAACTGTGCACGAAAGGAATAATACCGTTGTACTTTGTTCTTATTGTTGGGATAAAAGTCGAAATACGTTACTTCGCTACAGATTCACCTTGATTTGTATTAAAAGGTTCTACATGTTTTGCCCGCCCATCAGGTGTCAAAAATATTAAATGGAAAGCGATAAGAAACAATTTACACTTTTTTTTTTTTATAAAAATTGGCGTATTTTGATCCCTTTCCTACGTTTTTCCTTTTTATTAGATTTCGTCAATGTTCCTCTAAATTATTCGAATCTTTCTGTAGCTTAGCAGTCCTGCCGTCTTGATCTCCTGGGTAGAATTAATCGAAAAGGATTAATTTCATTCAACATTGGTTAATAGGATTGCGACTTTTTCAGGAAGAGATCTTGCATGGCCATTAAGGATTATATACTGTAGATGAAGACCTTTATTTGTCATATTATTTTAGTTTCATAATCAGAATACTCTTGTTTTTGCTACAGGTCTAAAACCTCGGAGTTCCAAGGGATAATGAAAAGCTCAGCGAATTGTTACGGCATGCAGTGAATATTTATATGCGTTCATTTAGTAAATGATAATAATAACACAAACTCATGCCAGATACATCAGGAAGCTTTGAATAAAAATGAGAAAATTATTAAACTCGAAGCTTCAACCGGTAAAACACTGCAACACAACAAACATTTTTGGTTCCTTTCTGGTCTGCATTTAAATGGGTCACGTACTGAATTTGCAGACTGAGAGTTGCCAATAAAGACCAAGCGAAATAATTCCGTGGAAACGGAAGGAATTTTTTTTTTTCATGAAATAAGTTCTTGGATGGTAGATTATTAATTTTCTCATGTCCTTCTCTGTAATTAAACTGGAGGAAGAATAGATATAAACTGTTCATCAAATTGACGAACAGTTCACAGAAATAATAGTTTCTTTTATGCTCGAAACGAGGAAAAATTACCAAAAAAAAAAGTTATTCAGGTGAAGAGATTTTATTTCTATCATCTTTTTTGGAGCAATATGCAGACTCATTTTACTACATGCATGTTTTGGTATCGAACGAACATGGAGAATTACGAAACAATTCAATGGAAGAAAGAAACTGACCGCAGAATCTGTTTAAATTTGGGCCAAATAAAAAAAAAAAAAATACGGGGGAAAAACGGTGAATGAAACCTACATTCTTTTAATAAAGAATTTCAACCCGTGCGCTAATAGCTGGTTTCTTCTTATTACAATTTTATTCTCTTTGTCATGCATGCTTGCAAATGCAAACAGCTGCGAAAACTAAAGTTAATAAAAAGCCGTACTCTTTGTTCTAGAATTCATATTTGCCCAGTCATAACGAGGGTCGTTGATAGCTGGTCTTGACAGTTTATTGGTGTAAATGATTCACGAGGCCGGAAGAAAATACATCCAAACATAAATGGGGAATTATTATTGCGATACGAAGGGAATTTAAAGACTTGGGAGGGGAAATATAAATCAGATTGACTTTTTTCATATTTTAAACATTTATTATCAAGTTCGGGTTTTTCCAGGTTACCTGTCGGAAGGTTTTATTTCATACTATTAATTCATCTGTTTATATATATATATATATATATATATATATATATATATGCATATACGCAAATTTATGTATCACATACATACATATATATATATATATATATATATATATATATATATATATATATATATATATATATATATATATATATATCCTTATCCACAGATATTTGCATTAAGTGATAGTTGGGGAATTTAAGGATATAATTATTCTGAAATTTTGTAGAAATTTTGTTAATGTAATATTTACCTTTCCTAAATTGCTTCGTTATTCGTTACGTGTATTGATATTAATCCTTCATACTATTTCTATTTCCTCTATTCTCATAGTTGACACAATAAATCCTCCATCACTCTGCTCTTGTGCGTTTTTTTTTATTGTGTAGAAGCATTTCATAATAATTTGGGGCTTTTTTTGATGCTTAGTATAACTCTTCGTACATTCCCATTCATTTTTGTTTGTATTACATCAAACAAATTTCATATATTATACCATAATAAAATTTAATATATACTGTGAAACTTTCCCAGTTAAAATCGTCCTTTAACGCATTTTGCTCATGAAACTGATTTCATTCTCACACCTTACCTAACCCTGTGAAGCAGTTCTCTCTCTCTCTCTCTCTCTCTCTCTCTCTCTCTCTCTCTCTCTCTCTCTCTCTCTCTCTCTGTTCCTGCGTCCTCTGCCTTCCCAGCTGGCAGTTCATCCTTATTTATGACACACCCAAATGCCAGCAGACATTTATAGCTTCTCTGACGCTTCCGACCCGGCCGCCGGGATGACCACAACAGAGCTGGGGTCAGGTTCAGGTAGCCTTCAACTGCAACAGGAAACCGTCATTGTTCTCAAATGAACGCCGACCGTTTTGTTCCAAGGGAGCAACTTCAGTAGGCGAATATTTGTCTTCGAGATGTGATATTTCTTAATTTTTCGGAATGTTTGCGGGGGTGTATTTAGAAGGAGTGATTGTAATTGTGTAGTTGTTGGTTTTTTTTTTTTAGAGAGAGAGAGAGAGAGAGAGAGAGAGAGAGAGAGAGAGAGAGAGAGAGAGGGGGGGGTATACTGTTGTCTTTGGCGCCACTCTTATAAAAGGTGGAGAGGCATATGACAAAAAATATGTATATGTATTATATATATATGTATGTATGTATGTATTTATGTATGTATATATGTATATATAAACGGGGAGAGAGAGAGATAGGAGTAGGTAACTTTGTCTTCAAAAGCAGACAAATTCTGGAGTGCGACAGATTTCGTACTGAATTACGAACATCTTTGTTTTATATCTCAACTACAATGTAACAGAATCTGATCACGGTATTTCATGGAAGGATAACGAATTAATCCAAATTTCCTAATCTTTGTTCCAAATATCCTACTTATTTATTTGTCTAATCTTCAGCAACTAATGTATTATCTATATTGGGTTATCTCTTCATGTTCCTTATTGGCGTTGCGTGTTTATGACTAAGCATGAGAAACTATTTCGCGCATGCGGTCAATTGCTTGTAATCCCGCAAGCTGAGGAATTCTTTTATTTTTTTTTCTTTTTCCTTTGGTAACGTTAAAGTGCCTAATGCATAGATGAGGAACGAACGCCAGCTGCATCTACATATAATCTCTCTCTCTCTCTCTCTCTCTCTCTCTCTCTCTCTCTCTCTCTCTCTCTCTCTCTCCATCCGTTGGGATAAAGTAATGTTATTTCTTTGTATATCATTCCAAGCATTTTGATGCTAAAGTGCTTAATTTTCATACAATAACTAGCCTTGTCACTCTTCTGTTTTTTGTATTTCTCTGCTCTCTTGCTCTCTTTTTCCCTTTGTCTCTGTCTCTTCCTCTCCCCCTTTATTATCACTCTCTGTAATCCTCAACCTCGTTAAATGCATGCTTCACCCACCCTCTTCCGTTAGAAGCTGTTCCTACACTTCTGCACGTGACACAGCTAGTCATGCATGCGTAATAAATTCATGTGATACTATATAAGTCTTGGTCTCTCTCTCTCAAGTCGCAACAGAGCTGGAAGTGATACAGCAACGGGTGTAGAATGCTTTATATACAATACATTTTCGGTGAAAGAGAAACCATTAGGTGAAAGAAATGGGGAACGCGATGTGGAACAATTACGCAACATACATCTATGAATATTAGAAATTTTAAGCTAAGGAAGCAGGCGATAATTACCTTGAGTAGCGTATTAAATGGTAATCGCTGGCCTTCTTTTGCTCACTTTGCATATGCCAATTGGCAGTAAATGATCTACGGTGTTAATGACCATTTTACTAACGAGCCACAGAGTTAAAGAAGGGGTCTTTCAAGGTGAAGAAATTTATTAATGATTTCCCATCGCCCCCCTCTCCTACACGCACGCACGCACACACACACACATATATAATTATATATATATATATATATATATATATATATATATATATATATATATATATATATATATATATATATATATACATACACATACATGTACACACATATGTACTGTATATATGTATGCATATATATATATATATATATATATATATATATATATATATATATATATATATATATATATATATATAAGTGATTCTGTGTATCAAATTTTTGTCGTAATTACGTGAGAAGTTTGAAAGAGAAAAGCTGTATGTGATATACATGGACCCAGCAAAACGTTATAACAGAATATGGAGACAGCAATGTTATTGGTGTTGAGAATATTTGGTATAGACTAAAAGGTATTAATGAAAATGAAAGTATGCCAGAATATATCGGAGGGAAAGGGACTTGTTCGGGTAAATATGAGTCTGGGATAAGGCTGTACATATTATGTCTTCGTGGTTGTCCAATACCTTTATGGATGAAGTGATGTAGAAGTCAGAGAAAGGCCAGTGATTGTGGGTGAAAAGTTGTTGACAAGAAAAGGAGTCGTGAATGGATTGTGGAATGGTTGATGTTTGTAGATCACACTGTGTGCTGATTAGGGAATGTGAATAGACTGTAGAACTGAGTACAAGAGTTTGGAAGTATTTCCCAAAAGAGAAAGTTGAAAGTAAACGTGAGCGTCAGCAAGTTTTCAGAGGGTGAATTGAAAGCAATAGGATGGTGCAATGGATGGTAAAAGAATGACGCCGGTTGATTCTTTCAAGTAATTGGAGTAAATATAAAGGTAAATAATAGGATGACAGAAGAAATGAATCATGAAATTAGTGGATCAAGAAAAGTAATAGGATATGCAAAATATTTGAGAAAGTTTGAATTATCTATTGGCGCCAGTGTGGGAATGTATAACGGGACTGTTGAACCAACTCCCCCTTATGGGAGTGAAAATTATTGTAAATGTTGATTACGGGTGAAAGAAATATGATGAAAATGTTAAGATGAATTGTTTGTGTAGGATATAAGGTGTAAGAAAAAATGACAGAGAAAGGTACGTGAAGGTGCATAAAGGTGGTAAAAAGTTTGACAAAGGGGGAAGAGTACTTTTAGATGACCTAGTCATGTGGAAAGAATAGATGACGATAGGTTACTAAAAAGAATGTATGATTCAGCAGTGTTAGTGGGAGAGACGAAAGAAGGATATAGACAATGGCAAAAAGATGCTTCTTAAGAGGTACAGAAAAAATTCTTTCAAATCCAGGAAATATGAAAGTGCAAGAATGGGATGAATGCAGCATTGTATGTAAGGGGGTTTGATATGCTGCTAATGAACATTCCTAGTAGGTGTGTGAAGGAGCTATGCTGGGAAGTTTTACAGCACAGGGGGCTCGTCCATGATTCAAGGGTTAAAGTATGAATGTGGAAATGGCCTTGGGGAATGTCCTTACTCTGGAGCCACCACCTCCTTTCAGGAAAATGGCTTACATATGTATACCTTAGTTTAACCAGACCACTGAGCTGATTAACAGCTCTCCTAGGGCTGGCCCGAAGGGTTAGACTTATTTTACGCGGCTAAGAACCAATTGGTTATCTAGCAACGGGGCCTACAGCTTATTGTGGAATCCGAACCACATTATAGCGAGAAATGAATTTCTGTCACCAGAAATAAATTCCTCTAATTCTTCATTGGCTGACCGGAGACTCGAACTCGGGCCTAGCAGAGTGCTAGCCGACAACTCTACCGACTCATCCAACGAGGAACTAATGGCTCACATAAATACATATATATATACACATAAACATATATGTATGTATATATATATATATATATATATATATATACATATATATTATCCTCAATTCTTTCTGTTTAACTATATCAATTTTCAAAGCATGCTAATCCGGCTTTTAATGGATACCATTTTACCACTTATAACTCATCCCTTCAGTTCTTCTAAAGCCACATAAGCTACATAAATGGATAATGTTAACATGTTCAGCGTTTACACTTGACTGCTGTAGTTTTGCCAAGGTGCTTTCTTTCTCCCAAATTCTGTAGCTTACCTCTTTTCTCGTCCTCCCAAGATCTATTGAACATATTCCGAAATACGTGTACAAGGCAACTGTATTCTTCATACTGGCATTCATTGCTCCAGGTTCCAGGATTGCTTTAAATTTTACCCTCATAACCTTACTTTGACTTCATTTTCCCTTGCATGCGCTTTCACACTTACAAATTCTTGCAGCTTCTCTCCGCTATTTCCAATCAGTATTTTGCCCGCAAATACAGGCACATTATATATATATATATATATATATATATATATATATATACTTTATAATATATAATATATACAGTATATATATAAATTTATATATATACATATATATATATATATATATATATATATATATATATATATATATATACAGTATATATATATATATATATATATGTGTGTGTGTGTGTGTGTGTGTGTGCTTGTGTTTGTGTAAAATGTTGATTGGAAATAGCGGAGAGAAGCTGCAAGAATTTGTAAGTGTGAAAGCGCATGCAAGGGAAAATGAAGTCAAAGTAAGGTTATGAGGGTAAATTCAAAGCAAGCCTGGAAACCAGAGCAATGAATGTTAGTATAGACGAGAAAAACAGTTGACCTTTACACGTATTTAGGAATATGTTTAAAAGAATATAGAATTTACGCCAAATACCAAGCGCTGAGTCCTATGAGGTCATTCAGCGCTGGAAGGGAAATTGACAGTGCGAAGGCTTGAAAGGTGTAACAGGAGGAAAAAGTTAAGTATACGTTAGTTTAACCAGACCACTGAGCTGATTAACAGCTCTCCTAGGGCTGGCCCGAGGGATTAGACTTATTTTACGTGGCTAAGAACCAATTGGTAACTTAGCAACGGGACCTACAGCTTATTGTGGAATCCGAACCGTATAGCGAGAAATGAATTTCTATCACCAGAAATAAATTCCTCTAACTCTTCATCAGCCGGCCGGGGAATCGAACTCCAGCCTAGCGAGTGCATGTCCACAGCTCTGCCGACTCGCCCAACGAAGAGCTAAATGTAGGAAAATCTCGCAGTTGCACTATGAAACAATTGTTAGAGAGGGTGGAAAGTCAGATGGAAGAAAGAATATTTGAACGGAGGTGCAGTAAAAGGAATGAAAGAAAGAGGTTGCAGTTAGGGGCCGAAGGGACGCTGCCCAGACCCCAAGTAATGCCTACAGTGCACCGCGTGAGGTATGCACTGACGGAACAGTCCCCCATGCGGGGGGAATATGTTTAATAGATCATGGGAGGGTGAGAGAAGCTACAGCAGTCAAGATTAAATACTGAACACGTTAAGATTAACTATTTATGCAGCTTATGTGGCTTTAGAAGAAATGAAAGGATGAGTTAGAAGTGGTAAAACGGTATCCATTAAAAGAAGGATCAGTATGCTTTGAAAACTCATATAGTTGAATGGAGAGAACTGAGGATAATAGGCTTGTTGAAGAGTATGTAATACATATGCATGTATGTTTGTAAGTATGTATGTATGAAGAATGGTTTGTCCCCGTGGGTCAATAATTACATCGAGACCCTCCGATTTTTAATGCACTTTGGACATCTCATGATGCAAAGGGAAGAGAGAGAGAGAGAGAAAGAGAGAGATTCGTTAAAAATGGACATTTCTGTTTTTAAAAATATGACATATCTTCGATGTGTGTTTTTCAAACGAAAAATTATTCGTTGCATTAGCCAATAACAAAAGTTCTCTCTCTCTCTCTCTCTCTCTCTCTCTCTCTCTCTCTCTCTCTCTCTCTCTCTCTCTCTCTCTCTCTCTCTCATTTTCGGCTAGGGAATACTTCTTATGCGCTCGTTAAGGGCTTATGAGTAATTGATGGCCTCCACTTACATTGCCTAATTGCCCGTTGAAACGTCGACTTTAGACTGCCATTAGCCGATGGAGACGCCAGATGAAGGATTAGAATATGGGGTCCTTTTAAAGAGAACGAACTCTCGTGGACATCGTACATCACTCCGACTTCACTGGTTGACAGTCTTTATGGCTCAGGAAGTAGGTTTCGGTAGACCATAAATCTCGAGTGATCACCTGCATGGCTTAGCAGGTAGATCTGTGAGGGAGGGGCTTTGTCGCCAAAACGGGATGCAACATCCCTTCGTCCCCTAGGTGCACCCACTTTTTGGGTTTTTACTGTAAGTTCATGCTCGCTTTCTTTCTTAAAGTTTGCTGTTCAGCCTCTCTAGCTAATACTTCTCAGTACGCCTACCGAGTTTTTTTTTTTTTGCTTATCTACCTTAAGATCTTTGTAGTTCATTTCCTTTCATTTCTGGATCCCGTTATCTTGCTGTCCAACCGCTCCAAGTGCCTCTTTTCACTGTCTTAAGCACTGAAATTGGCCCAGTGCTTGGCTTGACAGCCCAAATGTCAAAAATCAATCAAAACTGGATGGCTGGGCAAACAGAATATTGAAGGACCTGCGAATAGTTTTCATGCTGGTTCAGGAAGGCTCAAGATGCAGATTTTGTTGTTGGAGGGCGAGAGCTGGGACGGATAGCCCTCCAGCTAAAGTAGAATCGCTTAGTAAACGTAAATTTTAGAGGAAATAAAAGTGTTCTCTTGTCATGTCGATATGACTTGAGAAACTAACTTCCGCTGGGTCCAGCGGCGGTTTCATGAACTATATCAGTCTTTGTCACTTTTGTGGGACCTTATTGTTGTTGAAGCGTTGCGGAACCTCTTGATCTCTCTCCCACTCGCCCCCCCCCCCACCCCGCCTTCTCTGTATTGCTCTTATTGCGATGAGAGTTTTCCCTCGCTGACGAATTCACCTTTCTTTTGTCATTATGTTGCTAGGTCGTGTGGATTCCAAGCAATTCGTCTGAGCTGAAAACTAATTTGACTTATTTGTTTGCGAATACCAAAAATAATAAAAATTTATCATCAAAGCACACTCCCATAATCTAAAAGAATCTGTCACTGATGCAGCAACCTTTAGAAGTATCTACTTGAGGTACTGAGTCTTTCAATTTCGGCTTGGTAAGTATGTGATTGAATTTCTTCCTTTTTTATAATTATGTAGCCCGATTCATAGTATGAAATTTGACAATATACTCTTAGCAAAATTAAGCCTCTGGA
>JANJGK010000041.1:13595792-13610792 GCA_039081455.1 Macrobrachium rosenbergii
TTAGGAATTTACCCCGGCTGTGTTTCTCCTTACAGCGCATATCGCCTCGTTCTGGCCTCGCAATCTCGGCGCAATAACGCTGACGCTCGGAGATTCATCTCTCCGGAAGGGCCAGATAAGGTCGATAATGGCATCAGGAATGCGCGGAGATAAGGAATAAGGCTGCTGCATCTTCTGTTTCTCTCTCGGCGGGAATTAGAATTTAGTTTGCATACGGACAATGAGAGGTTCACGAGGAAAAAAAAAAAAAACCTTCCCCGCGTGTTTTGAGGTTGAATGGACTTCAGAAGGGTTGAAGTGCATGGGAAAGGACTCTGCTGGCTATTTTTTTTTCTTAATTCTTGTCTTTCTATTTTTCCTTTTTAATCTTTTTTTGTGCTTTTTGGTCGGCTAAGAGAAGCTTCTCACCCGTATTAAGGAAACAAAGAAGGCTAGAAGAGTAAGAATTAAAAAACTGATAAATGATTTATCCTTCTGTATATGTATATATATATATATATATATATATATATATATATATATATATATATATATATATATATATATATATACAGGTTATTTATATGTATATGCTAGTGCATGTATATATATATATATATATATATATATATATATATATATATATAGATATATACACATATACATACATACATACACTAGCATATACATATAAATAACCGCTACTAATATGTAGGATAATTCACTGTCATTATTGTTTTCTGGAGAAGACGTATTTGTTCTCTGGCTAATATTACCTTCAAATACCATGAAATCAACACCCTGTAACGATATTGTATCAATTAGAACACACACACACACGCACGCACTGAAAATGCATTGTGTATTATTACAAGCAAATGCAACCTATACGCATTTCAAATCGTACACTATGCATAAACCCTCTCCCTCCCTTCCAGCCTTGTAAAGGAAAAAGATGAAACGTAATTGACTCACGAAAAGCTAATAATAAATGGATAGGTGAAAAGAGATGGTATGTTGACATGATAAGAAAACAAGGTAAATAATATGTTATGAAGTCTATTAACAAGGTGGGATAATAGGCGGCGTTCTTCTAGTGAGGGATGAGTGTAGATAAGGTGTTATTACAAACAATAGGTTAGTAAATACAGACACAATAGTAAATAGCAGAAGTGGCAATTGTGGTTTTTTTTTTTTTAAGATATAATATCAGAGAGAGAGAGAGAGACAATTAAAAGAGAGATAGGTAGACTCCATGAGATAAAAGGAAAAGTAGAAATGATTGATTATCCGGGAAAGCAACAAGAAGTGAGAGAGTGTGTGTAAATGATAATTAAAATAGGATGTGGGAGATTTGAAAAGAGATAGGTAGACTACAAGATATAAGAAAAATTGATGATGCTGATAAAAAAAAAGCCAATAAAACCAGAAATGAAAAGTCGTATGAGAGAGAGAGAGAGAGTAAATGATAATTAAAAGAGAATGTGAGAGATTTGAAAAGATATAGGTAGACTACAAGATATAAGGAAAATTGATGATGCTGATAAAAAAAAGCCAATAAAACTAGAAAGAAAAATAAGTATGAGAGAGAGAGAGAGAGAGAGAGAGAGAGAGAGAGAGAGAGAGGATGACGTTCATTTGTTCTGTGGGATGACAGACAGGAGGGCTCCGCCCCTTCGCCAGATCTCTGACAGCATCACCTGAAGGACCCCTGATCCTTCCTTTTGGTCACTGCCACTTCTCGAGAGTTGCAGCTGGCTGGCCTCGGCCTCAGCTTCGAGAGGGGCGGTTGCTTCTTTCCTGTCGATGGAGACAGATCCATTAAGAACACCGGAGATAAAGCCTTAGTTATAGAGAGGTCATGCAGTTCTGTAAACTTAGTTACAAAGAGGTCTTGCAGTTCTGTAACCTTAGTTACAGTGAGGTCATGCAGTTCTGTAAACTTGGTTACAAAGAGGTCATGCAGTTCTGTAAGCTTGGTTACAAAGAGGTCATGCAGTTCTGTAACCTTAGTTACAAAGAGGTCATGCAGTTCTGTAAGCTTAGTTATAGAGAGGTCATGCAGTTCTGTAAGCTTAGTTATAGAGAGGTCATGCAGTTCTGTAAGCTTAGTTATAAAGAGATCATGCAGTTCTGTATGCTTAGTTATAAAGAGGTCATGCAGTTCTGTAAGCTTAGTTGTAAAGAGATCATGCAGTTCTGTATGCTTAGTTATAAAGAGGTCATGCACTTCTGTAAACTTAGTTATAGAGAGGTCATGCAGTTCTGTAAGCTTAGTTATAGAAAGGTCATGCAGTTCTGTAAGCTTAGTTATAGAGAGGTCATGCAGTTCTGTAAGCTTAGTTATAGAGAGGTCATGCAGTTCTGTAAGCTTAGTTATAAAGAGGTCATGCAGTTCTGTAACCATAGTTACAAAGAGATCAGGCAGTTCTGTGACCTTAGTTATAGAGAGGTCAGTTCTGTAACCTTAGTTACAAAGAGGTCATGCAGTTCTGTAACCTTAGTTACAAAGAGGTCATGCAGTTCTGTAACCTTAGTTACAAAGAGGTCATGCAGTTCTGTAAACTTAGTTACAAAGAGGTCATGCACTTCTGTAAACTTAGTTATAGAGAGGTCATGCAGTTCTGTAAGCTTAGTTATAGAAAGGTCATGCAGTTCTGTAAGCTTAGTTATAGAGAGGTCATGCAGTTCTGTAAGCTTAGTTATAGAGAGGTCATGCAGTTCTGTAAGCTTAGTTATAAAGAGGTCATGCAGTTCTGTAACCATAGTTACAAAGAGGTCAGGCAGTTCTGTGACCTTAGTTATAGGGAGGTCAGTTGTGTAACCTTAGTTACAAAGAGGTCATGCAGTTCTGTAACCTTAGTTACAAAGAGGTCATGCAGTTCTGTAACCTTAGTTATAGAGAGGCCATGCAGTTCTGTAACTTTATTTACAAAGAGGTCATGCAGTTCTGTAACCTTAGTTATAGAGAGGTCATGCAGTTCTGTAACCTTAGTTACAAAGAGGTCATGCAGTTCTGCAACCTTAGGTACAAAGAGGTCATGCAGTTCTGTAACCTTAGCTATAAAGAGGTCATGCAGTTCTGTAACCTTAGTTACAAAGAGGTCATGCAGTTCTGTAACCTTATTTACAAAGAGGTAATGCAGTTCTGTAACCTTAGTTACAAAGGGGTCATGCAGTTCTGTAACCTTAGTTACAAAGAGGTCATGCAGTTCTGTAACCTTAGTCATAAAGAGGTCATGCAGTTCTGTAACCTTAGTTACAAAGAGGTCATGCAGTTCTGTAACCTTATTTACAGAGAGGTCATGCAGTTCTGTGACCTTAGTTATAGAGAGGTCATGCAGTTTTGTAACCTTAGTTACAAAGAGGTCATGCAGTTCTGTGACCTTAGTTATAGAGAGGCCATGCAGTTTTGTAACCTTAGTTACAAAGAGGTCATGCAGTTCTGTGACCTTAGTTATAGAGAGGTCATGCAGTTCTGTGACCTTAGTTACAAAGAGGTCATGCAGTTCTGTGACCTTAGTTATAGAGAGGTCATGCAGTTCTGTAACCTTAGTTACAAAGAGGTCATGCAGTTCTGTAACCTTAGTTACAAAGAGGCCATGCAGTTCTGTAACCTTAGTTATCAAGAGGTCATGCAGTTCTGTAACCTTAGTTATCAAGAGGTCATGCAGTTCTGTAACCTTAGTTATCAAGAGGTCATGCAGTCCTGTAAACTTAGTTATCAAGAGGTCATGCAGTTTTGTAACCTTAGTTATCAAGAGGTCATGCAGTTCTGTAACCTTAGTTATCAAGAGGTCGTGCAGTTCTGTAAACTTAGTTATCAAGAGGTCATGCAGTTCTGTAACCTTAGTTATCAAGAGGTCTTGCAGTTCTGTAACCTTAGTTATCAAGAGGTCATGCAGTTCTGTAAACTTAGTTGTGAAGAGGTCATGCAATTATGCAACCTTAGTTATATAGAGGTCATGCAGTTCTGTAACCTTAGTTACAAAAAGTCATGCAGTTCTGTAACCTTAATTATATACAGGTCATGTAATTCTATAACTTTAGTTAAGTAGAGGCCATGGAGTTCTGTAATCTTAGTTACAGTATATAGGGGTCAAGCAGTTCCATGCCCTTAGTTTTAAAGAGGTAATACAGTTCTATACCCTAAGTTTTATCGAGATAGTACAGTTCTTTAACCTTAGTTACATAGAGGTCTGGCAGTTCTGTAACCTTAGTTATATTGAGATTTTGATGTCCTGTAACTTTGATTAAATAGAAGTCATGCAATTTTGTAACCTTGGTTATATAGAGATCACGCGGTCCTGTACCATTAGTTAAATAGAAGTCATGCAGTTCTGTAACCTTTTATATAGAAATAATGCAGTCCTGTAACTTTAGTCAAATAGAAGTCATGCAGTTCTGTAACCTTTGTTATATAGAAATCATACAGTCCTGTAACTATACATAAATAGACGTCATGCAGTTCTGTAACCTTAGTTATATAGAGCTCATCCAGTCCTGTAACTTTAGTTAAATAGAATTCATGCAGTCCTGTAACCTTAGTTATATAGAGCTCATGCAGTCCTGTAACTTTAGCTAAATAGAAGTCATGCAGTCCTGTAACCTAAGTAATATAAATATCATGCAGTTCTATAACCTTAGTTGTATAGGGATAATGCAGTTCTGTAAACTTAATTAATTCATGCAGTTCTGTAACCTAACTTATATAGAGGTCATGCAGTTCTGTAACTCTAGTTATAAAGTAGTCATGCAGGTCTATAACCTTAGTTGTATAGAGGTAATGCAGTTCTGTAAGTTTATTTATATATAGGTCATGCAGTTCTGTAACCTTAGTTGCATAGATTTAATGCAGTTCTGTAGATTTAGTTATATAGGGGTCATGAAGTTCTGTAACCTTAGTTGTATTGAGATCGTGCAGCCCTGTAACTTTAGTTAGATGGAAGTCATGGAGTTCTGTAACCTTAGTTATACAGAAATCATGTAATCCTGTAATTTGTTAAATAGACGTCATGCAGTTCTGTAATGTTAGTTACATAGACGTCATGCAGTTCTGTAACCTTAGTTACATACAGATCATGCAATCCTGTAGCATACGTTGAATAGAAGTCATACAATTCTGTAACCTTTATTATATAGAAGTCATACAATTCTGTAGCCTTAGTTATATAGATATATCATGCAGTCCTGTGACTTCAGTTAAATAGAAGTCACGCAGTTCTGTAACCTTGGCTAAATAGAGGTCATGCGGTTCTGTGACTCTAGTTGTACAGTGGTCATGCAGTTCTATTACCTAAGTTATATAGAAATCATGCAGTTCCATTCAAACCCTTAAGTTTTTATTTTGCTATGCTTCAAAACGCAAACATACAGAAATCCAAGATACTGGGAACTTCTCCAGTGCCATGTTTTTTTCCTAGCGATGACAAGAGCCATAAGTAACAAGGTAACAAAATATAAGAATGGCAGAGCACACATACTCTTCATTTTCACATGAAATTGTTGCGGCGCTATTCGTTCTGGCAAATGAAAAAATCGTTCAGGGGTTCATACACGATTAGCCGTGGAAGTATGAAAGTGGCAGTGATCGTTGTGTTGCTTTATCTTTGGAACTACCCCGGTAAGGGAAACGTCTTAATGTGCGAGATAGATACATCTTTACACACACACACACACACGCTCGCATATATATATATATATATATATATATATATATATATATATATATATATATATATATATATATATATATATATATATATAGATAGATAGATAGATAGATAGATAGATAGATAGATATACAGTATATATATAACATATGTATGTATATACATATATATATATATATATATATATATATATATATATATATATATATATGTGTGTGTGTGTGTGTGTGTGTGTGTATTCCATGTGTGTATGTGTCATTTGTGTCATATTATGATTTATACTTTTGGCTAGTGTTTTTAGCAATATTATTATTTGCTTTGAATTAAACTGTTTTCATGAAATACAATAAGTCTGCCTTTATATTTGTAACAAACATTTTCGTATACATTACTAGACATCAGTGCCAGTGTAAGCTAGGAATAATTTTGATTTTTATTCAGATGTTTAAAGGTGAAGACAAGCTGCAATACATAATTATAGACATTGATGAAATATTTTACTGATGTAACTGTAGAAACAAAAAACGCAGAGATTCCTGAAGTGGTTTATATCTTTGATTCTGCTCTAAAACCAAATTGCTCTGAATGACCCTGTGGGTCCCAGCGCTTGGCTTTATGCCTAAATCACATATTCCATTCCTAAAACCGAATTAATTTTTTTAAAACATGGATTGTACTGAGATGTCCCTCCTGTTGTAGATATTCCATAAAATATGAAGTACCATCAAGTGGTATAATGCTCCAATTGTTACATGTGCCCTTTTTTTCTTTTCAGACTTTCATCTAAAATATAGTTTCAAAGAGTTTCTCGCTATATCCTATATTTACCTCAAGCAATTCAGACAATTATCGAAGGAAAATTTTCTAAAATCAAGTTGATGATGAAAAATAAAATCCGACAGGTTTAAAACTTAGCAGTATGTCAATAACGCTATAAGTAGGTAATAAGAAAATGGCCTTGACAACATATTTACCTGATACGTTACAGGAATGTTTCAAAATAAACTCCACCCCATTCGTTACATAATAATGTAAATGTTTTTCAAGCTAAGTTCATCCGAACGTATAAGGCTTTGGAATGACAGTCGTATCCAAAAAGGAGGGCATTGTGGCTATTACAATTACATATGCAAACAACTTTTAAGAAAAGTATACCAGAACATGAACACAAGTATAACATTCTTACAAACAAAACTTCTCTAAATGATGACATAAACAATGGTATTACTCGCGACAAGGGGTCTCCTTGGGTGCAGCTGCCATCACTGAAGGTAAAAATTTTATGGGCCAGGGAACACCAAGGGCTTGTCTATAAAAACCCCATTAATCATTTCTTGTCATTTATGTACGTGTTTTAATTACCTGATCCATTCCTCTCCAGTTTACGGAACAAACGGACTGATGTATTTTCCTGCAGTATCAGTCTATATGTATGGGTGTAAATCATAGTTTGAATATGCCTGATAAATATCTGTAGGGCTTGACCCTATCTTGCAATGTGTCTGCTTTATGGGTTCAGTGCTACTGTACGTTCGCCTGGACAGTAAATTCTCTCTCTCTCTCTCTCTCTCTCTCTCTCTCTCTCTCTCTCTCTCTCTCTCTCTCTCTCTCTCTCTCTCTCTCCTACGACTTGTGTCACAGAGAAGCTGCATCACCTTTCTACATGAGATTCATAACCTTCGTTCCATTATTTATTTTTATCTCCATTATTTCATTTTTGCCGGTTTGGCCCCTTTTTTTTTTTTTTTTTTTTTTTGCAACTTTTCGCAGCGTGAGATATCAAAGTTAGAGCAAGAGAACTCTAGACTTCCTAGGCCAAATTATACAGTTCGTCTCCTTTCCTTTGAGTGACCCTCTATTTTCCATCGTAAGTAACGAAGATTTATAGGTGTGCAACAAAAGTCAGTGATAAGATTCTATTCTTGTACTGCTATATGGAACTCACCTATCGACTGACTCTTCCGTACCCGTGGTTGACATACTTTGGGTTTGCTTTCACACCGACGCTTTATCTGAGGTTCTACTCAACTTTACTAGAGCCAGTTTCTTGCATCCAGTTGGGCCTCATTAGTTTTCATTTTATGTTTTAAAACTGTAGATAGAGAGGTCATTTTGCCATCTGAACTGGCTTTTCACTAAAGCAGATTCTGATGTCAAAATTTTGAATTACAAGGCAATCACTTCGCTTATGTTTACCTTTCGGTTGGGACATATTTATCCTTTCTGCAGCAACTCTCTCTCTCTCTCTCTCTCTCTCTCTCTCTCTCTCTCTCTCTCTCTCTCTCTCTCTCTCTCTCTCTCTCTCTCTCTTAACTTCATAGCATGCGGCATGCCCATTAAATAACATGATGTTATATTCTACTGGTGTAATTGTCACTTAACACTTCAGTAGAATTTTTATCGCAATTGTGCGTTACATTAATATGTATTATAGCCGTGCTGATCGAAAGAATAACTCTCTCCTCTCTCCTCTCTCTCTCTCTCTCTCTCTCCTCTCTCTCTCTCTCTCTCTCTTCTTCTCCCTCCTCTCTCTCTCTTCTCTCTCTCCCTATATAGTCCCCTTAGAGTGGTAATTAGCACACCACAAGAAGTCCTTAATGTCACCCCGTCACAGCAAAACTCTCCAGACCAGCTGATGGAAATCACTCCTGGGTATTTCCTGTTCTGCAGATTCTGTCCAAAATGTCTCATTTTGGGGATTCCACAACACCTGCGTCAGTTACTTCTCGTCTGTGGGAGCCGTGATGATGGTGTTTTATTCTTAAATGAAAATTTTTGGGTAAAATGTATTATGAAAAGTTAGAGTAAGTATTAATAAGTATTACTGGTATTTGAGGATGTGGTTCTGTGTGGGGAGGAGCAGGAACAATTATAACAGATAAAATGACTAGTAATTATATGCCAGTTTGCGGTTATGATACGTGAAATAATTTCTTCGGGTGTAATCTATATACTTACGTTATAATGAAGTATTATTTCTAAAATCCTCGTCTCGGAAAAACTTTGAGGACATTTAAAATGATGGTTCTGATTTCTTGAAAATAAAATTAACGATGGGCTACGTTCAGGTAGGGAGAAATTTATATAGCATGAACGAAATAAAAAGAAATATTTTTTGTTTTAACAGGGTGCCTAAAGTTTCATAAGTCAGGGGAAAAGTGCTAGTGAAAATGAATTGTCCCCTGTTTCATTAGCCCAGTTTCCTCGAAACAGTTTTCTTTGTTATATTTTATTGTTATTTCATCATCATTAATGAGCGATAGATTTGCAGATACTCCATTTTATGGTCAGGTTTTTTTTTTCGGTCGTAGTTCGGAAGTTGGGGTCGTTATGGGCATGACATTTAAGAGACAGCTGCCTCTGCTACTGTGCCACTGCTGCTGATAACATAAATAGTAAAAGGGCTGCTAACAATAATGATTATTCACCGCAGGGGGGTTAGCGCCGTCAGTGCACCTCACGGGGTGCACTGTAGGCATTACTAAAGGTTCTCTGCAGCGTCCCCTTCGGCCCCTAGCTGTAACCCCTTTCATTCCTTTTACTCTACCTCCGTTCACATTATCTTTCCTCCATCTTGCTATCTACCCCTCTCCTAACAATTATTTCTTGGTGCAACTGCGAGGTTTTCCTCCTGTTACACCTTTCAGACCTACCTGCTCTCATTTTCCTTTCCAGCGCTGAATGCCCTTGTAGGTACCAGTGTTTGGGCCTTTGCCTAAACTCTTTATTCCATTCCATTCCGATAATATTATTATCATCATCGTCATAATATCTATAAAGATAATAACAAAACTATACATAAGTTGTTTAAATACTTTCGTAACATTCAGCATTTGTATTTATAATGTGACGTACTTTTTTTACTTAGTTTTCACACACCAAAAAATCGTTGAGTTCGTGAATGCACTGGAAATTAGTAGATGAGTTTAGGATATTCTAATTAAATAGCCTGATCTAAAGCATTTAATTTTATTAGTTGAGAACAAGGATGTTTGATTTGAATGAAGGAACTGCGGGAATTTGAGTTTAGTAGTCTAATTTAAGGTATTCGAGTTAGTTAAGATATTTGACTTCATTAGTAGAAATCAATTCATTTTAGCTTATTAGGTGATTACATGGTATTTAAGTTTAGTAGGTAGGTGAATTTATGGTATTTGGGTTTCATGCTTAAATTTTTATTTAGTTAATGTTTATAATGGAGTTTTAATTATATAAGATGAATGGTTCCGTTTAAGGTGGTAGCCTGTGTAATATGATGGCTGCGAGTGTCTTACCTCAACTTCAAGTATAACGTGCATTGATAAACGGTGCATAACTTTGGCAAATATTGGGATACGTTATTTTTAGACTATCAGCCAGGTGAATCCAGCATTCCTGGATAGTAGACGCAACTGTTTTCTTTTGCAAAATGAGTAGTTTAAGTTAGCATGAGTGTTCCTGTTAATAATCATATCATTTAACGCTAGGGGTGCTGCAAGGCAGAATTTTTCGTTTTCTTTTTCGTTAATATCTGACGATGTATTGGCACTGAATTACCATTTGTGTAAAGGTGCCTACACCCTAGTTAGTGGCCTTCTTAGACAATTCAAGGTGGCCTCCCCTATTAAAAGACGGTCAGAGCCTGGCACACGGGTGAAAAGTTTGTTTCCTCGTGAAATTTGTTTCTACTTAGATGTATTCCTGTGTATCTCATAGTAAAAGAGGTTTCCTTTACATCTTTTGTAATTTTGGACTTTCTAGATATTTCCATAGATTGGCCAATGTGCCTGGGTTTAAGGGAATTGCAGCTGTGTTCAGAACGTGTAAGTTTATATAAGTTGTCAATGTTTCCTCTCTAGACCATTCGTCCATGTGTTACTTTCCCTGATGCGTCTGTTTCACAAAATCCACGTCGTTAGAAATATTCAGTATTCATCTCCAGGATGAATTTTAACTTTGTGCTCATGAAAGCTGAGACAATTTACCAGATAATTTCTGTAGCATTCTGTTTATGCGGCTTTTGATATGGATTTAGATTTTCTTAATAATTAGTTGGTGTAGATAAGAGTTAAAGGAAGTATTTGTTCAGAGATTCACCCGGAAACCAATATATATATATATATATATATATATATATATAATATATATATATATATATATATATATATATATATATATATATATATATATAAGAGAGAGAGAGAGAGAGATAAGGAACAAAAGCCTTCATACACAAGAGAGAGAAACATGAAAACGACAGTAAACAAACAGGCATAAGAGATTATTATAAGAAACATTTGAGCTGCTAAAACTTTGATGAGAATTGTTGACGAGATTGTTGATTATCGGGATAAATAAAAAGTGAAACCTTAGGAAGTATTGCGTACTGATAACCAAATGGAATAAATATGTTTCTTGTAGCCATATACTTTAATTAAAGCAGTATACTTAACATTACATTGATTCCATAATTTAATGAAACGCAGTTAAACAAGTTTATGATAGCGTCAGTCTAAAATATGTGTCAAGGCGGGAAAAAATATCAACGTATAAAGGATTCACGAGAGTTTAATGGATGCCATTCCAGTTACCCAAGTAAATAATTAAATGACGAACGGAATGACCCCAGTGCCACCCTGCCTGAAACTTTTCCATTTATTCCAGAGGAAACTTGACCCGAAATACATGGGCCCGCCCAGGTAAAACCCTCCTACCCGAGGGGCATCATCCCGTCAATCAGGATATCATCGCTGAGACCCCTCAGCACAGAGACCATTCGGCCCCGAGACCTCTAGACTAAAAGGCCTCCGCTGACGGCGTGCC
Source organism: Macrobrachium rosenbergii (assembly GCA_039081455.1). NCBI lineage: Eukaryota > Metazoa > Arthropoda > Malacostraca > Decapoda > Palaemonidae > Macrobrachium > Macrobrachium rosenbergii. The sequence continues at coordinate 13,607,246 of JANJGK010000041.1, forward strand.
ATTCATCAGATTTCGTAGTGACAGTGAACAGGCTCCGACCCCGCCCCCGTTCGGCCGTGACGTCACGAGCGCCTCCGCCAACCATTCATCAGGGCGGGGTCGCCGGGGCATCACGGGAACTATAAACGTCAGGCGGGAGTGGCGCCAATATTTAAGCGCTGCCGCTAAACAAGCGCGAACAGACTAATGGTGGCACTTGGGGGCGTTATGGGCGGTGCGCTCGGTCTTCTTCCTGCCGCCCGCGCCTACACCTCACACGCACTTATTCTCTCTCTCTCTCTCTCTCTCTCTCTCTCTCTCTCGCTCTCCTCTCTCTCTCTCTCTCTCTCGACCTCTTGTGTGCTTCCCTGCATTCTCTCTCTCTCTCTCTCTCTCTCTCTCTCTCTCTCTCTCTCTCTCTCTCTCTCTCTCTCTCTCTTTTATGTTTTTGGTTTCATATCTTTATTTTGAGCCTCTCAATATGGCGTGTTGGCTTGGTTCCCCAATTCATTTATTTATTCGTTTCTATCTTTTTTTTCTCCGTTACCTTGTCTACCTGTTTGATCTCTTTTGCAGTATCGCTCTGCTGATCAACTTTCTCCTCTTCTACCTCTCAAGTCCTCTGTATACTTTTCGTATTACCTCAATTCATCAGTCATTTCTTACTTCTGGAGAGGTGTTTTTATCCTTTCCATAGTAATAATTAATTATGAAAATAATTTGTCGAGTGACATGACAAAATGTTAGAGTTATTCCCGAAAAGACAGTGGCGGGGGGGAACCCCTCAAAAACAAAAATAAAATAATGAAATCAAGAGCAAAATAACGGGCTTTATTTCATGATTCATAATACAGACAGATGAACCACTGGAATACAAATCAAGTATCGTACGATGGCCTCTCCCAGTATGTGACACCTTTTTAGAATGTATATAACGTGAAGAATAAGAGACCAAGTTAGGTATCGAGAATAATGATAAACAACGGCGAACGCCGATTAATATTTTGATAAAAATGGTACTTTGTAGTGATAATGAATAGCGATCGGTAATATTAAAAAAAAATTATCTTATTTTCACGCCTTTTTACAGAACACATACCGAAAAATTAGTAAGTAGCTTACCGAATATGATAGTCATGAAGAAATATAATGTAAATATGAAATCATCGTGGTAATACTTGTACTTGGAAATATATGAAAACATATTGCACTGCCGTTATTAGAATATTGTCTTCAAGCAATAATAAGCATCCTAACGAAAATTGAAGAAATAATACCTATCATTGTGAAAAAATAACACTAATAACACTCGCAGGATAACGGCAGCATCGAAAAAATCACATAGCTATATAATGCATAACAATAATACCAGTGGTGATGATAATCATCACAACAAAGTAAAAATAAACCCACACAGATAGATAACATCTCTTCCTTGGGCGATTTAGAAAAAGATAGACGAGAACAGCACCACAATGTTTCTCTCTCTCTCTCTCTCTCTCTCTCTCTCTCTCTCTCTCTCTCTCTCAACTTCGTAGCAAGCAGTACACCTACTGAACATCATAACGTCATATTCTATCATTGTAATTTTCACTAAATATGCCAGTAAATGCTTTCTACAGTTCCGCATTACGTTGATATGTATTGCAGCTATGCTGATCGATGAATACTCTCTCTCTCTCTCTCTCTCTCTCTCTCTCTCTCTCTCTCTCTCTCTCTCTCTCTCTCTCTCTCTCTCTTTCTCTATTGAAAAACATAACGTCATATTCTATTATTGTAATTGTCACTAAACACACCAATAATTTTTTTTTAGTTATGCATTACACTGATATGAATTACAGCCATACTGATCGAAAGAATGCTCTCTCTCTCTCTCCTCTCTCTCTCTCTCTCTCTCTCTCTCTCTCTCTCTCTCTCTCTCTCTCCATGCTCAACTTCATAGCATGCATCATATCTGTTAAACAACATAACGTCATATTCTATTATTGTAATTATCACTAAGTACACCAGTAGAATGTTTTTTAAAGTTATGCGTTACATTGATATACGAGTATATTACAGCCATACTGATCGAAAGAATTCTCTCTCTCTCTCTCTCTCTCTCTCTCTCTCTCTCTCTCTCTCTCTCTCTCTCTCTCTCTCTGAGTAGTAATTAGCACACTACGAGAAGCCCTTAATGTCACCCCATCACAGCAAACTCTCCAGACCAGCTGAGAAACCACTCCCAGAATGAGTCATGAGTCAAGATTATGCCACACTGAGATAGATTTAATGTTATGATATAGATTTTGAATGAAAGAGCTCGGTGGTAAATAAATAACTCATTTTCGCAAGTTTTAGCGTCGTGAGTAATGCTGAAATTATTTCACCCTGTAAGTCATTGTTGTATTTGCAAATAAAGAAGAAAGTCAACACTAAATAGCTACTGTAGATACAGAGCAAATATCTTTCTTTTGGATTGTCCACACAACAGTAAAACATGTCACAAACATGTCGATAACTTACCACATATATGTCACAAACAGATAGGAAACAATTAAGCGAATCTTTGGCAAACGCTGGATAATCGCATGAATCGCTAGTGAAGACTATCAATAAGTCGTTGACTTGTATTAAACCTGTTTGTGGTATGTGCGTGGTAAGTTAACGTGTGTTTATGACCCGATAAAATATTTTTTTTTTTTTTTTGGAATTTAGAAGGTTTAACATAAAAGACAGGAATAGTCATGATTAAGAAGAGCCAAACTTCATGGATTATCCCTGAAATGACATCATCTTATGACTGTGATATCTAACAGACTCTCTGTTCATAAACAAGCACAGGACAGCCTTGAACGAAGTCAGGAATGTCCCTTTGTGTACGTGCATATTTATCTTTGCACTGATATTCATGGCATGGGACTATGAAAATAAGCAAAAGTATGAACGTAAAGACATTAAAATGGCCGTCAGAAAATGTCGGAGCTGTCGTCAGTTTTGCCCGGTTGTTTAACAATATCAAGACCAAAGGCTCTATCTTCAAAATGTCCAAAAAATGCCATTGATGTTGTTATCACTGCTAATTCGAATGCCTGCGCTTCCATGTAAACATTTTTCATGATAATTTGTTCTTTTTGTATAGCATTTTATGCCTATTCCAGTGTGTTGCATCATGACAATAATTGTGTTTGTTTATAGCGTTTATGCCTTTGTAAGTATATACACACGCATATATATATATATATATATATATATATATATATATACTATATATATATATATATATTCATATATGTATGTGTGTATGTACATACATACATACAATATATATGTACATGTAATATATATATATATATATATATATATATATATATATATATATATATATATATATATATATATATATATATATATATATATATATATATATATATATATCTATAAATGTGTGTGTGTGTGTTTGTGTATCAACAATTCTACTTCGAGAGCTTAGATGGAAATGCACCCCAGGGAACAAAGCAACCTGTCAACATGTTGGCAAGGAATGAGGAGTCATGAAAGTTATTGTTATCGCACTGAGACCGCTGCT
>JANJGK010000041.1:13613292-13623292 GCA_039081455.1 Macrobrachium rosenbergii
ACCTACAGCTTATTATGGAATCCGAACCACATTATAGCGAGAAATGAATTTCTATCACCAGAAATAAATTCCTCCAATTCTTCATTGGCCGGCCGGAGACTCGAACTCGGGCCTAGTAGAGAACTCTACCGACTCGTCCAACGAGGAACTAATATAACACATATAACATATAACATACTTTTCATTGACCCAAGTTTACACCAGAACTGACACTTTTTTTATATTTCAATAAGAACTAAACATTTAGAATAAAAACTTTCAGTCACTCTCAAAAAATTCACTCTCAAAAAAGTATTTAATTCCTGTTGTTTATATCATCAGTAACCTCCAAATACCATCCGTGATCACTCTGTTATACAATTTTTTTAAATGTCCAAGTACGCAACACACCGCCTTTTCATCGTTCTTTATATATATATATATATATATATATATATATATATATATATATATATATATATATATATATATATATATATATATATATATATATATATATATATATACATATATATACACATATACATATATATTATATATATACATATACATACATACATACGTGTGTGTCTTTGTATGTGTTATACATTTATTTAAATTAAAAAGACCAATAAATGTTCGTTATTACTCATAGTACAATAGAAGGAATAAAACCATCAGTAGTAAGTTTTTTTTTAAAAGATAATAGTTGTTTCAAGGTCGGAGAAGCTACCTGGCTGGACCTGTACGGATTTAAGAGGCTCGAAAATTATTTCCTTCTAATTATCATTATTAATAATTATGGGGTAAACCGAGGGTAGCCCAGAAAAACAATCGGCAAATTTCACCCTTAAATCCTTCTACTAGAAGGTTTATCTTGCATACCATGTTTTGTTTCTGCCTACAATTTTATGTTTTGCGCACATGAACATCTAACCACCCACACGTCTGCACACACACACACACACACACACACATATATATATATATATATATATATATATATATATATATATATATATATATATATATATATATATATATATATATATATATAATATATATTTTATTTATATATATATAAATTTATATATATATATATATATGTGTGTGTGTGTGTGTGCATAAATCTATATTTATATATATCGAATGTTTACGAGTTATATATGTATATATGTATATGCATAAATATATATTTATATATCTCGAATATTTACGAGTTCGCGCTTACGTATAGCGCGTACGGCTAAAGTATATCAATGAGATTTTTGGTATTTTATAAGATTGCTTCTTTTTGACGTCAGGATATCTTTGTGCATAAATTTTATTTGATTTAGGCTTATTTTGATTCGTTCATTCAATTACTCCCCCCCCCACAAAAAAAAAAAAAAAAAAATCACATTTGAACCAGCTCCCAACCTGAACAGCGCTGCTACACTGACGCTGAATGCAAGAAGCATTTCTGTAATATTGCACGGGCTGTTATTGCCTGTGGATAATAACAGTTTTATCTCAACCGTTTGATTGCAGAGTGTTGTCCAAGGTACTGTGATTGCAGGGTCATTTCAGTCTGTATTTTTTTTTCGTGCCTGATAATTATGTGTCCCTATACTTCTGCAACAGCTGTTCTTGTTACTTTGACATTACAGATAGTTCCTCGTTGGACGAGTCGGTAGAGTTCTCGGCTAGCACTCTGCTAGGCCCGAGTTCGAGTCTCCGGCCGGCCAATGAAGAATTAGAGGAATTTACTTCTGGTGATAGAAATTCATTTCTCCTTATAATGTGGTTCGGATTACACAATGAGCTGTAGGTCCCGTTGCTAGGTAACCAATTGGCTCTTAGCCACGTAAAATAAGTGTAATCCTTCGGGCCAGCCCTAGGAGAGCTGTTAATCAGCCCAGTGGTCTGATTAAATTAAAGTATACTTAACTTTGATTACAGCGCTTTCATGTTCACGAATTCTTTCAGCAGAATAGTTATTAGTTAAGATCCAAAAACGGTTTTTGAAAAGGACAGTTCTGCAAACACAAGGTCCAAGTTCATAGCAAATGGGCAGCTTTAATGGTAAAAAACGCAGAAATTTATAGTATCAAAAGGAGCACTCGCGGTAACTGAACATTTTTTTGTGGTTCATAGCAAATGTTCAGTTTATATACTGAAAAAACAACGCACCCCTTAAACTCAACGTTTCCTAGACTTTCTTAGTGCGTGTGGAACTTGATAGGCGGAGATATATTTAAAAAAACCCGTTCCTTAAAAAAGAAAAATTACAAAATCATTTATTTGTATTCTTAGTAGGCCACAAATAGCTCAAGATGACCGAACTATCAATGTAAACATGGCAGTTAAAACAAATGTGTACCTACTATTCTTAAAAAGTATACGAGAAATAGTAAGATTTCCTCATAAATAATAAGTATAGCATAGGTTTAATGGTCACAAAAATGTATATGCGGATGAAATCTATTTCAGGCTGATTATATTTTTTACGCCACGTGTTTCGACTAAGTGGAAATATATGAAAGGAAGAAGGGTAATATAGATAACGAGATGGGTGTTTCATTATCATAATATAACGAGTAAAGAACTTAATTACACGAAAATGAGAAAAAAGTGACGCATGTAAACACGGCAGTTGCCTCCCCTCTTCACCCCCCCCCCTTCTCTCTCTCTCTCTCTCTCTCTCTCTCTCTCTCTCTCTCTCTCTCTCTCTCTCTCTCTCTCTCTCTCCAACATTTCCAGGGGCAACTACTGGTCAGACATTCCTCGGCTTAACTATGGGTTAGTGCAAATTTGCGGACGATTTCTGAGTTTTCTGGTGTCATCTTTGAGTAGTGAAGGTTGCTATTTGGCCAACAGCTATTCTACCAGTCTGCTCCTGAGTAGCTGCAGCTCCTATGCCACATCTTCTTTCTGCCGTTCCTTAACACTTAGACGGAAGGGGGGTGGGAGATAGATAGATAGATAGATAGATTGATGGAGGACATAACAAAAAAAATTCCTTCTTTTACCAGTCAGGAAGTAGCAAGAGATACAGACAGTGAAAAGAACTTGCCGGATGGATAGCTAGCTAGCTAGCTAGATAGATAGATAGATAGATAGATAGCTAGATAGATAGATAGATAGATTGATAATGGACATAACAAAAAAAATTCCTTCTTTTACCAGTCAGGAAGTAGCAAAGGATGCAGACAGTGAAAAGAACTTGCCGGATGGATAGATAGATAGATAGATAGATAGATAGATAGATAGATAGATAGATAGATAGATAGGGGAAATAATAGATATAATCTTTTTACAAATCTAGTAAGGAATACGGAAATGGAAAATAACTAATCGCCATTATTCGTCAACTGTAGTGTAGACATCACTATTTTTTTTAATTTATTTTAGCCCTTAGAAGGTAGGGGATGGGACATTGTTAGATAGATAGATAGATAGACAGACAGATAGATAAATAGATAGATAGATAGATAAATAGACAGACAGATAGACAGGGGTACATAACAAAAATACCTCCCTTTTTACAGATCAGGAACTAGCAAGGGATACAGACATTGAAAGTAATTTGCCGGATAGATAGATAGATAGATAGATAGATAGATAGATAGATAGATAGATAGATAGATAGATAGATAGATAGATAGGGGACAAAACAGTAACACTCTCCTGTTTACAAAATCAGGATCTAGCAAGGGACGCACACAGACAGAAAAAATCCTATCGCCATTTGCAACCAGCCTTAGAATAAAGAGTATACCATTTTGACTTAGGTCTCTGTCCACAAAACTAGGTGTTTCGTTAAGGTTCTGATAAGCTGTACAGTAAATGAAAATACACGTACTCACTTGGTTTTCCTTCCCAAATGCCTCAATAAAGGTCGCTACCATGTTGATTAGCTTTTTGGATGTACCAGTTCTCAAAGGCTTTTATCTCAGTGGCTTTTGTTCCATTAGGTATGTGCTGAGGATTCTGTATACAGTTAATTCTGTATACAGAGTGAACGTAATTAATACCTTTGTGCCCGAATATAGATAATCATCATTTATTATTATTATTATTATTATTATTATTATTATTATTATTATTATTATTATTGTTGTTGTTGTTGTTGTTGTTGTTGTTGTTGTTGTTGTTGTTGTTGTTGTTGTTGTTGTTGTACTATTTTTGGTTTTGGCTGCATAATTATTGATATTATTTCTGCTGTTATCAGATAGCGTGCATATTATTATTATTATTATTATTATTATTATTAGTATTATTATTATTATTATTATTATTATTATTATGGCATTCAGGTTGTTTACTATTTTCTTTTCAGTGTCACAAACCAGTTTAAAGGACAAGTGTTAGAATACTATCCTCGAGGTCTCAGAAACTGTAACAGAAGGCTTCGGTCTTCAAAATTCGACGCTGGGTCGAAAGTAGTCTCTTTGATATTAATAATAACTGATTTTTCTATACCACAGGTAATTTTAAAAGTCATCATTATAGTTTCCTCTAACCTGGATGACTCTTAGCAGAGGTATTTTGGCGGTTGTTGAATATAGGTCACAAATATTTTGATCTTGATTTATTTTAGAGGTCAAAGGTCAATAGGAGACCGATTTATTTTTCTCTGATTTGGATGAAACATGGTACGAACGTCCCTGGGAGGTTAATTTTTTTACAAGATATTTTAGGACTTGGCCAGTTTTTCAAGTTCAGGGGTCAAAGTAAATCACCAAACTTTGATATTTTCCTTACTCGGAAACTGTGACAGAGGTGTTTAGAGTGTTTTTCGGAATGTGCAAATATTAAGTAGTGAAAGTCAAACTTCTTATCAATTTTCCATCTAATATCTGGAATTATAATAACTAGACATATTCAGAACACTTGACCTGCTCTGAAGAAAAAAGGTTAGTATATAGGTCAACATTTTATTAGATGTCTTCCGTTTTTAGGTCTCTGTAAAAGAAAACTATTGTGCCAGCTTTGTCTGTCCATCTGCACTTTTTTCTGTCCGCACTTTTTCTGTCCCCCCTCAGATCTTATAAACTACTGAGACTAGAGGGCTCCAAACTGGTATGTTGATCATCAACCCACCAATTATCAGACATACCAAATTGCAGTCCTCTAGCTTCAGTAGTTTTTATTTTATTTAAGGCTAAAGTTAGCCATAATCGTGCGTCTGGCAACGATACATGACACCCCACCACCGGGCCGTGGTTAAAGTTTCATGGACCGTGTCTCATACAGCATCATACCGAGACCACCTAAAGATAGATCAATTTTCGGTGGCCTTGATTATACGCTGTACAGAAACGCGATTGCGCCGAAGAACTTCGGCGCAGTTGTTACTTGTTTCAGTAAGGTACGAGCTTAGCTATAAGCCTTAGACATTTTACCCTAACGCAATAGTTCATTTGATAATTCATAGACAAACTATCCGTGACATGATGAGAGCGTGGCTTTTGTCAGTGTTATAGCAGACACACAGTACTGGCTTTGAGTTACTATCATTAGAACTAGTGTACAAATACCATCAGGAGTGAGGTAATATAGGAGAGAGTCAGAACGACAAGTATTGGTCATCGGGACGTTACATGCCGCCCGGAAGATCTGACCAATTATATAGTTATTGCAAATAAGGTCAGTGATGTTCATTGCACGGCCAATGTTTTTGTAAACACAGGAAAAATTAGATAAATTGAGGCATTTTTAGTTATTTTATAGGCATTATTATTATTATTATTATTATTATTATTATTATTATTATTATTATTATTAAAAAATACTCATAGTAGCACGAATCTTAAAATGGAGAAACAAATCCACAGTTATATATATATATAATTTATCCTTAAATATATGTACATATACATAACTGTGGATTTGTTTCACCATTATTATTATTATTATTATTGTTATTATTATTATTATTATTATTATTATTATTATTATTATTATTATTATTATTATTATTATTATAAAGTAGAACGATCCAAGAAGCCATTCATGTTGCAAGCAAATTTCCCCAGTGTAGAATGCCATAATGTAAAAAAAAAAAAAAAATAAAGAAAAGAAAACACGAATAAAAACAAACATGGGCAAATATTATATAAATGATGAAGCCACAGAGAGCAAACAAACCGAAAAGATAATAACATCAGTAAGGTGTGGCATTATAGAGGTATATGCTCTGAGTATCAAATATCATGACTGCCGGCAAGGTTCTTCAACAGTTGTACAATAAGTCAGCAAGCGTTCCCTGTCTCAGTGCTAAGTAGTTGTAATGGCAACTTATATAATATCACTGCTTAAAGTCTGTAAAAGAATTAGGTATGAGACTTTGTTATGTTACGTCTGCATTACAAGTGAATCATGTCATAAACTCATGTCGGCAACTTGTCGTATACATATCGCAAACAGGTTGAAAGTATCTCAGGGGAGATTGAATCTTGGGTAAATGCTGGATAGTGAAACGAAACACTGGTTAAGACTACCGTTTTGTTGCTGACATGTATTCAACCTGTTTGTAATCTATGTTTGTGTATGTGTGTTAAGTTGCCGACGTGTGTTTATGACATATTTTACTACAGTGTGGATGTACCCTTAAGCTTATAAAATCAGAAGGATTAAGATAATATTAAGATAATGGTTCTGTATATCATTACATCATTTTAGGCTAGGGGAGCTACAGAATTTTTTGTAAAAATGGGTAAATTCCATACATCCATGGTTGTGAATTTCAAGAAAATCTTTGGTAATAATATTACTTTAGAAAGATTTTGAAGCGGTTTAATGGTAACCCACCCAAAAAAATCTTAGGAATAAAAAAAACGATGATTGACGGATGAGATTTTTATAAGCTTGTGCTCATAGTTAGGCTAACGACTAAAACCGAGGTCATTAGAAATGGATATGTGTATATATATATATATATATATATATATATATATATATATATATATATATATATATATGTATATATATATATATATATATATATATATATATATATATATATATATATATTAACTAAGAGTGAAGAAGGTAGGAACGGACCAGCTACTTCTCTAAGCTTGGGTGGTCTCGTGACCAAACCTCAATTTATGGCTCAGCTCTTGTAAACTCATTCTCAGAATCGTACAACACCTGTACATGTCTTGTTGTCTGCCCACCACTGACTCTCTGGTAATTTCAAGAAGGCTTCATCTGGGTTCTGTTTTCTCACCCACTCTTCAGTAACATCACTTACTTCTAACTGAGCAATGCTTTTAACGCTGATTCATCCTGCCAGACATCCGCTGCCTTAACTTGCAAAATATCTTATGCTGTGAATTTTCAGATTCGTATATGATCTGTGGATTCGGGAGTGTGCTGGAAATAACCCTTAATCAGATGACGTTAAGTAATTCTCCAAGTTACTGTTTTTTTTTTTTTTTTTCCTTTCTTGCCTTCTCTCCCCTCACCTTTCCAGACCCGTCAGATGTTGCTGAAACCTCTGGGCCGATCAGTTTATAAGAAATTATTTTTCCTTCTGCTGTAAGTGGGGAGACAGAGCCCCCTCTACTGTCAGCTGCTTCTAGGTAAGGAACTGATTCCATCCTTCCACATCTGTAGTTATAAGGTCGGCAATACCTGAATTCATTACTATAGTGATTATATTTCGTCCAGCATATTCTGTTGTTTGAATAAACCGTGATATATTTTTACCAATCAAAATTATTCAAATGACAATAAATTTCAGTTCAATTCATTACTATAGTGATTATATTTCGTCCAGCATATTCTGTTGTTTGAATAAACCGTGATATATTTTTACCAACCAAAATTATTCAAATGACAATAAATTTCAGTTCAATTCATTACTATAGTGATTATATTTTGTCCAGCATATTCTGCTGTTTGAATAAACCGAGATATATTTTTACCAATCAAAATTTTCAAATGACAATAAATTTCAATTCAATGAGAAGTAGGCTTATACATAGAATCTGCTAGTCACATTGACCAAATATAATGTAATGGCCACGATGACTAAACTTCTTGAATTCCTCGCATTATTTCGAAGACATTAACCTATCCGAATGGGGCATGAATGAAGAACATTTTTCTCCTGTGGTGGGATTCGAACTCAGAAACACTAGTGAAACTGAATTTGTCCTAACTCCATCTTCGTCGTATTACTGAAGTGTAAAGAAGTTAAGTAATGAAGACGTCAAATTGGCTGTTGAAAGTGTTGGTAGACTTGTTTTCAGATGCGAAAAAACTTATCTTAAATGAGGTTAAGTTAGATTAAATCATGTTTATCGAGGTATATATATATATATATATATATATATATATATATATATATATATATATATATATATATATATATACAGTATATATATATATATGTGTGTGTGTGTGTGTGTGTGTGTGTGTGTGTGTGTATGTATGTATATCAGGACCCACTTTATATATATATATATATATATATATATATATATATATATATATATATATATATATATATATATATATATATATATATATATATATATATATTTCTAACTAAACGAAGTTAATCAAATATCTGTCGATTTGGCTAACTTCAGCTGAACGTAGCCCCGTGAATTAAATCATTTTCGTCAGGGTTATTTACTTCTATCCGTGATCGACAAATCTTTCCAAAAAGTCTCTCCGTAATCCTATAAGCAGACCCGCGAAAGAGCCTCTAATCCTTCTCACAATTAGAATCAGAAGTGATGGCAAAACATTGATTTTGGACATACCCTGAGGTTGGTTCTCTCCATAATCCCCTTTTAATGAAAATGCCTTAATTTTTGTGCGTTACTATTTTTTTTAAGGATGTCTGTTGTCTGTCATCAATTAGAATGTTTTCTTCAAGTCTGGAATGAAATAGATATAAATCAAGAAAACCTGAAGCGCCTAGTTTCCCATATGACTACTAATAAAGTGATGAAACTCATTAATATATATACATATATATATACATATATATATGTATATATATATATATATATATATATATATATATATATATATATATATATATATGTATATATATATATATATATATATATATATATATATATGTATATGTATATGTATACAGAATTTTCTTGTAGCTCCTTTTATAAAATTGAACAGAATTCGTCCGCGTTTATGTTACTGGGTTTCATTTTATCTTGGTTTAATCGAATTCCCTTTTAACTTGATTTAATCAAATTTCCTTTTATTTTTATTTGATCAAATTTGCTTTTATCTTCATTTAATCAAATTTGCTTTTATCTTGATGCAGTCAAATCTTTTATCTTGATTTAATCAAATTTCCTTTTATCTGGATGCAATCAAATCTTTTAACTTCATTTAATCAAATTTGCTTTTATCATGTTTTCAATCAGATTCTCTTTTATCTTGATTTCCTAGAACAAATTATCATCTAGAAATGCCATAATTGGAATTCTCACTGACTATCACGTAACATCTAGCATTTCACTGTATTCCTGAAATATCAGTAATCATGATGAGATTGTTTACACTTCTGATATGCAAATTTATTGTGCGCTGGATTTTCAATATTTTTTGTTTATCGATTGAGATTATGGTCTAAACTTGATGCGTTTCTTGTTTATAGGCGGGTATTATCTTAGTTATAAATTCCAGCGTTTATTTTCAAAGTTCCTGTATTGAGTTAAGAGCTTCCTGTAATCACGGCTTGCAAGTACGTATCGTTCTTCTTGTAACTTGTAATTGTCTGGCCATTTACGCGTATCATTTTTATCTTACAGTTGACAGTTGTCCTATTAAAGGTAAAATTGTTTCAGTTATTATCTGAACAATCTTCTGATAGGTTCTGTCTTCTGGGTATTGGCAGTAGTTTGTTTCTGAAGCTCCCGGTGTTCTGAAGGTTTAGATTCTCATTACTTATTCTGCGATAATTGTTTCCAGTAATTTTTGGCCTTGGTTATTGATAATTTTTTTCCAGATACTCCCGTATTTTTACTGAACTTCGAGTATACTAGGTAAT
>JANJGK010000041.1:13633292-13641953 GCA_039081455.1 Macrobrachium rosenbergii
AGTTATCAGAACTCATTTTACGAAAAAGATCACCGTAATGGTGGAGTTTTTTGTATGATTTGAGTTAGAAATTTTTCTCGGAGATGAAAATGGAACAAAAATATTTTAAAAACTCAGTTTCTTTTTCTGCCATTCACAGTTTAAATCGAATGACCGGAGTGTACATCAAATAAAAACAAAAAATATTTTTTTAATTAATACCTTAAGTCACATTTTTACCGTAGCCAGATTTCCAGGAGTCCCCACTGTCTGTGGAAGAGAGAGAGAGAGAGAGAGAGAGAACAAGCTAGACCCAGTCATTATGTAAACATCTCTGTAAACATTATTTGTGTAATACTGAACTCTCACTTCTCGGCTGAAACTTAACGATCATTGAACGGTGATGCATATTAGCATTTCCGAACTTATTTCTTGTTTGTTTATTTTTTTTTTTTTTTTATCTCCTCGAGTCGTGGCATTACCTGTTGTAAAACTGGTCTGACAGCAAAATTTTATATCTCTCGCAGTAACTGACTCCGCAAAAAATCGCGGTGTCAGAGTTAATAACCACGTTCGCATCACCTCCGTCTACATTGTCGGGTCTTGTCAAAATAAAGAAGAAAATGAAATCCTTTTTAGAAAGTTGGGGTATGGGAGCGGCCGCAGTCAGGATGTTTGCTTAGCTGTAATTTTTATATTAATTGCGTTTCATGTTGATATTGCCTTGTATCACAGGGGAGATTCTTGATAAGAGAATTCCTCTCTCTCTCTCTCTCTCTCTCTCTCTCTCTCTCTCTCTCTCTCTCTCTCTCTCTCTCTCTCAGTTTCCGTCACGCTTCTTTGGTAATGTACAGTTGTTTATAATAATAATAATAATAATAATAATAATAATAATAATATTATTATTATTATTATTATTATTATTATTATTATTATTATTATTATATTTGTTGTTGTTGTTGTTTTTGTTGTTGTTGCTGTAACAAAAAACATTTACACTCTTTAAGAAGCTTGAAATATGTACATATTTACAAGTCTCTCTCACCATGAATCTTCATATGTAAATTAGATGCTGACATGATGGTAGAAAGCGCAAACAAATATTAACAGTCTCTTATTAACAAGCACAATCATTTTACCGGCTGCCAACTTTACCTGCCAAGGCTGTCAGCAGCTTTTAAAAAGCGATTCTTTCCAGTACATAGACTGGTTTTTGCCCAAGAGTGCTTAGAAACCAGATTTTTAGAGTGCGTAAAGACAAATTATGCATTGTTTAAAATCCAGGATTAGTAATGCTTAGACGATAAGTTTTGAAAAAAGCTCTGAGGAGAGCTTAGAAACCAGGTTTTGGAATTAGAACTGTGTATCCAGTGGTGCTAAGAGGCCATTTTGATAGTGGTTAGCGACCAAGTTTAGTGTTGTTTTAGAAACCGTTTTCAGTGGGTTTTCAGCCAGATTTAGTAGCTCGTATATGCCAGGCCCCAGAGAGGTTAAAATAGAATGAAAATTTAAGGATATTTTTCACAATCAGGTTTATATATGTTTAGTATCAGTGTTGACAGATATTTCCGAAATACTCAGAAGGTTTTTAAGAGTATGAGTGCTCAGATGCCAGGATTAAAAGCGTTTAGAAGATATTTCGAAGTTATTAAATGTCTAGAAATGAGTAGGAGGCGCATCTAGAATTTATAAGAAACCAGGATTATAATTGCTTAGATAGCAGGTTTAGGAAATTGTTAGGAGTCCTCAGATGACTTGATATTGATCTCGTCTTCCCCAATTTCGTGGCTTCTCAAGGTTCTGAAGGACATAATTGAGGCATGTATATTCTTCATAATATATATATATATTCTTCTTGAACTCTGACCTCTACGAACTTCCACAATTTCCAAGATGAACGTCGATATTGGACACACATCAATAGGGCCATGTTAAGGGAACGAAATGCCGACTATAGTAGAACAAAAATTAATCCTGAAGTGACTGCTTTTAAATATTTTGTCAGTATACCTGGAGATGAATATTAATACACCTATATCAGTTTTTCATTAATCTGTCGAACAATGAGCTTTTCCCCTAAACTTTAATGCCCATGAAATTACAGGTTTAGTTACCCAGTATCGTTAACTAGAATAAAAAATGCGCCGAAGTGTCTTCGGCGCAGTCGAGTTTTCTATACAGCCTCTACAGCGTATAATCAAGGCCACCAAAAATAGATCTATCTTTCGGTGTCTCGGTATAATGCTGTATGAGCCACGGCTCTTGAAACTTTAACCACGGCCCGGTGGTGGCCTATCCTATATCGTTGCCAGAAGCACGATCACGGCTAATTTAACCTGAAATAAAATAAAAACTCCTGAGGCTAGGGGGCTGCAATTTGATATGTTTGATGATTGGAGGGTGGATGATCAACATACCAATTTGCAGCCCTCTAGCCTCAGTAGTTTTTAAGGTCTGAGGACGGAGAGAAAAAGTGCGGACAGAATAAAGTGCGGACGGACAAACACAACCCACACGGTAGTTTTGTTTTACAGAAAACTAAAAGTCCAGAATAAAATATTTATTCTAGCTTTCTGTTTAGGCCTAATTTTTTTTATCCTATTCAAACAATTACGCTCGGATAAATATCATTTTAAAAAACAGGATATGTGATATTCTTATATCTGATTCGTGTCTGTCTTATTGATGTCAGGTATGTTATCAGTTTCTTATTAAAGGCTTTTACACAAGTTTGCGTGAATACAAGCACACATACGAGTACATCAACACAGGCACACAGTGCTCTATTCAACAAAATTTTACTGTACATTTTCTCTGGTTAGTAGGTGACACCATGCCTCTGTAAACGTAACCTTGATCATCTGTACTCTTACAGAAATGGACAGTATTATCACTTCCCTCACAAATTGCTATGGAACCTTAATCTGATTCAGGCATACCTTACAGATCGTGACCATGAACTCAGTCAAACCGTGTCTTCTGTACTACAGCATTTCAATGGCAAACTGCTAACCTCTCCCGACATTATGCTTTCCAACCTTTTATTTGCCATCTGAACTTACTCGACAGCCATTTCCACAACTATTTTCAATGTCGTTTTAAGTCCTTTCATTCTTGCCTTTGCAATCTTCCACGTTCAACAAATAAATATTTCCAGAAAATTCACCCCATCCGCAGAATTATATTTCTCTGCCTGCGTCTTCAGTTCTAAGATCCAGCTATACTGGACCTTCTAATCTGCATTTATTTTCCTCAAAAAAACTGTTCGTCCTCTTTTCTTATTTAGTTCCCTCTTGATACTTTACCCCTTGCGCAATTTTTCTTGCCACTAAAATGGAAAATAAACTCCCTTTAATTAAATCTCTTTTCCTCATTCTGCCATTTTCTGCTTCGTTTTCCTCTTCTTACCTTCTTATACGTGAAAAGATTTCGTGCTGGCTGTACAATCCCTCCTTGAATTTCTCACATTCTCATGTACAACCTCCACTTAAAAGTCTTCAACCCCAATCCGTTTTTCATTCATCCTCTTGCATTCAGAACTGCGAGGGTATGCATGTCAATCTGTAAAAGCCTTGAAGAAGGAAGAGAAACATTATCCAGATTCAACCTTCCCAGTTCTTTAAATATAACAGTATTAAAATCATTAAAAGCATTTTAAGCAGCACCTCCCAAATGGGGATTTTAACAAGGTGTAAGAGAAAAATTAGCATCTTCCACTTTTTTCGAGTCATCTCTCTGATAAGTCTCACTGTTTTCTCACGGCCTTACCTCACTTTCACTGGCTTTTCTCATTTTGTCTTCTTACGGCCTTACGAAACCTCTCTCTCTCTCTCTCTCTCTCTCTCTCTCTCTCTCTCTCTCTCTCTCTCTCTCTCTCTCTCTCTCACGACTTTTCCATTATTTAGACTGGTTATCTTTTGTTTTCTACCTAATCTTCAGGACCAGAAGAATCAGTAATTCACTGTATTTTGGAAAATTTACTATATTTTAACATCAACATATATATATATATATATATATATATATATATATATATATATATATATATGTGTGTGTGTGTGTGTGTGTGTTGTGTGTGTGTGCGTGTGCTCGCGTGTGTGTTTGTGTATGCGTATGTGTTTTATTGAATAAGTAATATATGTATACACCTGTATATATATGTATGTATGTATGTATAAATACCCGCACTACCCATCATAAGTTAGTCTCTAATTAAAGCTGCCATCTTGAACATTAATCAGGGAAAAGAGAAACAGACTGGCAATAACGAATTCATAGTTTTTTTTTCAGAACAAACCTCATTCTGTCAAAAGGGTCACGGCTGAGGAACCCTTCAATTTTTTTCCTCGTTTTCTTCGAGAGAATCTGGAGTCAAGATTGGGGTGAATTGGGTTAAATGGATTGACCACTGTTGTCAATTGGGGTTGGTAAGTGGAGCTTTCGGAGGTTTGGTTGAATTCTTTTAAACTTTACTAATGTAATTTATAGCTTCATGAACAAACTGTCGTATTAAGCAAGCCCAATAGGTCTTTAACTTGTTTTAACTAGAGAAGTTACAGAACACTAAACCCATGACTCACCAGTTTTCTTAAATCATCATCAGCATCAACATTGGTGTTGGGTCCTTTGAAACCAAGTTGTTGAATTTATATTTAAGAAAGATTCCTTTTCAACAAGACTGGAGCCATCTCCATCGTCAATTTCAGTTTGGGTGTAACTACTGCAATTAGATTTGAAAGTGGTTAGCGTCAGGAAGCAAGTGTCAAGGATTAAAAATTATATCATACAAAATGCTTTACATTAGTAAAAGTATAAATATTGCAAGTTTTTATTACAAATTAACAAAAATTGGCAAACTATATAGAGAACAGCGTGACCTTCTTCATATGATAACATGACATATTCATGCAAAAATCCCTAAGACAGAACATTCCACTCATCGCTCATAAACATTCGGGAATCCAAAACCATAATTCAGAAAACCGTAACGTAGACATCCTACACCTGAAATGAAGTCAAATGAATGTGTAATTTCAGTTGCAAATTCCCCGGGAGTGTGAATTTTGTGGTTTCTTCCATGACGGGTCGATATTATCGTAAGTGGCTGATACAGATAAGAGGATTTTGCGGTTGTGAGCGTTATGTGATGAATGTCATAAGTGGGTGTCATAAATGTCTTTAGTAGTCGTTAGTGTTATTAATAGAGGTGGAAGTGCGGAGAGATTGCGTCTGCATGGACTGCCTGTCCCATAAAGGAAGTTTTTATAAATAAAAAAAAAATCGGGACAGCGATGTTTGTGTGTATGCGTTGCGTGCGTGTGCACACACACACACACATATATAATATATATATATTATATATATATATATATATATATATACATATATATATATATATATATATATATATATATATATATATATATATATATATATATATATATATATTTATATATTTATATGTATATATATATGTGTGTGTGTGTGGTGTGTGTGTGTGTTGGAACTGTGTTGTGATGGTCACGCGCCTTGCATGCACGCGTAAAGAGAGAGAGAGAGAGAGAGAGAGAGAGAGACTCACTCGAATTTGAACCACGCTCGCGTCGTAAAGAATCGTGAACACTTCATTTTACAATCAACTTTTCATTAATTTTCGACGTCCTCCTTTTGTCCAGTATTTATTACCATCGCTTAAACAGAAGAGACGCCAGTTCTTCTATCCTGTTATTAACCCTTTTTTTTTTTTGTCTCGTTCTCTGTCTCCTACACCTGTCAATAATCGTGAATTATCTCTTAGCCTCCAGATAAGAGACCTGAGGATGAGACTTTACTAGTTTTATTGTAGTAGGAGCAATATTATAACAAGTAAAATATGCGCTGAAGTTTCTTCGGCGCAGTTCGAGTTTTCTGTACAGCGTATGATCAAGGCCACCGAAAACAGATCTATCTTTAGGTGGTCTCGGTAATGCTGTATGAACCGCGGCCCATGAAACTTTAACAGCGGTCCGGTGGTGGCCTGTCCTATATCGTTGTTAGTGCACGATTGTGGCTAACTTTATCCTTAACTAAAATAGAAACTACTGAGGCTAGACGGCTGCAATTTGGTCTGTTTGATGATTGGAGGGTGGATGATCAACATAACAATTTGCAGCCCTCTAGCCTCAGTATTTTTTTAAGATCTGAGGGCGGACAGAAAAAGTACGGACAGAAAAAGTGCGGACGGAAAAAGTACGGACAGAAAAAGTACGGACAGAAAAAGTACGGACAGAAAACTGCTGACGGACAGACAAAGCCGGCACAATAGTTTTCTTTAACAGAAAACTAATAAATTGTAAGTATGAAAGTAAAATGATTTGATTCATTTGAAGTTGAAGCAAGACTTAGAAATAAATTGAATTCAGGTAAGGATAAATTACAAGAAAGGATGAGTTGGAAAATTTTCCTCACTTCCGGACTGACGATGAAGATGAGGACCAAGGGACTCCGAAGGAACTGGAAGACCTTGGGGCGCTTCCCTTGGGGGAATCCTGTTCTCCCAATCCTGTACCCCCTCTCTCCCCCTAACAGGCTCCCCCACCCGCTCTCCCCATCTTCCCATGCCCGGTACTTCATCCAACTATCTATCCATCCATCCTTAACCGTCTACCGGGAGGAGACAGCTGTTTTTGTAAAATGCTACTGGATAGGTACATATCCAGTGTTTCGCCACTGTTATTTATGACGCTATACGGAAAGTGATTTAGATCAGTGATAGTAAAATCCACTGGAGACAAAATGCATAAAATGCTTTATTTTACAACGAGACGTCTTCAACTGGTCATTATTTTATTCAGTTACTCTCTATGCAAGTGACAGTATAGATGTTGGAGTTTAGAAATGGTAGGTTGTTTCTCAAAAAAATAAAAAGTTCTCAGGGAAAAGGAAGCATGCGTATGCCACAATTAATCATACTCTTGGACCAGTAATCACTTGTAATCACTTATCATTCGGGCTACTGTCATTAATCACGATTTTTATAAAGGACGTGGAACAACATGTACTATACCTGGTCGGCTTATACTCGTACTATTAATTCAACAGCTATCATTTCGTTTATATTGAATATTTCCTTATTTCTCGTAAAAAAAAATTGGGATCGTGTGTATGCCACGTGTATGCCACCTGTGTTTTCTGAATCTTATCATCTGTTTATTCCTTTATTTTAATGATTTTATCTTTTTTTTTTTTTAAGGAAATCGGGAGGTTTTCTTGATTGCACAGTTATGAAATATCATTCTGTCTGGGGAACAAAAGAAAAAGAAATTTAAAACAAATGACTGGAATACAACGCTTTATATCGAGAAATAGCAACGAAAGAAAGAGAGAGGTAGAGAGAAATATTAATCATTATTTTATAGACTTAACTTATGCCCAATAAAGAGAGAAAGTTACACTCATATTCCGTGTGGTTGCTACATAAGAATTCGTGTCCAGTGAAGAGAGAGAGAGAGAGAGAGAGAGAGAGAGAGAGAGAGAGAGAGAGAGAGAGAGAGAGAGAGAGAGAGAGCGCCATCCTGTCAGTGTAGTTTATCGTCTCAGTGGCTTGCACAATGATCTGATGAAAAGGCATACTCTCTTTCACTGATCTTTATAAATAAAAAATTCAAATTCATATTTTATATATATATATATATATATATATATATATATATATATATATATATATACTCGTATATATATATATATATATATATATATATATATATATATATATATATATATATATATATATATATATAGGGGTGTCGCAGCGAACATGATAAATTAAAACAAAAAACGGTCAAAAGACGCTTTTTAGTTTTCTGTAAAAGAAAACTATTAAAATGGCTTTGTCTGTCCGTCCGCACTTTTTCTGTCCACACATTTTTTCTGTCCGCCCTCAGATCTTGAAAACTACTGAGTTTAGAGGGCCGCAAGTTGATTTGTTGATCATTCACCCTCCAATCATCAAACATACCAAATTGCAGCCCTCTAGCCTCAGTAGCTTTCATTTGATTTAAGGTTAAAGTTATCCATGATCGTGCGTCTGGCAACGCTATAGGACATGCCACCACCGGCTGAAAGTTGCATGGGCCGCGGTTCATACAGTATTATACGCTGTACAGAAAACTCTATTGCTCTGAAGAAACTTAGGAGCATTTTTTTCTTATTTATTATTGTGGATGTCGCCCTGGGATTAATTGGCAGTTATATATGGACTTTTGTATAGATTGGTAAGTTGCTTCTTTCCAAGTTGGGTCGCACTAGTTTATCCACCAACCCCACACGCCCCCTGCCACCCTGCCATTCTTTTCCTCAACTCCTTCGGGAGTGGGATAGAAAAAGACGGAGCGCTCGTCCCACCTGTGCTGAATTTTCATAAAGACCAGACTAGCGCATCTTTGTCAGCTTTAACTTGTCTTCATTGCAAAACCGTGGATCTTAAAAGGGCCGATTCCGTCTACACATAACAGAACAATTTGATTTAAACATGACTCTGTTTGTAAAAAAAAAAAAAAAAAAAAAAAAAAACAAGGATCTGATCTGCTAACAGGAGGAAAGTAGGATGTCCCTAGGCTTGAGATTTGCAATCCTAGTCCGATGTTTCCGAGAGCAAATTTCCTAGGCTTATTTCTCTTAAGTGATTCCCTGTAATACTTGGAA
>JANJGK010000041.1:13642053-13669553 GCA_039081455.1 Macrobrachium rosenbergii
TGCGTGTGTGTGTGTGTGTAACTTACTTTTACAGAATATATTTAGGGTTTTCTTTAAAGGTTTGCTACAAATGCGCCCCACGTAACAGTGTTCGTCTACCGATTTTTCAGATCTTTATTCACACCTTCGTCAAAATTTAATATACTTGATCTTGACCTTTGACCTAACTCCTCGTGAAATCCATAAACATAATATAAATACCAGAGCCCAGTTCAGACCGCAGAAAAAAAAGAGCCTGAAGGTTCTCGTGAAATTCGCATAGAGTAAGTTCTTGAACTCTCCCTACATCGCACAAGAACTTGAAGGTTTGGGTTTCGACTCATATCTTCAATAAAAAAAAAAATTAAATAAATTTTTAATTTTTTTTTTTTTTATAAAGCAGACGTGAAAATAAACTAGGTGGAGGCATTGGCCCCTCCATAAGTAATATTGAATGTAAATATGACGAGAATATTAGCAGCATTTCAAGTCTAGCTTCCTCTCCTCTAAAACGGCAAAAGCCTAGATTAAACCAAAAACTATTCAGGTTTCAAGCGGCTGCGTCTGTAACACAGATCTTCTGAATGGGACCGACAGGTCTTCCAGTAATTGTTAGAGTGAGACATGACTTCAAAGAAGTGAAGACCAGGAAATGAAAATAATTTCGCGTTGAAATGAGCTCTAGTTAGGAAGAACACATCCGTCCTTCACGGAAAGACATCCGCAGGGAACGGGAGAGAGAGAGAGAGAGAGAGAGAGAGAGAGAGAGAGAGAGAGAGAGAATGTGTCAGCGGTGTTCGGATGAGTTAGAATTCATGAACGTAATTGCGGAACAGAAACCAGGATTTGCTGTCGCGTACGAGGAAAGTAGCATGCTGGTGTAATGAGAGCGTGCAGGCATATATGTGAGAGCGTGGCTGCTTGCATGCACTGGTGTCTTAACTCTGGTTGCATGACACCGAGAATCTATGGTCGGCTCTTCACGAATTACTACTGAAATATTCATGTTTTCTTTTTAATTTTCTTCATCGTCGCGGATATGTAAACCCGATGTTGCCCTGTCATTGTCTGCTTATTTGATCGATCTGTTTATCTGTAACTTTTCGTGGAGCAATTGTTATCATGATGCCCAAAAACCTGACCTTCTGACTCCTGATGTCGGCAAGGTTTTAACCTTAGTTATTGCGGCAAATGTTATATACCATCCTCTGTTATAACTTTCTCTCCTTTTAGCCCATGGTTTTACAATGAAGTTTTAAACAAATGAAAAACTAAGTTTCTTCTTATCTTCCATCGTCAGGAAAAAGGCCATAATCTTCGGCTCTCCTTTTCAACTAACTGTTCTCTCGGCGATTTTAATGCTCCCGATTCAGCTACTTCAACCCTGTATAATCCCGTCGCCTCTTTAATATTCTCTGTTTACAAGGTCAGAAGGGTTCTTGCACCTTTCAAGACTGACAGGGTATCTGGGCAGGAACATTTCTGCCTGATATTTTAAGGAAACTTTCTCTAGTCCAGCCTGTCTGTGAGAGGTAACCGCTCTAATCCTTATATTACTTTAAATTCTACTATCTCTAAGGTGTCTGAAACTTAGCTCACATTTTCTAAATAACTTGACTTCACCTCTGTGCTTCTGAATCACCAGTATGGCTTCCATGGGGTATGGTCCATTTATGACCTACTTTCCCTATATCACTGACGGCTGGGCATCTCTGCTAGACTCTAGAGAATCATTTATCAGTCTTGAAGTACCCAAGTAGTTTGACAGAACTTGGCGTAAGGGTCAGTTAGTGAAACTTCTCTCTTTGTATTTATTTCCAGCTTTTTACCCAGTCGCTTTCCTGTATACCTGTTTTCGTTGACAGAACAGCATCTGCTCCCTCCTTAGTCACAGGTGGTGGTTTTAAAGGCTCTGTTCTGCCATATACCCTTTTATTCCCCTTCTTCAGTGACCTCCATTTTGCCTCTTCATAAACATGCTTTTTCTGATGATTCAGTGTTACAAATTAACTTCCCTCTTCATTTGACGTTACTCAGTTTTGAATTATTTTATCCTCATCTTTTTACTCAAATTTGTGAACTTATCTAAATGGCGATTCCACGATCTAAATAAATCCAAGGGTTTGAAGATTCAGTTTTTTCCTGTTTCTCTGTCTCCTCTCAGTCCAATTCTTCAATTCATTTATTACTGAAAATTAATTTAAAACATCTCTTCTATTAATACTTTGGTGTCCAGGTTGATTTTAGTTTGTCGATGAAAGATTACAATGTTAAAATTGTTCAAAGTGCCTTTAAAAATTGGATGTGTTGTTTAAATGCCGAAGTCGTATCTTAGTCATAGTTATTGACCCCTAGGGTAGGCATTGCTGCCAAAACAACAGCTACTTTTTCCTCCTGCCGCTATTCGTCTGATAATGTACTCTCCAGAGGTCGTGTTCATACGCCATAGGAGATCAACACAGCTATGGCAGAAACCTTTTCTGGAATTTGTATAATATCTATTTGTTGTGTAATTTTTGAGGTACATTTGTATACAATAATTGATTATATTTTAATTTTGTAAGTACATCATAAGTATTAACTGGTAACCAGTGCTGAGCAACAGTACACAGTTGCTTGTCAGATCAAGCTTACTCCTCCTGGTATGTTGAATGCTGACCCAAACACCTGCGGTTCAAAACAGGTGTTTGTATTCGGATGCCTATCAGATTTACGGTGTAGGAGACTATTCATTTATACTACCAGCTTCATAACAGCGGGATCATTCTTCACAGCACTTAATTTTATATATATATATATATATATATATATATATATATATATATATATATATATATATATATATATATATATATATATATATATATATGTATATATATATATATATATATATATATATATATATATATATATATATATATATATATTCCAATCTGTGAATAAACGAGAATTGTACCTGCACTGCGTTTCAACTAATCTAACAGACGTGATGAAATATATATATATAAAAAACAGATCTCTTTCGTAAAAAGTAAAATGGCCTGTTCCGTGCTTGAATCATGCTGACAGAAGTGACTGACTCTTAATCATAAAACTTAGAATTTATTTTTCCAGTGTTGGTATTGTTGTTCCGTTTGAAATTCCCTTTGATTAATGACAACAAGATAATGGTGAAATATGTTTCAAACTTTTGATCAGAAACTTTTTGTATGCAGCACCAATAAACTCGGTCAGAACCCAGTGATGACAACTGAATCTCAGCATGCGCTGTGTACTGTTTAGCATTTCATTCTAGTACGTTCATCGCACAGTACTTAAATTAATTTTCTCACTGCTGCCAATGCTTAAGGTAAACTAATAACTTGCAGAAAAGACCAGGCACTAACAAGAGAAAGTTCTCTTACACAGTACTGAAGATGCTGTAGAGAAAGTTCTCTTACACAGTACTGAAGATGCTGTAGAGAAAGTTCTCTTACACAGTACTGAAGATGCTGTAGAGAAAGTTCTCTTACACAGTACTGAAGATGCTGTAGAGAAAGTTCTCTTACACAGTACTGAAGATGCTGTAGAGAAAGTTCTCTTACACAGTACTGAAGATGCTGTAGAGAAAGTTCTCTTACACAGTACTGAAGATGCTGTAGAGAAAGTTCTCTTACACAGTACTGAAGATGCTGTAGAGGACTTTGTATACTCCTGGACTGATGTGCAAGGCTCAGTCGGATTGGTACCATTTACTATTGTCGTTGTTTATGTGGACGTTTCCTTAAACATTAATGAATCCCAGGGCTTCTGACTTTTCTCTACCTTGACTCAGTGATTTTAATGGATTTATTGAAACTTTCATGCCGTATATTGTCCTTAGTTTTATATACTTTGCGTTTAGTACTTCTAATTCCCAGGACCCCACCAAAAAAAAAAAAAATGAAAGTGGAAGGAAAAACATCACGTTTCTCTCCAAAATGAAGTGACAGATCTACCTTCGAAAGATGGAAGGTAGGTTAAAGAGTAGTGAAAATCGGAAACGCGAAGAGCATTCCCAACCTTGGTGGAGGGAGAAAACGAAAATAATCGCCGTACCGAACAATATGAACCTAACTGGTTTCTGTAGAGTAAATGCAGACAGCAGTGTCCTAACGGGTCTGTCTATCTGTTTGGGTCAAAACTTGTAACCCAATTTTCGACCTGTTCCCTTCGCCCGATGGACTTGAAATTTTGCATGGTTACTCAGTCCCGGTGACAATACAACCTGGCATGATCAGCAGGTCAGCAGTGACCTCTAGTGACCCTACAGTGACCTCTCCTAGTATCTCAGGATTTGTATAATTCTTTGGTTTTTTAAACCTTCTTTGACTCGGTAGAATAAGTTAATAACTACGGATTTTTCAAACCTTCTTTGGCTCGACAGGATATCACGTTCAATTCCGTTAACTACAATCGTAAATCGGTTACAATTCCTGTCAAAACTGAAAAGTGTAAAATTAAAAAATAATTTTTTTTAAACATACTTTTATTAAAATGCACCAAGAAGTAAAAAAAAATTTTTTGAGACACCAAGGACTTTCTTACAATTAATCATGTCTACAAAAGTAAAAGCGTGGGCGCCAAACATGGTAGGAAATGCTACAAGAAAAGAAATATATATATTTTTTTATTTCTTGTAGCGTTCCTTCCATGTTTGCCGCCCACGTTTTTATTTTTGTAGACATGATTAATTGTAAGGAAATCTTGGAGTCTCAAAAAATTATTTTTTACTTTTTAGTAGTGCACTTTAACAAAAGCATGTTTTAAACATTTTTTTTACATTTTTTATTAGAACTCAACAGAACAGTTAAGAAAACAGTAGTTAAAGAAAAGAATTAGAGAAATCACCTAGGTGCAGAGAGAGAGAGAGAGTATTAGGGTTCTTGTCATTAATTGGTCATTATAACAATTTGATGTAGGGAATGAAGAATATATATTTAAAAACATGGGGATTCAGAAAAATCTTTCGCGCTCTTCTGCTAAAGAGGCTGTTTTGCTAACAGTTGTATATGAACATAATTTTTTTCCTGAAATTGCAGTTTTATTCAAGTTTTTTTGTCTCCGTTTCTCAGTTCTTATGGAGTAAATTATATATGAGGTTATACGATTTATGAGTATGCGTGCGTGTTCAGTGTGACTGAAGTGTCCTTTGATAAATAAAAAAAAAAGGAAATCTGAAGACTTTTTCCTCTTTAATTTCGAGAAATAATGCCACCTCAATAGAAACCAAATTATATATAATTTGCAATTCATTTCGTTTTTTCATTTAAAAAAATTTAAGTACTCTTTTCCAGACAACTTAATATTCTCCTTCCTCGACAATGTCACTGACGCAGACGAAAACATAAAAAAAGTAAAAAAAAAAGTAAAAGGGGTCTGTATATGGAACAGAAGTAAATGAAAATGGGTAACTCATTTACGAAAGCAGTCGTTTACACCAAGACAATTACCAATCACTTCAGCAAACCGAGTGCCCCTGCAGTTTCCCAGAACTGAAAGTAACCTTATGAATTTTACAGCGACTGTAATGACTGTAATGAGTCTGAAAGATGCGATGTAACGCGTTATCTGCAATTGCATGTCAACAGACGTTTCTTTATTTCCTGCCGAGCCTCGTCAGCTATTGAGGTCCCTCCAAGTCGTTCGTCACGCAACTTACTCCCGTCCATTTTTTGTCTCCATTCATTGGGTAATTTTTTTTCTCTTTTCGGTTTCTCATTTCGGAAATGGAAATGCCATTCCTTGCCTTTGTGTTGTTTAATGCTAATGCTTTTTGGGGTTTAAAAGTCCTTCTTTTATTGTTCCGCGTAAGTTCTGTTTTTTTTTTTTTATTGTTTATTGGGAAGTGATATCGCTTTGAAGCGCTTAACCACAGTCTAAAGTTTTAGAAGCCGTTATGGGTTTGATTTTCGACCAAGATGGTATCATCAGATCGATAAGCTTCCCACTTTTTAAAAATACGAGGTAATTTATTATTATTATTATTATTATTATTATTATTATTATTATTATTATTAGTAGTAGTAGTAGTAGTAGTAGTAGTAGTAGTAGTAGTAGTAGATATACATTATATTCCATGTATATGTAAGGTGAGATGTAAATTTAAATAAAATCAAATATAGAATGAAATGCTCCTTACATCTTCGCCCCCTCTCTCTCTCAGCCTTGTCGCTCTTTGCACAGAAAGATAAGAAGCTGTGATCATGAGTGTAACTTCTAACACAGTTTTAAAATTTGAGTATTAAATTTAATTTTAATAGCCCCGTGTTTAACCAGATCACATGCGTCACTTAATACGAAACGAAGTCTGAGCAGAAATCTATTGCAACTGTTGTTTTAGATCTAACGAAGTGAGTCTAATTTGACACCACAAGTACCTACTGTAATCGTTTCTTAAAAATACGCCTGGAGGGAAGAACAGTACAAGTTAAATTCTCGTGTTACATGTTTCTTTCTTGTCATTAGCATGAAAAGTTTTTTTTTTTTTTTTTTTTTTTTGTCGTTCTCAGTGCATCGTCTAATATGCTTTCATTATGTTTTAATTGCTTGCCTGTATTCCTAATTATATCTCTTTCGCCACCACCATGTTCAGGGTACTTGTACGAAATGGTCTTGAAAATATGGGTATGACTACAGATTACTTTACTTTATCGCTACGGCGAGAATAAAGATGTACGGTATAAAATGTGTATTTCGTGTACCCACAAATATATACTTTATCAATATTGGAAATGACAATCTTTCTATTCACACATTTAATATTTCAGTCACACAGAGATGAATATAAAGCTTATAATATTTACTGTTAAAGCTTTAGGTATAACAACCTAAATTATTATTTATGCAGCTCATTATCCGACGAACTCACGAGGCGATAAGTTATTACCCCTTGTAACAAACATGTCGGGAACTTACCACACTCATGTCACAAACAGGTTGAAAACAAGTCAGCGACCCTGACTGGAGAACGAACATTTGGGAAATGCTGAATAACCGTATGAACACCGGGGAGAACTAGCAAAAAGTTTCTGACTTGTATTCAACATGTTTGTGAGGTCTGTGTGATAGGTTACCGACTTATGTTCACGGCATGTTTTACTGCAATGTGAACGCACACTTTTTGGTTCCATGGATTGCTTAACATTCCCGCAGTCGTTTTCCATAAGTATGAATTAGTTACGGTGTATTGTTCTTGGAGAAAAAAAGTCGCCTTTTTTTCCTTTTCTTTTCTCGTTAATGTACGAATTTCAGTATCTTTCGTAGTGAGCATTCTCTATTTTAATGTGACTTCTTCTTTTTCTGGAGGTCGGGAATTAATTAGAACATCTACAGTAGATGGGGTCATGTCGTTCTTCGTCAAAACGAGTATGATGACATTCAGTCCTTCGCAAAGGTTATCTTCCTAAATATATATATATATATATATATATATATATATATATATATATATATATATATATATATATATATATATATATATATATATATATATATATATATATATATATATATATATATATATATATATATATATATATATACATGCATACTATATATACAGTATATATATGATATATATATATATATATATATTATATGATTGCATATATATATAGGCCTATATGCAATATGATTTGAGTAACGAGCAACATGCGCATATACATATGTTTCAGGATCTGTACTTTCCAAATATTCATATTGGTGGAGGAACGACTGGATATTTTACTTGATGAAACAAAAGACATCCATGAAACCTCTTTATACGTATGTCTACGAGTGATAGACATAGATGTATATATAATACATACATATACATATATATATATACACACATATTCATAGACTGATAGACATAGATGTATATATAATATATATATATATATATATATATATATATATATATATATATATATATATATATATATATATATATATATATATGAGAATGTCGTTCATCTCGTAGACACATGTATAAAGAAATTTCATGGTCTTTTATTTCCTTTAGTAAAATATCGAGGCGTTCCTCCATCAATATAAATATTTGGAAGTATAATCCTCAAACATATGTATATGTGCTTGTTGCTTGTTACTCTATCACATTGCAATTTGGCAGAGTATCAAATGATTACTGTGAGTTTTGCTACCTGACATTTTCCTAAAATAAAATTTCCGTTGGGACGAAAAGGAATGAAAATAAGAAAATTGAAACTCACTTTAGAATGAACAATAATTTTGTATAATAAAGTCTCCAAATTGAATGTAAGAAGGACAATTATACGTCATTTTAGTCTTGACTAGAAAATTAAAATAGTTCACTCCCTGTCTAAAAGAACCCGTACGATCTGCTTTCATTATTTTTTTTTTCTTACTCATGGCCTATTAAATACGTACCCTACACTGCTTTTATTTCAAGCAACCTAAAGCACCGGCGAACCCATGGGAGTATTCTAGGGCCGACGCTATTACGAAGGCGTTGCGAAGCTTAGACCGATATTTAACCATCTGCTTGTGGAGAATGAGACCATTAAACTCTTCACATTGCATGGAATGTCGCGCCCTGGGCGTTCGTTTTGTGCATATAAGTTAAAGTTTAATTAACCCCGAGGCCCACCCAGACCCGTTAAAGTGAAGAAAGAACTCGTATGCCGGCAAAAAAAAGCCCTCCTCGCTAGAACAGCTCTGCATTGGTTTAATTTTGCCAAATTAGCGCAGATTTGGCGGTTTCTCAGGCGTGGCCGTGTAATGCCTCCCAACCGCCCTAACAACATCCCAAACAATTCTCGTGCCATAAATCATGAGAAGAACGAGAGAAGGGCTGTTGACAAAAGAGGTATTGTTCCACTCAAGGCAACGGCTTAATTAGCAACGAGGATGAAAAATGGTCCGTATCTGACAGAGGGGTAAAGGAAAGTGTTGCAAAGGATATCATTTGAACTCAGCGGTGACTCGTCAAAATGCTACACACCCTTTGCAGAAGAGACAAAAATATAGTCTCGGATAAAGCGATGTCAAGCTACATTACTTTGGCAATGCTTTCAAATCGTGGTAAAAACGATTGCAGGCACACTTTCAACTTGAAAGATTTACTGAGTTCGTAGTACGATAAAGCTGCTGTCATTCTGACATTGAAAGATGCACACCTGGTATTGCAACCAAACTATCCTTCTGTCAAAGAGAAATAGTTAAAACTTGGATTTCTTATTCATCTAAAATACTTAAGTAATATTCAGGTTCTAATGCTATGGGTGTTTTTTTTTTTTTATTTAGGTGTTATAAATGGCATTAACCTGAACTCACTGTATTGAAACCAGGTGTTATAAATGGCATTAACCTGAACTCACTGTACAGTAGCCATATTCTAAAATCAACATATTCTATATGAACCAGAGTATCACTGTATCAGAGACTGTCATATTGGGATAGAATGCCTTGAAAGTTCCAATGACCATCCTTTTCTAGGAAGGGTATAAGTTCAAGAAATGCTTCATTCAGACTTAAAATTTAAGCCTCTTAGGATGTTCATATTACTGACCGTAATATGACCTGAATAAAATCTTTGCACTTACACGAATTTTATCAGTAGAGCGTTCTTCTTTAAATATAGAAGACACTTTTCTTTAAAAAAAATACTCTTTAAAACTTGCAGAATAGACTGTTGTTATCATTCACATCATTCAGTATTTTGTATATTTCTAGACTCTAGGATTCCTTAAATAATGTGATTGCAGTCTTCGTTGGGAAAGGACAAATCCACAGGCAGCATTATTCCTTTGGGGTATCAAGCTGGGATTGAACTAACTTCAGGGCCAATTGGTTACTTTTGCTCCGAGAAAGGAAATAGTATTCTGTTATATATCGGAACTGTATTGTTATGAATTTACGTTCATATACACACAGCTGACCTGAATGTATGTACCCTAACTTTAGAATTGAATTGAATATAGAGGTCATTCAGCGCTGAAGCGGAAATTGACAGGAGAAGGTTTGAAAGGTGTAACAGGAGGAAAACCTCGTAGTTGCACTATGAATCAATTGTTAGGAGAGGGTGGAAAGTAAGATGGAAGAAAGAGAGTATGAAAGGAGGTACAGTAAAAGGAACGAAAGCGGTCGCAGCTGGGGGCCGAAGGCACGCTGCAAAGAGCCTTAAGCAATGCCTACAGTGCACCGCATGAGGTGCACTGACGGCACTGTACCTCCCTACGGGGCCTAACTCTAGATCTTATCATATCATCTTCTTTCATTTTATCAGAAAAAGAGAAATCCAATATAAATGACTCTGGCAGCCTGGTATCAAGGATCAAAAGCAAACCTTGCTGGTGGATTAGAATCCATTGATGGTAAGCCAGATTCACATTGGATCTACCAAAGACCGCTGAGTACGTAGAAGATTTTCCTCTTTATTTTTTCTTTTAATTCTCCTTTTGTTGAACACCGTTTTCCTAGACCTCACCTACTTTTCTCCACTCCAAAGCCTACTTGTCCCAAAATCGTCTCCCGATAAAGACACTAATTACAATAAATCAACCTTAAAGATATAATATTTAAACAGTTTGTCCCTGTCTTATGTAAATGTATAGAGTATGCATATGTAAAGAACAGGAAAAACATAATGGAAAAAGAATGCCTGCAGTGCTTCTATATTAACTTTGCGAAATATTCTTGAGAGACCTCTCTTCCCATTATTATTATTATTATTATTATTATTATTATTATTATTATTATTATTATTATCCAAGCTGTGGCCCTAATAAGAAGAACAGAAAGCTACAATCCCAAGTCCCCCAGTAAGAAAAACAGCCCACTGGTTTTAATCTGGTCTAAATGACAATAAAACGGTATTCCAAAAAGTTCAGGTGTTCTTCGCAAAACAAGAAGTACTTTGCTGACTCTTCGCTGCTGATAATATCTGTTTGTACGTTCGTTAGCAGTGTGCTTTCAATCTGTTACATATAATGCAGATTTTTGCTGTGTACCAGTCCTCTTGAAGTTGTCTAAATTAAACGAAGTCGGTCAGGATTTATACCTTTTGTTACAGTTCTTCTTCTGTATGATACAGTTATGTCAACATATATATATATATATATATATATATATATATATATATATATATATATATATATATATATATATATATATATATATATATATATATATATATATATGTATATATATATGTATATATATATATATATATATATATATATATATATATATATGTATATATCTATCTATCTATATATATATATATATATATATATATATATATATATATATATATATATATATATATATATATATATATATATATATGCATGTATAATTAAGTCTCACGCATTACATCTGGGGTTCCAGCACGTTTCTAATTATTGATTCCCCGAACGCTAATTCGTTCATTTCGCTTTGATTTTAGTTACTACCAATAAATTCTTTATATATCTATTGAACTTTATTTATGGCTTCTTTCTCAACCCTCCGCTAATAAGTCAACGAGAGTTCGCAACACGGAAAATTGGGGGTTGTAGAGCTTTAAATACCTTGCTCCACCTGTTGGCAGTTTTTTTAATTTTTTTTTTAATTTTTTTTACAATTCCACTAATGAATTCCAACTGGGTAATTTTCTGCACAGAGTCGAACCTCATTACAGTACCGAGCCTACCAGTTGGATTTTTCATTAATTAAGGAGGAAAAAATCTTTCAAGTATAATGACTTTTATTCTTTTCGGTGAAGAAGTAATAGGGAAGTAGTAATATAATCGCAAAAGTTAATTTTTTCCTCTCATAGCTATAGGCATATTGTGTTCCAATACATTGGTTATGAAATAAGATTTACGAGCAATAAAATGCCGGTAGTTGGCACAACTTATTTCTTTTTCCGGTCAAGACTCTAGGCAGATTTAATTTTAATGTGCACATTTCCATTCATATTTAATGAAAACATTTCCCGGTCGGTTATATACTCAGCACTAAATTTCCATCATAAAATTGAAGACTGTTTTTTTTTTTTTTTTTTTGCTAAAATATGAACAGTGTCTTCTCAACTGTGACTGCAACGCCTAAATTTCGTGTTATTTATTTTATCTCAAATTATGCCTTTATTTGATAATAATCAGATATACGCAAGCCACTCCCCCGTCTTACTG
Organism: Macrobrachium rosenbergii; assembly: GCA_039081455.1. Classification (NCBI taxonomy): domain Eukaryota; kingdom Metazoa; phylum Arthropoda; class Malacostraca; order Decapoda; family Palaemonidae; genus Macrobrachium; species Macrobrachium rosenbergii. The sequence continues at coordinate 13,654,194 of JANJGK010000041.1, forward strand.
TCATACCTGTCAACTTGCTATCAGTCTACTGTGAACAAATACATAATACATATATATATATATATATATATATATATATATATATATATATATATATATAGAAATCATCAACACACAATCACGTGTGGAACAGAAATAAATTTCTGACTCACGTCGGGATCGAACCCAGGTCTCTCAGGTGGAAAGCAAGGGCATTATCCACTGGGCCATACAAGTCTAAAAGAAGTTGGAACCTGAGAGCAACTGCACCCAAGGAATTACCTGGGCAAGCTAACTGCTTGCATACCAGCGAGTTTTCCCCAACTTCCCGACTCAGCAATGACCCAATAGACAACATTTCATTCGAATTATCCCTTCTGAGTGAATAGGATAGAAATCATCAACACACAATCACGTGTGGAACAGAAATAAATTTCTGACTCACGTCGGGATCGAACCCAGGTCTCTCAGGTGGAAAGCAAGGGCATTATCCACTGGGCCATACAAGTCTAAAAGAAGTTGGAACCTGAGAGCAACTGCACCCAAGGAATTACCTGGGCAAGCTAACTGCTTGCATACCAGCGAGTTTTCCCCAACTTCCCGACTCAGCAATGACCCAATAGACAACATTTCATTCGAATTATCCCTTCTGAGTGAATAAGATAGAAATCATCAACACACAATCACGTGTGGAACAGAAATAAATTTCTGACTCACGTCGGAATCGAACCCAGGTCTCTCAGGTGGAAAGCAAGGGCATTATCCACTGGGCCATACAAGTCTAAATGCCCTTGCTTTCCACCTGAGAGACCTGGGTTCGATCCCGACGTGAGTCAGAAATTTATTTCTGTTCCACACGTGATTGTGTGTTGATGATTTCTATCTTATTCACTCAGAAGGGATAATTTGAATGAAATGTTGTCTATTGGGTCATTGCTGAGTCGGGAAGTTGGGGAAAACTCGCTGGTATGCAAGCAGTTAGCTTGCCCAGGTAATTCCTTGGGTGCAGTTGCTCTCAGGTTCCAACTTCTTTTAGACTTGTATGGCCCAGTGGATAATGCTTTCCACCTGAGAGACCTGGGTTCGATCCCGACGTGAGTCAGAAATTTATATATATATATATATATATATATATATATATATATATATATATATATATATATATATATATATATATATATATACATTCATATATGTGTGTGTGTACATATATATACATTATTAAATTTTTTGTTGTTTCCGTCAAGGCTTCTTCAGGGACACTGGGTCCGTTTTATTGCTTCTGAGGAACAGAAGCGAAACACCTTATGGAGAACAGAGTACGGACTCACGGCAGCCTCCGCGAGAAATCAAGCAATTACTCACCGAAAGTAGCGGTTAATTGTCTCGATTGGCCTCTTTGCCAAACATCGTACCACGATGCCGCGGTCTGATGGACGGGAAAAAAAGATCGGCGCGCCTAGATCATTCAGAATAAGGAAAAATTTTGCATAGTCAGCCAATTGTGTACTTCTCTTTGCATTTATATCCGGTGAATGGATGCACGAAGGTGTTGAACGCCCAATATTTAACGCCCTTGTGGAGAAAACACCTCGGGGGAAATTTTAGAAATTCGACGGATCATTTGGAGGCAAAAAGTTCGTTCGCATTAAAAAAAATATGCTGTAAATTAAACGGAAAAATTTCATGTTAATTAATAGGTTCGTCTACGGAGACGTTAGGATTTCAGTTTGAGGATACGCCCCTTGTGATTCCAGAGATCTGGAGGAATGTAACCGTTATGTAGTCATGTCTAAGAGGAATCACCGCTTAGTTAGTTTTCCTTCTGAAAGATTATTCCTGTTAAGATGTGAGATGGATACCCTCCGGAACATCTGTAATTCAAGGTTGAAACTGGAAGTGGAATATAAAATTTAGGCCAAGGGCCAAGCTCTGGGATCTGTGAGATCATTCAGGACTGAAAGGGAAATTAAGAGTAAAAAAAGTTTTAAAGGTTTAACAGGAGGAAGATCTCGGAGTGCACCATGAAACAATTGTTAGGAGAGGTGGAAAGTAAGATGGAAGAAAGGTAATATGAGCGGAGGTACAGTAAAGGGAATGAAAGGCGTTGGAGCTAGGGGCCGAAGGGAAGCTACAAAGAACCTTAAGTAATGTCTACAGTGCACCGCCTGAGGTGCAGTAATGGCACTACCCGCCCGCCGGGTCGTAACCTAATTAAAGGTACATTTACCCAAACGGTTTTTTTTAGGTAATTATCCATGAAAATTATTCCTAATTCTATAGATAAACCTTTGTGAAATTTCATTGCGAAATAGAATGACCCGGTGAGTTCTCAGTCAAAAAAAAAAAAAAAAAAAAAGACAATTACAATGTCAGATTCTGAAGTAATACTTAACACTTTTGAACTACAGAAACAGGAATTCTAGACTCTAGAGGAACAAACAAGTGAAAACTTACAATATCAGTCAGAAGTACCCTGCCACTTTTAAAGCTTCGTCTGAATTAACATATCCAATCATCCTTCACTATAAAGGAAAATATCCATTAAAATATTAGGCTCTCAGCGTCCGAGGAAATATCCTAGCCGGAACTGTCAAACCCGAATTTGCAGCGTCTGAATAAAAAGGAAGAATTCTGCAACTCTGCACACTAGATTAATAGCGCTCCTTTGATCCGACGCTAATTTTGCGAAATTGCCGTCGATTCGCCCTCGTCTCGGGCGTAACGGTATAATGCTTCGTAACCGCTTGTAATAACACACATAATTATCTTTCTTACATATATCACTGCTAACCAAAGGAAAAGAAATTACGTGCCGTTAAATCTCAGAGCATTAAGCCTGCTGTTAGTGGTTGGTATCCGCCCAGAAAAGTGGGTGAGGATTACATTTTTTTTGTGCTTTAAATGTTGTTTTAAGATAGGTATAGTCTGCATTAACTAACAAAATATACTTTTATTGATTGTATTTTACAGATATTGAGATTGTATTTTTGTAGAAAAACGTACGATTTGCATTGACTAAAGAAATATACTTTTGTATTTTTTTTAGAAAAACGTACTTTTATTAATTATATTTTACAGATATTGAGATTGTAATTTTTCTAGAAAAACGTACGATTTGCATTAACTAAAGAAATATACTTTTGTTAATTATATTTTACAGATATTGAGATCATAACTTTCCTAGAAAAACTAATTTGTCCACTTGTGCTTCTTGGATAGCAGGTAATTATGTAATGAACGCTTACGAAAACGTTAACACTTTTTAATTTGCCTCAGGTGTCTTGAGCTGAACTTGAGTTTAAAATACAGCTTGGATCCTTGACGACGAAAATCGGTTCTGTTAGGGAGTAGTATTGCAAAATAAATTGATAAAAAAAAAATAAATCTCTTATCCGCTCCCAAAAATTTATTACAGTTCACAAACCAATGATTGCGCCAGGTAGAAGTTTTAAGGCCAGTTTTAAGTGAACTGAAGTACTGGGACCTATGAGGTCATTCAGCGCTGGAAAGGGAATTGAGAGGAGGTAGGTCTGAAAGGTGTAACAGGAGGAAAACCTCGCAGTTGCACTATGAAATATTTGTTAAGAGAGGGTGGATAGCGAGATAGAGGAAAGACAATATGAATGGAGGTACAGTAAAATGAGTGAAAGGGGTTGCAGCTAGGGGCCGAAGGGACGCTGCAAAGAACCTTTAGTAATGCCTACAGTGCACCGCATGAGGTCCACTGAGTTTACAAGGCTACCTTATTGATCAATATATTTCATTTATCTCTTTCTTATCTCTTTCTATATAGCTATTTATTCGAGCATTTTATTTGTTTAATTTTTTTATATTTTCATAAGTACTCTTTTATAGTTCTGTCACAAAGTATCATTGTTGTTGACTTTAAGAAATCTATTCGTTTTTAGAGGCTAGGGAGTCATGTTGATGGTTTTCTGCCATATTCTGTAAGAAACTGGGCGCATCAAGATCACAGTATTAAATTCTTATCATTAAGTTGGGGCACCAAAACACATCCTAGGCATATTTTTTCATAGCAAGCTTTATGTGATGATTTTTCTTTGGTTTATTTACCTTCAAGATTACAAATCCTTAGGACGAAAGCATCAGATACCTGGTTCATATTCTAGTGACTGAGTGATCGCCAGTCATCCGCATGTCGCGTCTGATACAAAGATATATTATTCATAGAAAAAATTCAGTATAGAGAATATGAAAAGCTCTATAAAATATAAAGTTCCTGACTGTAAATACGTTTGCTCGCAGAAATCACCATGTGAATTATTCTAAAATGCTTTTTAATCTTCTTTTAACGTGCTTTTTTCCCATTTGTATGGGGTAAGCACGGTGCCTTCTTTTTGAAGGACTTTGATTTGGCTTTTGGGATAGACCGTAGTCTCGATCGGCTGCCCTGCCTGTCATTGCTTACACCCCGGTAGCGTTTGCACATGTATTATACCAGTCACCAGCCCCCTTTCTCCCAGCAGCGAGAAGTTGTTGCGAGGTTAGGTCGACAGTCGAGACGCATGAGGTGTCTTATGTTTTTAGGAGATGTTGGAGTGGTTTTGTGTGTGTGTGTATTAGTCTGTAACACCCATTTGAGCTAAAACAAATATATATATATATATATATATATATATATATATATATATATATATATATATATATATATATATATATATATATATATATATATATATATATGTAGAATCTACTGGTCACTTTTACCAGACACATATGTAATTCTAATAGCCACAATGCCCTTCTCGTAGCCAGGTCGGCAACGTAACCTCCTTGTGAATATGGTAACGCGGGTTCGATTCTCGCGACCGCCATTCACAGGCTCTTCAGTTTCTTCCGTCTGGATATTTTCGGCTTCGTAGTTACAAGCATATCCAAAAAAGTGCGAAGAATTCGAGAAGTTAAGAGGGCATTGTGGCTATTAGAATTACATATATATATATATATATATATATATATATATATATATATATATATATATATATATATATATATATATATATATATATATATATATTATATATATATATATATATATATATATATATATATATATGTATATATATACATACATACATACATACATACTTTGACTTATTCGTATCCATATTGTTCATGTAGTATTTCTTCTTAAATCTCGTGTACGATTGCCTAACAAAGCAATGGAGAAGACCCAAATAACGATGATGGCGCGAAGTCCCGACGTACCTTTCATACTACGTTCTTACTCCCCTTATCTGCTCTCGTTTCCCCCGGCGAAAATCAGAGCTGAAATTAAAAGGAAAATGGCCGTACGTGAGTTGTTACACCTGCATATGAAAGGAAGTGCTCAATTTAAGTGGAAGGTTGAAGTGGTTCTCTAACAAAGCCAAATGAGGTCCATTTCCCGAAGCTCTGCTGAGATTTACAGGGTACAACAGCACTGGCTGCGGTGAAGACGTTTTCTGAAATAATGAAAACACTATACTCATGAATGCATGTTTAGTTTTGCTTGGAAATACACAGTTGGAATTTGCAGAATAATTTATTCAGCTTCAAAAACTCTAGTTTGGAAAATTAGAAACAAAAGTATTCCTTGGCTTTACAGTAAATTAGTTATACTTTCCAATATTAAATGGGAAGTAGCCTTCAACTCCGAGACATACGGGATACGCTAGGATTTTGTATCATGAATATTCTCCACTGTCAACGTCAGTGCTTTTAGTTTAAGTCGTTAATGAGAACTATTCGTCAACTTTGAGAGAAGGAACACTGTTCTGAGAAGTTAAGTAAATTGACAAAATTCCTATGATTTAAAAAAATATTCATAATTGTAAGCATAACAATACATTAGCTTTAAAAAGATAAAATCTCTTGTTAAAACAGAACATACGTTTCCATTGTATTTAAATGTAGGGAAATGAATTCAACTTTTCGACATTTTCTTAATCACTGCGAAGAATGATTGAACTGAAAGTTTTAATTAGATTTTCTTTGACTAGTAACATAAGTAGATAGTTTTAAAGCAGACAAAGTTAATAGAGAATATATTTTATAAGTATGCAATTTGTACAAAATAGAAAGGAGTGTCACACTCAGTTTGTCACTATTTTTAAGATACTGGCGCTACTATCTGTTTCTAAATGAACGTATCTTGAAGCCTATGTTTAATTAGACTTTTGTATATAGCATGCCATAATAATAGGAAACAGTTGCGCATTTGCAGTAATCAATCATATGGACGAGAAGGTCACAAGGCGGAAGATGTGGCACAAAAATGGTTTGAGATCGTGGGTTATACACCTAAAATCTCCTCGAGTGCTTATAAGCGCCTATCCCCAACAAGGAAAACATGCGCCGAAGTTTCTTCGGCGCAATCGAGTTTTCTGTACAGCCGCCAAAGCGTATAATCAAGCCCACCGAAAATACATCTATCCTTTCGGTGGTCTCGGTATAATGCTGTATGAGCCGCGGCCCATGAAACTTTAATCACGGCCCCGTGCTGGCCTATCCTAAATCGTTGCCAGAAGCACGATTATGACGATCTTTAACCTTAAATAAAATAAAAACCACTGAGGCTAGAGGGCTGCAATTTGGTATGTTTGATGATTGGAGTGTGGATGATCAGCATACCAATCTGCAACCCTCTAGCCTCAGAATAAAGTGCGGACGGACAGACAAAGCCGGCACAATTGTTTTCTTTTACAGAAAACTAAAAAACCAGTGAGTGATGTTTACTTCACAGAGCATCAGAGTCCTCGCTCTTTTGATGTCTCCCGTTGTTCTACTTACATTGTACTGATACCGAGTATCTTAAGTATAAGAGTAGCTTTATTTTCCTTTCTTGCGTTGCAGTTTGGTACGTAAAATATTATTTGCTTCTCGTAATATCTTTCATTATTTGTTCTTTTGTTGCCCCAGTTTTCTCCTGTTTTGCATATGGACTTCGTATCTTAGGATCATTAATTCACGTGGTCTTTGTCGTTTTCGGCTTGTGTCGTATGAATCATTACTCATTTTGGATAATAAATTTATCAATAATAGAAAATACAGGAAAAAAATGTGGTATTACCAGCCAATTAATTATTCAGTCTCTCGTTGTTCTGGTCACAGGCTCCGTCACATGTTAAAAGTTTTGCTTTTTTTCTTCTGTGTCTCGTGGTATTTTTACATCCAGCTAAATTATTTGTTAAATTCAGTTTATCCGTACAGGAGGCGAGCCATTCAGTTGAATACGGCAGTCTTTTTATATCTGGAACACGAAATTGCAAGCGTAAGTTCAGTCAAATCAGGGCTTTTGTTTAAATCTCGCATATCCTAAGAACCTTTACCTTCCATTTATTCTGGTTATAGGTTGACAGTTATATGCTTGTAACCTTGAACTGATGTAGTTGTTAAGGATAATCGGTTAGTGAATAGTTAGTTACGGTGTTTTCTATATGAGAAGGCTCACATTACGGGCAACTGGATGACCTTACCTCGCCATACTTTGTCATATATATATATATATATATATATATATATATATATATATATATATATATATATATATATATATATATATATGTGTGTGTGTATATATATATATATGTATATATATATTATATATAATATATATATATATGTGTGTGTGTATATATATATATATATGTATATATATATTATATATAATATATATATGTGTGTGTGTGTGTTTGCGTTTATGCGCATGTGCGTGCGAGCAAGGGAGCGCGTTCCCATTAAGGAAGGTTCGATGTAAAATGGAAACTTTCTGTTCTTTTGTTTTTAAATGCAAGGTGTAAGGTTGCAAGCCTCAGCCGTTGCCCTTTCCCTACGCCCACGCAGGAAGCCTGGGCAAGGCCTTTTCAAGGGAAAAATTCAATTAATTGCGTACAGGAGGCTCGCACCTACGAATCAAGCTTTCAGGGACCACCTCGAGATCTACCGGAGGAATAGAAGGAAAAAAAAAATTACGGTTAAATTTGCAAGCATAAGAAAGCGTAAGTGCAGATAATTTCGGAAATTAGTCTATGAAGTCATTACTCTTCTCTTTGGTCAAAGAAAGCCCCCTTGAGGAACGCTTACTCCCGTTGCCGCAACGGAAAAAAAAAATAATCCACTTTCACCTTCATCATTCCATTCTGGATTTATGTCCACCGCATCGAGGGAGCATTTCATCACCGCTGATTAATGCGTATTTTACCTTATTTCATTTGGAACGAGAAAGGTAATTGCGGTAAAAGACAGGTTCAACTCCCACCCCCCCCACTCCCCCTTCCTGCATCACCCAACGGGGGCACCCCCACCCACACCTTCAAAAGCCGCCTTGTAGTTCATCATAAGTGACCAGCCCGTCAGGCAAAGGCTAATTGCCGCTTTCCCACCGCAGTGATATCTCTGAAAGGCCTTTAGCAGGGAGCTAAATAATAATAAATCAGGGACATCAAACCCGAATAAACGCCTATTAGCCGGAGACAATGACACTGAATTACAGTCATTAAGAGCAGTCGACGCCGCACTATATCAACACGCCATTACCATAAGCAACTAACCATAAAGAACGGACCCGACGAGGCGCTGGGAATCGACGTTTTCCAGAGCGTGCGAGCACGCGGTCGTTCCTTTGTTGGCGGCGACAGCTTAAGATGAAATGTACACACCTCGGTCACTTCTTTGTCCGGAGTTAAGACGAGAGATTAAAAGCGTGCATGTTAGTTATTCCTTTGCCACGAGTCTAAACCCACATTCTTTAATGTCGCGAGAAGGCCGAAAAAATGATTGAAAAAGAGTGGGTCTTTTTTTCAGGTCTTATGTGTACTTGGAGAGCAGCATCGACCTCGTAAGATTGAAGAAAACAAACAGTAATAATGTTTTCTTTAAGGGAAATTATGTATGAAATAATGCAATGTTCGCATAACAGTAGTCAAGAATCTCTCTCTCTCTCTCTCTCTCTCTCTCTCTCTCTCTCTCTCTCTCTCACACACACACACACACACACACACACACACACACACACACACACACGGACACACCTATTGTTTTTTCTGCGTATTTACACTTCACATTTACTCAAACATATCACAGTCAAACGCAACCTTGTTGGATCAACCGCTAACACGACTTCCACCTTATTACTCTTTGTGAATCAGCGACCATCAAACTGTGCGATTTCATGCATATTTGTTTCCTATGTATCCAAGCATTGGAAATCACTCCTGACATATGTTTTCTCTGTCTTCCTGAAGTTTTCCATCATCCAAAAATGAAGTATTTCACTGCCGTATAGGTTAAATATATCTTCATTATCCTCATGCTTTTCTCCATATGAACTCTTAAGATTTTCATCTAACAGTTGCATTTGCGTTATTCTGAAAAGCAAAATGTTTGCTCTGTTCTTCATCTCTGGTAATGTTCTTCAGGATGAGCCTCCTAACACACTATTTGTCCCCTGTATGAATGGCCTTGAAAATGCCCTTTTACCTGTTCACTTCATTGACAATTATTCAATTCTCCTTCACTTAGCGTCATCTTCAGTTGTTCTCACTATATTTCAAATTGCTCTTTCATTGTATAGCGATATAGCAAAGCTTATTTGTTTGTCTAAATAAGGATTCAGTAAAGTAGTGTAGTTAAACGACTCTAAGACACAGGTGCTGAATATTTCATTTTCCCTCCTTTAGTGAATACCTCGATTCCATCTGATGAAAAGGTGGCTGCCCAGGTTACTTGAAAATACGTCTTAGAGAGAGTGGACATTTTGAATTGCTAAGTCTGCTTTTGCAGCTTTAAATCTTAGCTGTGTTGATTTTTTTCATGAAAATTACTAAAACTTTGTTACATTTATTTATAAATCGCTGCCTTGATTATTTCTCATGTGTTGATAGCTTTGACTGGACTGAATTTCAAGTACAGTAGTATCTCTAAATCATTTTGTTTTCTCATCTGCTAGGTGGCCTAACTTACTCTTTTCAGTACGTACTGTTCTGTTCTGCTGTGTTTAAGCAGAAAGGCTACGTGTCTACAACAGGTAGACTATCCATTCCCACATTGCTGTGTTAAAATCATCATCAATTTCTGGATTGCATGGTTTGGTGACTGTTTTTTTCTTCTGTATCCTCTTGTAACCTTATATCCTGTCTACAGCTTATTATAACTTTACGCCCTTCAAGAGGCATGTCTATAGCTCCCGGCTAGTGTAAATCTCTTTTTGCTCTAGCTCTCACTTTTCATTGATTAGTTCCCTGGTTTGGATGAAAGTGTTTCTTCGTGTTTCGTTTGGCTTGAAAAAAGAAAAAAGAATATATATATATATATATATATATATATATATATATATATATATATATATATATATATATATATATATATATATATATAATTATGTATATATCTATATATATATATATGTATAAATATCAGTATATATATATGTATATATGTATATATGCATGCGTGTGTGTGGGTGTGTGCGTGTGTATTTATGTGTTGAAGTCGTAAATATGAAAATGTATTGAGGGTGAAAGGTATGGTGAGTTCACGGTTTTTAGGTCTATCTAGGTTTTTAGTACTTGAGTGAAAGGAGTGTTCAGAGATTTCCAGAAGAGAAGAAAGACGATGGTTATCTTGTTGGTTTCTTTGTTTTTTCTGTTTGCCAGCAGAATTACACTTAAATTTTGTATAGATATATTCGAAATTTTTACCAAAGGTTGGTCTTGTGACTATCAACACGTGTTTAGATTTTAGGAGAGAGAGAAACAAGACTTACTGTCCCTGTGACATAGGAATAGGTATGTGAAGAACTGCATAGGTCTACTTGCTGAGTCATCAGTAACTATTGCCTTGCTCTCCCAGGTCTCATGTGGGGAGGGGCTCGGTTTCCGTTGATTCCTATTTACATTTGGGGTCCAGGGCACTGTTTGCGAGTGAAATTTCATGCCTCTTGCCTCTGGCACTCAGTAGCTAACTTTAAACTTTTATTATCTTATTCATAATAATAATATATTTATTGTTATTCATAATATTCATATTCAGACGAAGAGAGACTAGAGATTGTTAGCTTGCTATGAATTATTTTCACTGACTTTAATTCCCATGAATTTAAGGCCAAGAAAAATACAAGAGAAGTGAAAAAGACAAATAATGGCCACAAACAAATAACGTGAGATACACGAATAATGAAAAAAATTAAAACGAGAGTTAGTTTGGTTCCCTGTAGGATAAACATAGTGTACTTTGCCTAATCAATATATTGCAGTTTCATATTGACATGTTTGTTACATTTGGTTAAAGTATTATTACGTTTTTCTCAGTAAGTCCTTCACTTGATTGATATAATATCATAAATGGAAGAAACCCTTGTCAGTACTTAATTTATTGAGTATTATTATGGTTTCTAGTTTATTAAAGAAAAACATTTCTCTCTCTCTCTCTCTCTCTCTCTCTCTCTCTCTCTCTCTCTCTCTCTCTCTCTCTCTCTCTCTCTCATTTTTCCATCAAAGTGCTAATTACCCGAGAGGTAAGACAGAAAACACCGTAATTTATAAAGCAAGCTTCCCATGTCCGGGCCGAGCGATAACCACCTCCTTAGCCCGTAAGTATCATTGGCCAATGGAAGGTTTGGGAGTGCTTTATGTTGAAGAGGACAAGATATTCCGACGTTAATTATCCCCTCTGTGTCTCTGGGCGCAGTTCCATACATCAGAGATAAGTACAGAGATAATGCGGCGTTCGAGGACCGCCGTTTGAGAGGCCCTACCACGCCGACCGTTCGTTGCCCACGGCCCATGTGTCCTCAGGTGTCCTCTTTAATGTCTTCCAGGTTTTTTTTTTTTTTTTTATAGATCTTGAGGTCTTCCATGTGACTGTGGGGATGCTTAATCTCCCGTGAAGTACACACGTGGTTTACTGAACCGTGTAGGGTCGTAGCTATATATAAGTGCATTTTCCGGATGTATGGAAGTGTATGGAACGGCGCCGTTTCCTGTATGGGAGAAGCCTTGGGAGAGCGCGTATTGTTTATACTCATTACTAGCAGAGAGTTGGGCATAAAGTCGATGTTTATATGAGGGTTTTTATGTGGGTGTGGGTGCTTAATTTGTTTACTTTATAGGACTTTGTGTGCAAATTTTCGCGTATGCCTAAAGTATTATCATACTAATAAAGATATGAATATGTAAGGAGGATCTGAGTTACTTGGCAAAAATTATTTTACATCAAGAATAAGTCGTGCATATATATATATATATATATATATATATATATATATATATATATATATATATATATACATATATATATATATATATCTATATATATATATATATATATATATATATATATATACATACATATATATATATATCTATATATATATATATATATATATATATATATATATATATATATATATATATATGACTTTAAATCACGATGATTATACGAACAAAGTTACGGCCACGAAAGAAAAGTGAAACAATTAGATGCTAAGTACTTTCGTCTTATTACCAAGACATGGTCACAGCATGTCTTGGTAATAAGACGAAAGTATTTAGCATCTCATTGTTTCACTTTTCCCCCGTGGTTGTAGCTTTGTTCATATATATATATATATATATATATATATATATATATATATATATATATATATATATATATATATATATATATATATATATATACATATATACATATATACATATATATATATACACATATACATATATGTTAGCCTACTATTGGAAGGGGCAGCACCAGCTGCAACTGACAATCATGGAGGCTTATGTACAGGTTGTGTTGACTATCCTCGTTGGTTATCCATCAAGGTATTAACCAGACCCAATACTGCTTAAATTCATTGATTGCAAGACAAGTGGTACCTCGAGGATGGAAAGGTGTTTTAGTGACAGGCATACTGAAGAAGCTTAGAGGTTACTGTGTCTATTATACGTACGGATACAGACATGCACACACATATTATATGTACACACACACACACACACACACACACATATATATATATATATATATATATATATATATATATATGTATATATATATATATATTATCTCATCTCAGCTCTTCTTACGCCACACCCATACTATGAATCTGTTTCTCTTTTCTGTGGTATAAAGCTGTTTTGTGAAAATTGCAACCGCAAAATTCTGTATGTGACGAATTTGGACAGGAAGAGGACTTTTGTTTCAACTGATCAGGTCTTTACGAAAAATCATGATTTAGAAAGAAGTTCGTTGGGTACAATTAGATATCTTCGTGATTAAAGCAAAACTTCTGTTTGATTGTGTAGAAGTGAGAGTGAGTGATTTAGTGGAACAGATAGTATTAGATAAAATTGGTTCTAGTTTTCGTCGAAGTAAGGATACATTGGCTCGCGGCTTCTTATAATGAAAGTAACTGAGAATAGTGTGGATAGGTTAATACTGCTGATGATATAGTGTCAGTCGGTGAATGTGATGAGAAACTTCAATGCATGTTAGCAACAGTAAAGTACTGATAGGAAGTACAAGCAAGGAAAGCAGAGATACGAAGATCAGCATGGATGGTGGAATAACTAAAATGGTAAATTCTTGCAGGTATTTGGAAGCAAAGTTAACGGACTACGGTACGACGAGAGAAGAGGTAGGTCACAGAATAGATAAAGAAAGGAAACTAAAAAATAAAATCCCTGTGGAAAACTGAAAAGACTCAGGAGTGTTTATGTCAGCAAAAGTTGACATGTGATAGCATTGTTGAGCTCATTCTCATCTGTAAAAGTGAAGTGAAATAAAAGGAAAGGGTTGCAGCTTTTGAAATGGGCAGTTAGCATAGTACATAGTAAGCAAGAGAGGATGAAAGGGGGTGTGAAAAGATGGCTCAGGATGCTTAGAGGTGTTCTGGTGAGAGAGAGAGAGAAAGAGAGAGAGAGAGAGAGAGAGAGAGAGACAGACAGACAGACAGACAGAAAAGACGGCTCAGGATGCTTAGAGGTGTTCTGGTCAGAGAGAGAGAGAGAGAGCGAAGGAAAACTTGATCAGGATACTTTGAGGTGTTCTGGCCATAGAGAGAGAGAGAGAGAGAGAGAGAGAGAGAGAGAGAGAGAGAGAGAGAGAGAGAGAGAGAGGGAAGGAGAGACAGACAGACAGACACTCCTTTTGGAAAAGAGCTTATTGGTGGAACATATATTCGTAATTCTAGTAATCACCAGAGTGAAAGACACAAAGCTCTCTGCGCCCAGTAAGATGCCAGTTTCTTGGTGCCAGAAAAGAATTGAAGAAAATGTGGCAGTGATAAATAAACTTATCTTATTTCTTAGCTTCCTTTAGTAACTCCTTACAAGTGTCCATAAAAACGCAGCAAAGAAACTTGTTTCTTCATAATATCTTTACCTCAATTTTTTTCCTATTTTTACTATTGGCGGTGTTTATGTCGTCATAATAGTGGTTCCGTCATCACTTTTATGAAATTCATACTGGTGAAATGACACCAAAGCACCCAAAAAGGCTTCTCGGAACACGAGAGTACGCAACTGAACTTATTTCGTTTTTCCATTTATCGCGGAGTTCCCATAATTAGGCGCCAGTGTTTTTAATGTTTTTCCTCCCTCTGACAGTCATGCCTTTCTAGTCCACGTTCGCATAAAAAATAACGTAACTTTAAACAATAACTTATAAAAGTACCAGGTCTTTTGAACTTTCTAAAGTACCAGGTCTTCTGAACTTTCTATTGTATTCTCAGATCTCTCATGCTCACTATTCTAATCCCCCTGACTGGCAGCTCTGTTGAATCAGTTTGTATTCAACAGTGTGCAATCTGTGGAAGTTGTGAAAGAAAGAACGCCCATTGATATTGATGTAGAATTTGATCCTTCCGTTGCTGGTGTACTTTAAATGTCTTGCAGTATTAAGGATGAAAAATTAGTATTGCGCTGGTACTCTAGAGGTTAAATTGAAATTAGCTGATTGCTGATAGGATAGCAAAAGTAAACTTATCCTTTTATAAGCGCTGTTTCTTGAATAGCACAAAAAATTGAGGGAAATAGCATAAGCTCTGATCCTTATATTCCAGCTGGCTAGATACTAGATACTGGTCAATGTACAACATCTCCAATAGCAAATAAAAAATTATATTTAACGAGAGATCAAGGTAGCTGTGAACATTCTGACTCGTGTGTCCGTTCCGCTAATTTGTTCCGCTCGGAGCGTTTGCTAGGAGCCAAGAAATAGTAAAATATCACCTTTTCATGAATTGTGAATTTCATTGGTTTTGTTTGCTACCCAGAAAAACATTTATTGTGGTGGTTAGCATATATCTAGGATTATATTGATTTTCCACGACGGAATCACAAACTTGCCTAGGAAATGTGATCATTCTTAGTTAAAATA
>JANJGK010000041.1:13672053-13686405 GCA_039081455.1 Macrobrachium rosenbergii
TGTTGGACAGGTTCTAAAAACCTGATTCATTCTAATAATGTGTTGGGAATAGATATAATTGGATAACGTACAAAAGAAAGCTTTGTAATGAATGCTAGCCAAAGAATATATAAACTATCTATGCATCTGAAATGAAACAGGTGAAATGTATAGATTTTAAGAAAGGCAGTTTGTCTAGGTTAAACAGTAAAATCGCGAGTGACTCTGTACAGAAAAACAATATTTGTTAACTGATTGCTGTCCTAGGTCAGAGTTGAGGTTAGGATTCGTTGTCCCGTCAGGTACTAAATTTTTGTTCAGTCTTCTGCGTGGTTATTTGTCCTGCAACCATCGCATGTATAATGCCATAACTAAGACAAAATTGGTCAGAAATTACACCTTTCTGACTCAAATTTTCCAAGACATTAAATATGCCTGAACATTCATGACCATTCTATATATATATATATATATATATATATATATATATATATATATATATATATATATATATATATATATATATATATGTATATATATATATATATATATATATATATATATATATATATATATATATATATATATATATATATATATAAGCGATGTCAGGCAGGGCAGCCGATCGAGACTACGGTCTACCCCAAAGCCAAATCAAAAGTCCTTCAAAAGAAGGCATCGTGCTTACCCCATGCAAAAATGGGAAAAAAGCAAGTTAAAAGAAGAAGATATATATATATATATATATATATATATATATATATATATATATATATATATACATATATATATACATATATGTATATATATGTATGTATATATACATATATATATATACCTATATGGCATGAGAAGCTTATCCACAAGAAGCATCGACTAAAATAAACATAGGAACATCTGATTATTGTGATAAGATTATATAGGGATGTTACATACATAGAGGATTATGTAAAGAATGCTCAAGCGGGGAAACACTTCGCCGATCTATCACTTTATACAACTATATAAGCCATCATCGATTGAAAGTGAATTTTCGTCATAAATTGAAAGTAGAAGCACTTTATACAATGGGATGTGCGTCAATTTAGACCTGACATGTGTTCGCTCTAATTTCAGTGTCTACTTATCATTAAATCTTTCAGGTTTGCACGAACAAAATACAAAGTATGCGGTTACAGCACTATCCGTGCAGCAACGAAAGAAAATTAAAGCTAACTAGGACACTAATTACAACTTCAAAAGATAAGTTTTACAAGGGGTATTTGTACTAAGTAGCCATAATAAAAACAAGCTGAAAATGCGCCGAAGTTTCTTCGGCGCAGTCGAGTTATCTGTACAGCATATAATGCTGTATGAAACTCTCAGCCACGGCCCATGAAACCTTCACCCACGACCCTGTGGTGGCCTGTGTTGTTGGTACCTATTGCGGTGCCAGACGCACGGTCATGGCTAACTTTAACCTTAAATAAAATAAAAACTACTGAGGCTAGAGGACTACAATTTGGTATGTTTAATGACTGGGTGTTGGATGATCAACATAACAATTTGTAGCCCTCTAGCCTCAGTAGTTTTTAAGATCTGAGGGCGGACAGAAAAAATGTGGACGGACAGACAAATATCCATCTCGATGGTTTTCTTTTACGGAAAACTAAAACTGATGTCCACTAAATATATAAAATAATCTTGCTATAAGACATTAGATATCAGAGATACTCAGTATAGGTAAAGTGCAATTCAGTTTGATATCTAAGTAATTAATGTGAATAGCTTGATAACGTGCTTGGTGTTAGAAATGGTAATCCAGTCTGGATAAGCTAAAGAGAGGGATAATAATAAGAAGAGGAGACTACGATAAAAGGAAGGACTGATATTTGAAATTTGATAGGGTCTCCGTTAATGTACGCGTAGAAAGAGGCCTGCTGGTAGTTGGTAAACTTTGTCAACAAGTTAATATGTTGATTTCCTTGTAAATTACATGTAATGCTTCTTCATTCAGATATCCAAATTCGACCGATAAAGGATACACAAGTGAACAGTCTATTGGCTACAGCTAGTAGTTTCAGGTAAAAGCAGTGTGCAGCTGCCTTTGGTGAAGAGTAGTTCCTTATTGGACAGGTGGGTGCCGTTTTCAGCTAGCACTCTGCTGGCGCCGCGCTCGATTCTCCGACCGGCCAATGAAGAATTAGAGGAATTTACTTCTGGTGATAGAAATTCATTTCTCGCTATAATGTGGTTGGATTCCACAATAAGCTGTAGGTCCCTTGCTAGGTAACCAGTTGGTTCCTAGCCACGTAAAATAAACCTAATCCTTCGGGCCAGCCCTAGGAGAGCTGTTAATCAGCTCAGTGGTCTGGTTAAACTAAGGCATACTTAACTTTTTGGTGAAGAGTAGACAAGGATTAGTTAGATAGATAGATAGATAGATAGATAGATAGATAGATAGATAGATAGATATACAGTTAGGTAAATAGACAGATAGATAGTATACACGTTACTGGTTGAAATTTCCCAAAATTTATGATGGTGGGTAGAGGGGAAATCTGAATTATTGCCCTTGGTACAGATTCTTTAATAACCGATAAGGAAAATTTCTACAACGTTTAATTAGTACCCTTGTGAGAAATACATCAGCATTTTTGGTTTCCCACCATATTTTCGATAAAACAAATAATCTATTTAGATGCAAAAAAAATCTTATCGTCAGAAGAGAAAACAGATTTATTTTCACCAACATTCATTAACAGAAACTTAGTTCTTACAAAAGTAATCTACTTTTAGGTTACTAAGACATCTGTGAGTTATGGCGTGAAGTCACGAAATACTTTCGCTGTTAACGAATATCTGTTTTGTGTACGAACTAAGGAGATATTTCCAACCACAGTAAAACAAACAAACAACCACATTACTGCGAAAATTCCCTATCGTTTAAAGGGGGAATCTACTAAAGAGAGGCCATTAGCCGAGCAGATGTTATTCAATATCTTACCCA
The DNA here is from genome assembly GCA_039081455.1 of Macrobrachium rosenbergii. Classification (NCBI taxonomy): domain Eukaryota; kingdom Metazoa; phylum Arthropoda; class Malacostraca; order Decapoda; family Palaemonidae; genus Macrobrachium; species Macrobrachium rosenbergii. The sequence continues at coordinate 13,675,022 of JANJGK010000041.1, forward strand.
ACATGAAGATAGGATCGTAACTTATCTTTTAGTAGGATTTAACACCGTATAATTTCGCCCCATAATGTTTTGTTATTTTTCCTAAATGATGTCCCTAAAGACCTTGTTAATGTCTCTGTTACGGCTTCCTCTCCCGAACGTCATCGTCCATTCGGACACAGACGCATGAGGTAACCGCTCTACTGGATTCATAATATATCGTCTGGTGGAGATTTTACGCCAAAGCCTTAAAGGCTTCAACGTCAAAATGAGTTACTTTGAAATGTCCTAAAATGATGGACGACTTTCCCTGTCATCGAAAGGTTTTCTCTGGTTGTTATATAACTCATCTCTGAATTTCCGTAGTGTAAGAGTAGCTATGAAAATGTTTTCTTTATATATTGAATAATATGGTTTTCAGAAGCAAATTTCGGATATGGTTTTCAGTAGCAAATTTCCGTTACGAACAACCGACCATATTGTTTACCAACACGGAAGGATGTGTGGACTAATATAGAAATTTATTCGGTACATCTGTCTGTTTCTTGTTGATTAGAATCCAAATGTTCCAGCTGTCTACTTAACCTCACAGAAGACTAGATAACGAGAAAAATACAGAGGATGACTGGGGCACTTTACAGGAGAAAAATATTCATATATATACATTGTACAAACATACAATCACATTTACATACATATACGCACACACCCTCTCTCACACGCATACACACAAACATCTGTATGTATATATATTATATATATATATATGTATATATATTATATATATATATATATATATATATATATATATATATATATATATATATATATATATATATATATATATATATATATTATGATGACATGCAGTCGCCAAGCTTATTTGTTTAATTTAAATCTTCCTACTCATTACTCTTGAAATCACACGATGCTATATAATTAGCATTTGTTATAATATATACATCTGACAACAAATAGTTCACCTTGTTAGTATCTGTTTCTTTTTTTTAAGAGGAAAATAATCCCTAATGACTCTTTCAACAAATCTATCAACAAAGTGATACATCTTTTATGTGTACATTTTCTCCGAAGGGTTTCACGAAAGATTTAAAAGATTTTTTTTTTATCTCAGGTTGAAAAATAATATAGTCGTCATTAGGATCCATCAGACCTCGTCCACATATGATGAAAATCAGCATCGTAAATCAAATAGTCCCCCCAAGAATGTCTTTAATGTGTGTTAAGTACGGGTAATTTGTACTTTAATATGACGGTGGACAGACTACAAAGAGTCCCATTAAATAAGCACATTATGTGACGTCATTATTTTCCATATATTATTTCAAACCGCCATTTGTTCTATAATACAGGTCTTTTTCATCTCATAAAAGAGTAATGTATCTCTTTTTATTATAATGTAGCTCTAATATTTTCTGTAGCTTACGAGGCACAGATTTTGAACTTTTTTGCTCTTTATCACGAGCTTTACTTTTCTTTATAGCGTCATAGTAATCAAAGTTTATTTTACATGCATTTCACAGGAAAAATTAGTCGTGTCATGAGATACAAGATCTCAAAATGGCAAAGATTTTAAGCCATAAACTTTTCATTGTTACATTTACCCTTCGTGCAAATATTCCCACACTTGCAGCATACCCCTGGTACATTTCCTCAAGGTGGAATTTTCCATAATTTAGAAAGATTAATACGCGCGAGCGTTCTTCCAACTATATCCTCTGTCCGTTTTATGCTTTTTATATTACATTTAATGACCGAAATTACAAAATATCTAACTAAAGCAGACTTACTTTGAAATTATTGTCGCTTAACGAAGACACGGGTCATACAAGAAAGTTCTTTGCCCATCAAAGACGACTTTAGTTCTCGGAATAAGGTCAGGCATCCTGACTTAAAGATTTCAAACTTGTTTACTGATAAGGAAAAAAGATAGATATATCTATGATTCGTCCACGCAATCAACTCATAAAAATTAATTGACTTGAAATATTAGTCTTTAAAAAGCCGAGAAAGTAAGACATTCACGAGTTCTCTAAACCTTTAGAGGAACGATGGAAAGTGCATAGAAAAAGATTCTGATCCTCAACTTCCTCATAAATGCATGAGTATGAAATGATTTTTTAAAAATTTAAAATTACAATTATACTTCAATTTCAAAGCTGCAATAAACGTCTCCTCGCTGCTGGGAGAAAGGGAGCTGGTGACTGGTACAATACATGTACATACGCTACCGGGGTCTAAACGATGTCAGGCAGGGCAGCCGATCGAGACTACGGTCTACCCCAAAGCCAAATCAAAGTCCTTCAAAGAAGGCATCGTGCTTACCCCATACAAAAATGGTAAAAAAGCACGTAAAAGAAGAAGAAGAGGAAGAAGAAGAAGAATAAACAGAATTTATGCGACAGATTCAAGCAACTGTACTTTGAGCACCACCTTCATTCACTAAATCAGATATGAATACACGTACTGTAAAAATGAAGATCTATTGCCATGTGTTTCGTCAAGAGATATACAGGTATTGTTCGTGCGCAAGCGCGTTCATAACACGCAAATTTGCATAAACATAGACGCATGGCGCGCAAAAGCAAATATCGTATTAACGGAACGGTATGGAAATAAGCCCACACAATTCAGAAGCTGTTTTGTCAAATGCAACCCACTGCTCAGCTTTGCATAATGTAACAAATGAATTACCCACAACACCGAGAGGCGAAAAAATGACCTCCAACGATCTAACGAAGGCGACCGCAGACGGAGGTGTCATGTCTCATGCTAACAAATGGAAAGGTAGTCGCCCTGATGAAAGAATAAACGGCGCTTTGGCTACAAAACAGCGTCTTTTCTATCACCTAACTGTCACACAGATTCATGGCGTCTTCAGCCAAGGTAGCAATTAAAACGTTTGCCTACCACCGGAGAAACATTTCGACTAACGACCTGGGCGGACGTTCGCTTCTTGAGGGCCATCACTCACCCGGGACGTTTCTTCGCTCGGTTGGGGCCTCCCCGCCCCCTCCCCTGGGAACGGGTTGCTCTCTTCAACGCGCTGCTGCCAGTTTCCGAGTATACAGTAGCTTGATAGATTAGATGAAAGTAGATAGGCGTTTGCGCTGACAAGCTAATTCCGTTACGTATTCGTTTTCACGTCACTGTGGGTATTATATATGTATTGGATTAGCATAGAAGTGTTTTTGTAGTTCGAGGGTTTATGATAATGCTAATTAAAAATATCCTGCTCTTGAGCTGCTCTGAAATATTCTAAGTAGTGAAATGCTGTAAGACGCCTCCTTCTGGTGCCCTGACTGTATATGTATATATATATATATATATATATATATATATATATATATATATATATATATATATATATATATATATATATATATATATGTTATATACATACATATATATATATATATATATATATATATATATATATATATATATATATATAATATATATATATGTGTATATAAATGTATATATATATACATATATATATATATATATATATATATATATATATATATATATATTTATATATGTAGTTTTTTCCACTGAAATACTCATAATCCAAAATAAATTGCTTAATTGACAAGTCGCCTCTCACACAAGGCCTCTTTGAACCAGTACTGGAAAATGTCATGTACAAAATGTTACCTAGAGTCCCACCACCACTAGGTAAGGATAAGGATCATTCACAAAACAATTTAAAAAATGTTGGCTTCGATTCTGCCTAACATGGGTTCCATTCATGCCAAAAAAAAAATAGTTTTTCCTTCATGTATTTCCTAAACATTGATTTCACAGTTTACAGTGGAAAATATATTCATACATATTAGGAAAGGTAAAAGATTTTTTTTCCTTTTGGGGCAGTTGTATTTATGCACACACATGTATGATATATAAATATATGTATATATTGTATATACTACTAATACCGTAAAGTATTGAAAGTGGCTGGGAAGCATTCTTTCACTTTAGCCGAATTCTGGTAATTCACGTATATACTTGCATATGTGGGTTTGTCGCATATACAGATATACATCTGTTACCATACACTTTTTTCATCTTTAAATGGGTTGGTGTTCACAAGGTTAGAAAATTGCGGTTTTCAGCAGTTATTTAGGGAAGAGGGTGCTAGCTCGGTGCAGTGACTGGTAGACTTTCGCAGTTTATGCTGGTCCTCTCGAGACTTCGGCCTCAAGGATGCATTAGCATTTTATGATTATATATATATATATATATATATATATATATATATATATATATATATATATATATATATATATATATATAATGTATACATACATACATATATATATATATGTATATATATACATTCATACATATATATACACACATGTATATATATATATGTATGTTTGCCAGTGTGTGTGCGTGTGTATGTGTTTGTGTGTGTATCTGTATTTATGTATATTCTGAAAGTGAAACTAGATCCCATATCCAACATCTCAGTTAAGACCAAAGAGCGGAAAAGGGTCTGGTCTTAACAAACTACCTTGATTTTTCGTCGTTGAGAGAAAGAAATATAGAGTGTGTGTGTTTGTGTATGTGTGTGTGTTTGTGTTTACATAATAACATCAAAAACGGACAAACGAAGAGGAAGCTTGGTACATAAATAGACAATACTGTATTGTAGAAGCGATGCCTCCTCGACCCAGCTCTCCAGATAACAGGATTAGGGTCCAGAACTTGGTGAAGTCGGGGGAGGGAGCCTATGACCACGATAAACCGGATTAGGTAGCAAAATTTAACCGCTTTATCTCCTTTGGTCGCATGGCCGACGTCGCCGCTTCCGCATATCGTTCCGTTTATCCGAATTAATGTGGTTTGTCCACTGTGTAAGGCAGGCAGATGTCATATTTGTCTTCGGAAATCGGTCTGTCTTGGTTTTCGTTTGAGTTCGTGCTTTCTTTTTCTCTTTGGAGAAATATTCGTATTGTTTGATGGTTTGTTATTACGATAATTATTTACCCAATTTCTGGCGCGTGCGCATGCGCGAAAGCTTTTGCGTACGTCCTCGATTTTTATAAAATATTCCTTGAAAATTGTACTGTGCAAATGAATTCTTACCTTGGAATCGTCTACTTCAGGAAATAAGAGTATTGTTGTCTTATATTTTGTCTTTAAATTTCTGTTGTGTAAGAGTAGCTATAACAATATATTCCCCATATTTCTTAATATTTTGGTTTTCAGAATCAACTGAAAATAAAATCAGAAATGAATGAAAAAAGGGGATAAGAAGAAAATTTCAGATACGAACGACCGACCACACTATTTATCAAAACAGAAGGATGTGTGGACTAATTAGCAAGATCACACGATAAGTCCAAATATAGAAAACACGGATATCTTTCAACGATGGATCTTCTTCATTTGGTTGCTAAGTAGGATTCGTGTGGCAGCGCCACTGCGAGCTGTTATAGTAAGTGGTACTTTGTGGTCGGAATGCAAAACTTCCCCGTGTTCTCCTCGAATATATAACTTCGATTGCTGTTGATTCGTCTTAAAAAGACCTCTAGTTTTTGTAGTGATTCCTGCCTCTACAAGCTCTGTCCTGCAGTTTTCAGTGTTTTTCAGTACTTCTTCCTATTCCCAAGGCTGAAGACTCGTTGAAAACCGAAAGTATCTATCCTTGGGGCACCAACCCTTTTAAAGAGGGGAAGGAAAGGTGTATGTCAACAGAAGCATATTTATAAATGCGATGAAACCACTTACGGCGCGTGATGAAAACATACGTACTTGAAATACCAGAATTAGCATAGAGCGAAAGAAAGCTTCACAAACGTTTTTTGTTTATATACTGTTTTAACACTGTTTTTATATATACGCGCATATGTACATAAATACATCTTCAGTATTCAGTTTCACATTTTCTTCAACGTAACCGTATGCAACTTGGGTTTCTCCCTTTTCTTATTATATGACTTCTCTTGGTGGTTGATATTCGCTGTAATTCCAAGAACATTTAACAATATTCATTTTACTGCTGATATCACGCATATTTTTTTTCTCCTCTGGTCTTTGACGCTGAATCACTTTGCTGAAAACGACATAAGGTCATGACGGGGGAATGAAATTGTCATATAGGGTCATGATGGGGGAATGAAATTGTCATATAGGGTCATGACGGGGGAACGAAATTGTCATATAGGGTCATGACGGGGGAACGAAATTGTCATATAGGGTCATGATGGGGGAATGAAATTGCCAAAGCGGCCCTTATGTCACTGCAGCAATCCGCCCACCCAGTCTATCCGTCCGGGAACGACCGTACAAAAATTTCGCCATCCTTTCAATGAAAATTTTTAATTTGGTTACTTTTGGACTTCGTTGTCAGTGCGCCCTCAGTGACTTCTAGTAACCTTGTATTAGAATATTTCGATCTGTGTGTCATTATTATTATTATTATTATTATTATTATTATTATTATTATTATTATTATTATTATTATTATTATTATTATTATTATTATTATTATTGATAAATTATTATTATTATTATTATTATTATTATTATTATTATTATTATTATTATTATTATTATTATACAAAACCAAAGGGTATTTTTAAACGTCAGTTTAAATTCGTTAGAATAAATATGTGTGAGAGTGAATGCGAAATTATAAAAAAATGAATAATTTTGAAAGTTTATTACCTTTTTTTTTAAATTAATTTCATGTCTTTAAAGTTACTGCAGTTCCTTTCTTTGCATTATTTATTTCTTGCTTTTGACTTCATATATGGCCATCCTTATCTGCGGAGGTTGACAGTCAATCAGGATTTTTTAAACTTTTCTTTGAAAATAATAATAACAGAATAGGAGATTCTCAAATCGATTTACAACTACAATTATTTTATTTGGATTAATTTGCAAGTCCCTCGGCCTTAACTTTACATACATAACAATCGAGTTTTCTGTACAGCGTATAATACTGTATGAAACTCTCAGCCACGGCCCATGAAACTCTCAGCCGGCCGTGGTGGCCTGTGTTGTTTCGGTGCCAGACGCACGACCATGACAAACTTTACCCTTGAATAAAACAAAAACTACCGAGGCTGGAGGGCTGTAATTTGGTATGTTTAATGATTGGAGGGTGGATGATCAACGTATCAATTTGCAGCCCTCTAGCATCTGAAGTTTTTAAGATATGAGGGCGGACAGAAAGTGCGGACGGACAGACAAAGTCATCTCAATAATTTTCTTTTACAGAAAACTAAAAAGGGAACTTTTAAATTCGTTACCCTTATCCCGTAATTAAACAAAAAATATCTAAAATATTTTTTTTTACGTTGGAAATTCCGAAGAATTTTGCTGAAAATTATTGTAATAAATTTGTTTTCATTGTGAAACAATTTTTATTTATTTATTAAATTGCTCTTGTCTGTTCGTCGACAAGTTAACTTCCTTTGCGGTATCCTTGGCTCATTGGACTTCCCAATAATCTTGTGAACTTTGGTTGGTGGTTGAAGTTCATTGCACATTTATCTTATTTTTTGTTTATTTCTTGCTTCACTGATTTATTTTCTCTTAGCTTTTTTATATAGACATTTTCTTTTAATAGTTCTTTCCTTCTTATCATTACTACCAATCATAAAAAAATTTTTAATAAAAAACAATGCTACTCAAACAAGAGAAACTGTAGCAGTATTTTATTTAAGAAATACTGACGGTATGCATTCATCAATCTAACATTAGTTGTATAAGGGCTTAGCTATGGGAAGTGTTCTATTACTGCTATTGTTTTTTGAACCACCGTCTCTGGCAATGGTATGAACTCCAACTCTTGAGAATGACTGTACCACCTTCATTCAGATCTTCAGTTAGACCTAGATATCTAGTGTACAAGAATAAGAATAACTCGTAGAAGTCCTTTATGCAAATAACGTCTTCAACACAAACCCTAGTTAGTTTGTTTGCTTGTTTGTTAACAGGATTTCACCAAAAATAGTGTGGATTTTATAGGAATATGTCCCAGAGGTGGTCCTCGATTCTGCCAAAAAGCTATTAGATTTTAGAAGGAATCAGCAAAACGAAAAAGGACCCTGTGGTCGTGGTGGAGGAGGATCAGGATTGTACATCCTTGGCGGAGTTTTGCACTCTCCGGCAATTCTTGTTTCTGTGTTTTAGTTTGAAAGATGGGGCTAGGATTTAGCCAACAGAGTTACTTTTGTTAACTTCCTAACACAAACCGATTGTTACAAAGGTTATTCTCTTTTCACTATCAATCAATATGTTTAGCAATTTTTCACAGTAGTCAAGTTCAGGTGTTCTGCCATGAACTGTATCATTCTTGAGAGAGAGAGAGAGAGAGAGAGAGAGAGAGAGAGAGAGAGAGAGAGAGAGAGAGAGAGACTACTGCTTTTGAAAACCTTGTATTAAAGTGTTCTTCATTTAATTTTCTTATTTATTATTTCTCTGTCTTATTTTCTGTTTGGCCCCAATTTTAGATTTTGTGCTCATTGTTCATTGTGTTAATATTCTTGACGATGCTTTATGTTAAGTTGTTCGTGTTGTACCTTATCCTTAAGATGTCATCTGAGCTTAACAAATTGTAAGTTCAAATGAATGTTAAGCCAGCAGTTTATTGCCAGGAAGCTGGACATTCGTAACATATATATATATATATATATATATATATATATATATATATATATATATATATATATATGTATGTATATATGTATATATATGCATATATATGTATAGATATGAAAAATATATACATATATATGTATATGTATATGTATATAAATGTATGTATGTGTGTGTGTATAATATTGTTACGGATGTCTAGGTTCTCGATAAAGGGCTGCTGGCTTAGCATTCAGTTGAAATTATAATTTTTTAAGCACAGATGACCTCTCAAGGACGACGTAAAACACAAACAACTCAATACAAATTATTTTCGAGAATAGTAAGTACAATGAACCATGAGCATAAAAACTAAAAATAAAAAAATATAGACAATGGTAAAAATTATAGACATAATAAAATTACACTAGCACAATCGATCCCCTGAAACAATATAACCTGCAATCAAGACACACCGTTATATACAGCAACAAATAAAAAATGTTATTTCAATCCCTTTACCTGAAGTGTGCAATGGTATGTAAAGTAACTGGTACCGAGGATCTCAAAAACAACTGACCAAAACATCAAAGAAATATGCAATAATTCTGGAAGACCATCACAAAACTCGCATGCACACATGTGATACGGCACAGTTAAACTTAAGCACGGGTAAAGAGGAAGCTTGCAGTTACCACGCTTGAAGAATGCTCAACTCTTGACGATTTACAAGGCTCGAGGTAACTTAGGTTATGCGTACGAAACGGAATATGGAAAACGATAAAACACCATTGAGTATGAAAAGCCAACAGCTAACAGATGTTGCTGACAAAATACGAAGTGAAAAATCAAAAGTAACAGTTACCTGCGTAATATACACTTCAGTCGTATAATAAATGTTGGAAAATATATTTGTTAATTTGTGAAGCAAGAGATTTGAATTCAAATTGCCCACTTGGCTAAGCGCAGCGACAAAATTTTTATTGTTTGTGTATGTGTATATTTACATGTATTATACACACACACATGCACACACGCATACACTCACATATATATCGTATATATATATATATATATGTGTAGGTGTGTGTGCGTGTGGATGTGTGTGTGTATAATATATAATCGCGTTTGGGTGTTGAAACCAACCAGAGGTTTATTAAATCTCTTGAAACCTCCGTTTACCGAAATAGATTTTAAAAAACCCTTACGTCAACTATTAAATTAAACCAATGTTTAGTATCTCTGTCTCTTTACAAGAATTTTATTGGAATAATGACCCATAGATCAGGATAATTTAAAAGACTGTTGGCCTTGACGTCCCAGCCAAGGCTGAAAAGAAGAAGTAGAAGCCTGGAAGAACTTGTGGAGTTTATCTCGAACCGTCACATTCTTGTCAGTTTCCCGAGCATCTGTTTGTTTGTGACGCTCTAACACATAAGCTGTGTGTGTCATCTCTCATTATTTATGATTAATGGTTCTCTGACCTTGGGTTCCAGTGATAGTAACCGAGTCCTCTACCAAGTTCGACACCTTTATCGGGATGTCTGCTCACTGAGGGGAAGAGGTTTAGTGGACACTGTCCCTAAATGTAGTTGGGGCGATAGATGGGAAAGGATTAAAGAGAGAGAGAGAGAGAGAGAGAGAGAGAGAGAGAGAGAGAGAGAGAGATACTCCTAATTGGTTAAACCCCTTATCTAGCTGTCCTTGTTGTCTTGATGGGTTTATCTACTTTTTAACTCTCTCTCTCTCTCTCTCTCTCTCTCTCTCTCTCTCTCTCTCTCTCTCTCTCTCTCCTCTCTCTCTCTCTCTCTCTCTGTTTTTTATGGTTTGTTGTAAAAACACAATTTTGCTAAATTATGAATGGAATATTTTACTGATGGAGTATTTAAGTGAGTTCCATTTACTTCACGTTGTCATCCACTCTCTCTCTCTCTCTCCTCTCTCTCTCTCTCTCTCTCTCTCTCTCTCTCTCTCTCTGTAACTTATCGCCCACTATAAAAACACCATTTTGGAAAAATTATGAATTAAATATATATTACTGCTGGAACAACAAAGTTAGTTCCATTCATTTTATGTCGTCATCCTCCCTCTATCTTTTGTCATTTTTTTTTTAAATCTAAGCCAGCTATTATCATCAACCTTTCTATACTTGTCCCTCCTCCCTATTCTGCATCGTCACCTTTGTCAGTCTTGAAGTAGAAGTTACTACGATACCAGAGAATATTCGTATGTCCCCCCAATAACCCCCCGGGGAGTGTGATTGAGTCATCAACATTAATGAGACCTGTGGTATCTCCCATGGCTGTCGTCTTGCTAATGAGTACTTAAGGTTCATCAACATTTTTTTTTTCTTAAACGCAAAGTTTTTGTGTCCATTTCAGAATGGTGGTGGTCAAGTTTTTTGCTATAAATCGGTAGTAATCTCGTCACATTAAACAGACCGATTGGGCGATGATTTAATGAATAAATGTGTAAAACAGATAGATAATTAAATACATAACAATCAGTAAATTCAACAGAATGTTTCGGTCATCCTCACAGAAGAATGTCAGTGTCTCAAAAGTTAGTTAGAAGAATTAAATTTGTGCGCATGGCTGTACTGACACAGTGATGCTGAGAATTCGAAACAGCATATTGCAAATTCATGCATTATGGCGAGACTTATAATGTTTATTGAAAAATTTAGGTGGGTTCCCTTCCACAGTTTCTCTTTTTTTTTTTTTAAGCTGTTAGAATGTGTTTATGAATGAGATGCGATAAGAAGACGTAATATTTGTGACGATATTACT
>JANJGK010000041.1:13689005-13756505 GCA_039081455.1 Macrobrachium rosenbergii
TATATATATATATATATAAACAAGCAAACAACCAACGGCAAGAGTAATAATTTCATGTTCACAATCAACTTCCAAATTTTTACGTATCCGCTTAGTAAACATTTAAAGACATATTGATTAAGCCGGCATTATGAAGAGCTGGCTATGCATAAATCTAATGTATAATTTTTGTCCTCGTTAAGTACCACTGTAAAAGGAGTTTTTTTTTTTTTATAAAATAGTTTATTATTTTTTAATTACTGCTGTTATTAGGTTGTCTTTCCTTGGTGATACTTCAAAAACAGGTGTTTTGTGAAATTAAGAAGCTTATCACGGCAGTTTTTCTTGTGTCTTTCGAAGCAGATGATGAAAATTACTCTTTTTCATCTTTTATCGAAAAATTACCTAAAGTATTTACGAGATTCCAGCAATAACTCCTGTTCATGTTAAAACTTTAACAGAGCAGGAAATAACTTTTTGGGCAGAGAGCGCACACCATGTAGCTACCAAGTCATTAACATGTCTTGTTATATTAATTAACGAATATTATGAAATTATTTATTCATCATAATTATCAATTGTCATTAATTTAGCGGTACCAGTATCAAGGATAGGGGCGATCTAATATGTGTGCTGATGTGATGCCCAAGTATATACCCATAGCGTTAATATTTTCTTAATGGTATTTATTTTCTACTATATAAAGTTTTATCGCTTTCTCTTGTAATTTCATCGTTATTTGCTGCTCTTAATACCTGTAACTATTGCGTTAATTATACCTTATTGCTTTGCCATGATATCCAGTTATTCGTGCTCGTTCTTAAATAGAAATTTAGTAGAAGCGTTTGTCATACCAACAGCTTTGTTTTAACGTCGGATTATTTCTATTCTGAATTTTATTATCAGTAATTTTCAGTCACTGGATGTTTGCCTTCCGGTTGCCAAGTCTTTTTAGAATGAAGTTGCGTGTCCCTTACCCTGTCCAACCAGACAAAGTCCTACCACAGCCTACAAGGTACCAGGTACTTAGTACATAACTCAGGTCAGCAGTATTACTCTTAGAATAGGCACAAGATTTCGCTTCTCTCACAGGTGACAAGGAGATTGACAAGCGACGTCGACATACGGAAAGCCTAAACGTAACTGTAACTTTGGGATAAGACTGGGATTACCGAGGAGAATGGAAAGTTCAGAGGTTTATAAGCAGATGACAAGAAGTCACCAAAAAGCTTTCATTTTCAAGGTCGTAATTACCTCGCAATAATGTACCAGAGGGAATATATATATTTTATGGTACATATATTTCATGCACGCCATAGTCCTTGCGTTTCCATGTTATCTTCCTTTGTTTTATTTGAGATAAGGGGCGGTATGCAGTCCTGCGTAACTTGCTCTCGCTGGCCGTAAGCATAGGAAGATATTATATTATATATTTATATATATATATATATATATATATATATATATATATATATATACTGTATGTATATATATATATATATATATATATATATATATATATATATATATCTTTTGGAATTACAAAGTGCAGCTGTGGATCTTGAGGTTCGTGTAGATAAGACAAGACTGCTATCGGCAACAAAAGATTATGCAGGAGTGTTAACCATTCGACCAAATGCTTATAAAACGGGTTATACCCTTCCTAAAACACTCCAAGGGAAATTACAATTATCTGAAATGACACAACGAATATGTTTTAACATATTGGGCGTGTACAGTATATGCTTGCACAAACTTTAAAATTTGCGTGAATATATATTTTTTATAATATGAATATTGATGCAAAATAGCTACAGCTTTTTTTAAATTCTTACTATACTTTCGGATCATCAAAAGAACGTTTGCAATGCAACAGGGAACCTTGTTCCCTATCTCACTGATATTTGTTTATCTTCCCTACAGGACCCCAGTTAATCTAAGACCGTTACTCACGATAACTCGAATCATATTTTAAGTCTGCCAAAAATCTCTGCTAAACTTCTCGTTTTTGGCTTCATCCTTTCTTTCTGTAAACTCTGTTTTTTATCGTTTTTATGGAATTTTTCTATCACTCTTTGATCTTTTAGCAACTTATTCTTTCACTCTGTAAACTTGTTTCTTCCACCTTTTTATGGCTTTATTTGTCTCAATGTAAACTCATTTCTGTCTTGTTATCTAACCGTCGTTAACCACGCAACATCTGCTCCCCCTCCTCTCATCTAGCAGAACTCTATACTTGCTTGACGTATATCTAAAAGTGCTCTTTTTTCGTTTATTATCTTGATCTTATGAACATACGTGAATTGGAATCCCGTAACATAATCGAGCTCATCACTTCCGTGATTGCCACTACTTATTTCTCTGTTTCCTCTTCCATCCAGTTTTCTGAATCCCGCTCATTCAGCCGCAGAAGAACTTCTGATTTTTATCAGCATTTTGGATGTTCATGTTATTCCATAATAATTACTTGGAGAGACAACAGTCTGAGCTGATAAATATGCGTATAAAACTTCGACATTTTGTTGGGATGATAAATTAAGTTCTCATCCTCACTTCAGTTATGAAAGCTATCTGCTGTCTCTCTTGAATTATTGTTGTCATATTGACACTGTTTCATTGTTTATATACATAATGAAATAGAACTGAATCAGAGGTAATTAGCCTGATAAAGCTTCCCGTCTCTGATCATCATTCACCTCATTTTTCCCATGAATTCAAGGAATGAGGCTCTCGTCCTGCGTGATGCATGTAACACTCGCCAGGCTACCCCTTCACACATTCACAAATTGTCTATAAATTAAAAATCCTCGGAATGCATGCTGTGGTGACTTTCCTACAGTCAACTGTTAAGCTTTGGAATTTTCTAAATGACCCAGCTTTCCCTGACTGGTATAACTATAACTATCATTCCGGCCTCTGTATTATGCAAATTATTCATTCAGTAGACTCGCTTTGGATACCGAAAGTTTGCTGTCGGCCTACGGCAGCTACTAAGGAGACGAAAGCTTGGAAGAACAATTTAAAAAAATTAAAAGTTGACAAGTGGAAAGGGGAAATAATAATAATAATACTAATAATAATAATAATAATAATAATAATAATAATAATAATAATAATCATGTCCTTTATTTCAACTCAGGATAATAATAATAATAATAATAATAATAATAATAATAATAATATCCTTTATTTCAGCTCACGATAATAATAATAATGATAATAATCATATCCTTTATTTCAGCTCAGGGTAATAATGATAATAATATATCCTTTATTTCAGCTCAGGATAATAATGATAATATAATCATATCCTTTATTTCAGCTCAGGATAATAATAATAATAATAATAATAATAATAATAATAATAATAATAATAATAATAATAATAATAATATCCTTTATTTCAGCTCAGGACCGTATACAGAAATAGACACGGTAGATGCAATACTGTACACAGCATTTAGATGGACCAGATGAGAAGTAATAATAAACCCAAACATTTCTGACAATAATATTAATAACAAAAAATACAATACAAGGGCATTGTCTGCCTCACAGGTAATATATATCGTGAGATATACAACTAACTGGAAACATAACCGAGACGTCCTTTACTGTTACAAAGAATATATATATATACATAATATATATATATATATATATATATATATATATATATATATATATATATATATATATAATGTATTCGAAGTATCAGTCAAACACACTCAACGTTATCAGACGGTACTTCACAGCACTAAACATTATAGCTATCAGAACCGATGCAGTATACTCCAACATACTTTTACCAACTCATAATTAGGCGAAGAACTAGCAAGCAGAAATTGAAATATCAGGATTACCAGCCATCACGGCCAGTTTACTCTACTGGAATATTTGTTGTGATAGGGGACAGCTGTGGAGAGACTATAAGCTAATGGAGAGTATATTACCCTTGTGCGGTTTGAACAATCGATACCACCCGCCCATTATGACAGAGGGAGTCACTCAGCCGTGACCTCCTTTGACCCTGCTCTCCCACAGGAAATAATCACCCCCTTCTCTCTCTCTCTCTCTCTCTCTCTCTCTCTCTCTCTCTCTCTCTCTCTCTCTCTCTCTCTCTCTCTCTGTTTAAAGTTTCAAAGGAAACCGATTCATTGTGAATTTGTGTTTGTGGTTTATAGTTTTAAAAAATCTTTTATTCTTCTCGTTTTCTTATTTGTCTATCTGTTCGTCTCTTTATCTATCTATATCTCTCTATAAATTCATATGTGTTTAATCACTAGAAAAAAGTCTACACTGTCCAATGACAGTTTCTCTCTCTCTCTCTCTCTCTCTCTCTCTCTCTCTCTCTCTCTCTCTCAAGACCACTGCTAGTCTCTAAGCCTCTTAACGCATTATATTCAAGAGATTTCGAGAATGGAATCCGTACAAAATCATGCCTTAATAGCCACTGCTTTCGCATTAGTCGTATTAATTGTAATTATGAATTATCTGCTGTATATGATGTAATATCATAGTTCATTAGTGTGAGCAACACACTTGGGAATAAGGTATTTTGATGAATTGTTATTATATTGGGTTTAAGGACTGTGCTTTAACTTTTGTTGTACCGTTATAATGGTTGTCATATTCCTGGTACTTTTGTTATTATATTTAGTAGTGATGGTGCTGGGATCAGTATTGGTTGCTGCAGTATTTAACAAAAACTCTCTTGAACGAGACTTCATTAAAACACACTCCCAATAGGCAGTTTAAATTTCCTTCGCCAAAAGGGGTAACATGTCTTTCCAGGGTGGCAAATAGCCAAATCCCCATGGAAATCTAGTCAAATTTAAGCGTGTGGAACGACATCACCAACAGAATGTCTTCACCAAGTTTCATGAGACAGACTCATATATTTGCGACTACAGGCAACACCTAATCCCAGCTATGTGGCGCAGGTCAAAAGTCAACGTCTTTCAATTTCTCTCATTGATATGAAAATACTCCAACTCTCTCTCGCTACACTTCCGCTGCCATTTCAAACGACGTGTGACATATCTTGCTTGTAAGTGTGGTCAAATCTTCGTTGCTTTCCAACATGAGTTCATCAACTGGACGAAGTCGGTTCATGAATATTTTCCTCAAGATTTGCCAGAATCCGTTCATTCTTCCTCGAGATGTTTTGTAAATAGACAAATAGGCCCATATTAGTTACTGATTATGAACTTCGCGAACGATGGAACTAATGCTGTATTTTCATCTTGGGAATGATTCCGTTTGTTTAACGAAATATGTATCAGTTTAGGTTAACTTGGTCATTAAGAAATATGTTTATGCAGACATTAATTCATCAGTATATGCATTCCAATAATCCATTTTAGTTAATCAAATATTTATTTGTAGATACATCCTTTTCGAAAGTTTTGTACATAGACAGTGCAGTAAAACATTATAAATTTATTAATGCCGAGATGTTTTGTTACGTTATATCCATTCATTGTGAAATTGAAATGCATTGTAAATAAAAACAAAAAAATCAGGCAATTCGGCACTTTAACAGGGAGGCTTAGCAATGCAATTTTGTATGATTTTTGAGGTCTAAACGAGTTCGTTGTATTGTCACTTAGGCCTCTAGGTTATGCGGCATACTGATTACAATACGTGGAAATCAGCCACCAAATAAAATCAATGAAATAATGGTAGTCATATGCAAGCCCTCTCTTGGGGCCGAAGAGTTAATAACTACTGTGGCAAGATCTTTTCTCGGTATAGTTTTATATAGAATTACTTGAATAATATTTTATCACAAATATTTTGAAATAAAGGGAATCGTATACGTGACTGAATGAACACGCCTGAAAATGACTAAGTAAAGCCTTTTGAGAAGTCATGAATAAGTAAATAAACAAGAGAGAATTCCACCCCTTCTTATCGTTATCCAGCTCCCCAATCAGTCGACGATTAGGGGCCAAATGGATTGGTGGAAGTCCTAATTGTCTGTTTGGGGAAGCTGTCCGCACAATCTGATAATCCCCTTCAGCAGGGGATATTTGGCCCTACTTGTATTCTCTGGGCCCTCGTTCATCCCAACACCGTCCAGTGATACCCATATTTTGATTGGTAGTTGATAGCTCCTGGGTCTGCTTACGAAGAGGGTTACGCATTTTATGAATATGATTTACGCTGCTAACTTTGCGGTACTGAAATGCTCTATTTATTTTAAGTTGTTCGGATTGTTTCTGGTTTACAAATAACAGATGAGTATAGCTTTGTAGTCAGCTGCTTAAGGATAAATCAGAGGCTTCAAATCTGGTGATTTTGAAAGTAAGAAGTCCTCAGTCTTCAAATTCTAGAATGTTAAAAATTGATTTATGTATTGTTATAGATGTGAGTCAAGTTGTACTTATTCCTGATGTATAAGCGTTCAGTTTTCAAAACAGAAATAACGGCAGAACTTCGAAGTTTTTTTTTTTTTTGGTAACATCCGTTATTCATAGCCAGGGTTATATTTATCATAATAATCACCATTCTCACTATTATTTCCACTTTGTTAGCTATTGGGGATAGTGATGATGCGTTGTTATCACTATTATTTTTACCATCATCATTCTCATCCTCACCAATATTCTAATTCTCGTTAATGCGATTGCATTTGTAAGAGTCGTGGATTTTATGATGATTATGATTATCATTATTATCATTTATATTTATAATACCTCAACCCTTATCCCGCTATGGTAACTTACCATAAACTGGGAGGGTTACAGAGACCAGTTGGCTGATCCAGTCTGTGGAACATACCGGAAATGAGCTGCTTAGTTACTGTATTATTATTACGTTGTAGTACTCATGATGTATAATTATTTATTTTTATAATTATTTGCAATGTACAATTATTTGTTATGTAATGTCATATATCGAGTCGTTCTCAGTAAATGAATGTTGACTTCTATGAAATGTTATCGACGGAAAGTCTTGAGTTATGAAGATGAACTATAGACAAACCTGTAATTACGCATTTACCTGTGATTACATATGTACTTATAAATTACATATGTATAAGGCAATAAAGTATATGCAAGATTACTTATGGAAAGTGAGTTATTGCGCGATTACCTCATCACCAAACTTACATAAGGTAGTCTGATGATATGGAGATTGAAGAATCAAAACGATGTCGTGTATATTAAGTACATTTTAGGTATTTTTTCTGCAAAAAAAAAATATATATATATCTTAGTTTAACCAGACCACTGAGCTGATTAACAGCTCTCCTAGAGAGGGCTGGCCCGAAGGATTAGATTTATTTTACGTGGCAAAGAACCAACTGGTTACCTAGCAACGGGACCACAGTTTATTGTCGAATCCGAACCACATTATGACGAGAAATGATTTTCTATCACCAGAAATAAATTCCTCTAATTCTTCGTTGGCCGGTCGGAGAGTCGAACGCTGGGCCAACAGCGTGCTATTCGAGAGCTTTACCCACCCCTCCAATGAAGAACTGTATTTTTCTGCAAAATGCAAATATATCTTTGTGTATGTCTAGCATATCTTGACCAACTGTTGGTACGATCTTGATTATTTCAAGTATATATTAGTATGAGCCATAAATAATTTAATATATTCCAGACGTGTTTTTCGGCATTTGAGCTTCTCATGATTCCTGAAATAATCAAAATAATAACTGAACGAAAATTATTATGACAGTGTTAACGATGAGGCAATTCGTTTTAGCAAGTTATAAATAAAATTTAATGATAAATATGTTTTGAATGGGACAATGACATCATTAACTCCTGCGGAGGCTTGCGCGCTCATCTAATAAGTTAAGTATACCTTAGTTTAACCAGACCACTGAGCTGATTAACAGCTCTCCTATGGCTAGCCTGAAGGATTAGACTTATTTTACGTGGCTGAGAACCATTTGGTTACCTAGCAACGGGACCTACAGCTAATTGTGGAATCCGAACCACATTAAACCGAGAAATGAATTTCTATCACCAGAAATAAATTCCTCTAATTCTTCATTGGCCGGCCGGAGACTCGAACGCGGGCCTATCTGAGTGCTAGCCGAGAACTCTACCGACTCGTCCAACGAGTTTTCAGTTTTCAGTATCCAGGGATTTCGGGACAAGTTTGATCCTTCCGGGAAATCCCGGGATTTCCATAGATTATGCATGATAACAAATACCCTATGAAAATCATTATCTCCTGGCACTTGTTGAATTTCATGCTACGTATTGTGCATTTTTATTCATCTAAGGAAATCTTTACGGTATATACTGGTACTTTATCATGTTTAAAACTGGAAGTTTGAACAGAGTTTGATATGAATTATTGTATGATTATTACGTTCCTCGTTGGATGAGTCGGTAGAGTTGTCGGCTAGGCCCGAGTTCGCGTCTCCGGCCGGCCAATGAAGAATTAGAGGAATTTATTTCTGGTGACAGAAATTCATTTCTCGGTATAATGTGGTTCGGATTCCACAATAAGCTGTAGGTCCCGTTTCTAGGTAACCAGTTGGTTCTTAGCCACGTAAAATAAATCTAATCCTTCGGGCCAGTCCTAGGAGAGCTGTTAATCAGCTCAGTGATCTGGTTAAACTAAATTACACTTAACTTAACTTAACTAACTTAGTAAGGAGTAAAATGATACGTAGCATGGCAAAGCCTCTTTATTGTTCAGTACACAAGTAACATTAGGACATTCTTGGTGGAAATGGACTACCTGAAAGGATAAGAGAGTCGTGTTGTAAGAAAGTAAGCACCTGGTTCTAGTTGAACATGTTCACTGCAGCTCTTCTCGAAAATTGAAATCTCTCTTCCCCGGGATGTTTTTTTTATACATTATTTAATTTAAATAATACAAAAAAATATGAAAGTGACAATCCCAGGATCTGAAACCAAATCCCGGGAAACAGAATTGGGCTAAATATGGCAGGGATTCCGGGAAAGAAACCCTAGCTGTGAGTCTTAAGCGTACTTTCATAAAAAGAGCTCTCTAGCCGTCATTATCGACGATGTGGGAAGATATTGTTACGGCTGGTATAGCATGTCCCCTCGTAACGGGACACTTGCGAGTATTTAAGAAATATTCATCAATTAGACTCCAGTTATAAAGCACTAATAATAGCAGTATAAGATTCGGAGCTTCGTACTGCTGTCTACAGTTGCATCAGATGCGGTAATTCCCTATTTTCCCGATATTAGTGACATTGATTATATCTGACACGCCTAATGTCGACTTTGCCTTTTCAGTACTTCCCATGAAGGCTGCTTAAGAAAGTGATCTTAGCTAACTGAACCAGCAGGCTCTTCAAAGCATTGGGTGTGGTTAAATGAACAGACCAGCTTACCTGGCAGGGTCTGAAATTGACCGGGGGAAAGAGAGGTAAATTAGTAACAGGTAGAGGAGGCGCGAGTGAGGCGGAGCCATTTGTACTGGAAACTTTAAAAAAAAAAAAAAAAAAATTCCTTGTATCATTATAGAACAGTACCTAATTGTATTCCCTCAGAACGCCCCAGTATCAGAAGTTTGAAAGTCGTTCATAATTTGCGAAAGTAAATGACAGCGATTTCAAACTAATAGAATAGAATACAGAGGATTTTAACAGAATTGATAACTGTCGAGGTGATATACTAATATTAAGTGTGATGTTCATCTTTCAACAGTAATTTAGAATAAATTGGCAGATAATTTAGAATAAATTGGCAAATAATTTAGAATAAATTGGCAAATAGTTTGGAATAAATTGGCAAATAATTTAGAATAAATTGGCAAATAATTTAGAATAAATTGGCAAATAATTTATAATAAATTGGCAAATGATTTAGACTGAATTGGCAAATAATTTGGAATAAATTGGCAAATAATTTAGAATGAATTGGCAAATAATTTAGAATAAATTAGCAAATAATTTAGAATAAATTGGCAAATAATTTAGAATAAATTGGCAAATAATTTAGAATAAATTGGCAAATAATGTAGAATAAATTGGCAGATAATTTAGAATAAACTGGCAAATAATGATATTAAAAGAAAATTGATCTCATAGACTGAGTAATCAATTTTCTTTTCTGATAAGATATGTCAAAGAACATATTTATAACATGAAACAATATCAGGCAGTAGAGCAGTAGTAGTAGAAGTCTTAAGAAGTCTTGAAAAACTAAGCATGCATTTCCAATACCTAAGTATATACAACAGTTGAGATACAGCATTGATACAATATTAACTCCATATTCTTTGGAAGCTTGAATTTCAAGTCACTGGCCCCTGTGGGCTTGTTCCATATGAATAGGGTTCATCATCTGAAAAATAATAATAATAAATATCCAAATATTCTTTCCGCAAAATTCAATGTTGGTATTATTATCAGTACACCTAAATCCATATTACCATTGATACTCAGTAAAAAGGATGAAAAGGATAAATGAATAAATAGACAGAAGAAATAAATTAAAGCCATAATAAAAAAATAGAAGGGTTTACGACCTAATGTATGATGAAGTATGCAAATATAAAAAAAGAGAACATTATATGGAGAGCGGAAGGTTTTATGGGAGATTTTTATGGCCATGCATAAAACTCCCCCCCCCCCACCCCTTTGCTTATTTTCTTTAAATGCATCACTGCTAACGGAACTCAAAGGTAGTATCTTGAAACACGTGAGTCCAGAATGAATCTTCTCACGATTCCCTCTCGTGTTTCATAAAACTTATAAATAACTATTCTAGTTTCTTGAATTTTTCACAAGGGAATACAGAGGTTCCAGAATATGTTGAATTCCTTTTCTATTTTGCAGAATTTCAGCTATGATTTTTTTATTTTTTTTTAATCCAAATCCCTTCTTGCGTTTCCAAAAGGTTATTACCTTCTTTTAGTTTCTGAAAAGAAAACTATTGCTTGTCCGTCCGCACTTTATAAATTAGTATATGTTGATCATCCACTCTCCAATCATCAAACATACCAAATTGCAGCCTTCTAGCCTCAGTACTTTTCATTTTATTTAAGGTTAAAGTTAGCCATAATCTTGCTCCTGACAACGATATAGGCCATGCCACCACCGGGCCGTGGTTAAAGTTTCATGGGCCTCGGCTCATACAGCATTATGCCGAGACCACCGAAAGATAAGTCCATTTTCGGTGGCCTTTATTATACGGTGTACAGATAACTCGATTGTTCCGAAGATGCTTCGGCGCATTTTTTACTTATGTGAATGCAATGAGTTTCAAGTAAGTCACCAACAGACTTCATAACCACCGTGTCGTAATTGTGAAGGAAATAAGTATAAAAGTTTAAAATAATTAAGCAACACTCTTCGAGAACTCTTGCGGAAGAATTTTTTACACATTTCTAATTGCAAAGGAGTTTATTTCGCTACAAACTTTAATTTAGACTTTCTATTTAATATATCGACACACTGACCAGAGAAACATAAGTAGACATGCTTCACATTTAATCAACATTTATTATAAAGAAAGAATACGTAATAAAATCAGTTGCCTGCTGTTAGTATTATTCGTAATTTTACATTTAATTTTCTTTCTTTTAAGTTTCTTTGTGTCGCTTTCTGCATGCTGAAATTTTATGCGGTGAAAACCTCCTTATCAAGTAATTAACCTTTAGACTTGTTTTAGTGAATAAGTAGTCTTTTTGCGTGTGGGAAAAACTGTAATAATAATAAGAGTTATTATTATTATATTTATTATCACGATTAGGCTATTATTACTATATAGAACCACTTACCTGCTGTTAATATCATTTTTAATTTTACATTTAATTTTACTTTCTTTTAAATTTCTTCAATTCGCTTTCTGCATGCTGAAATTTTATGCGGTGAAAACCTTCTTATCAAGTAATTAACCTTTAGACTTGTTTTAGTGAATAAGTAGTCTTTTTGCGTGTGGGAAAAACCGCAATACTAATAAGAATTATTATTATTATATTTATTATCATGATTAGGCTATTATCATTATCATTATTTTATTAATAATAATAAAAATAATTCCATAAGCGCCACGCTTTTCCCTGTTCCAGCAGACCAGTATCAGGCAATTGCTTCCGAGTGGAGTTTTAACCCCCTAGGAGGCGAGGACTCCTGATTACATTTAATCACAACTTCACTGAAAGGAACGCTAAGCTTGGAGGAAATTTATCCTGTGAAATTAACGTAGCGACAGGAAGCATCCAACTCCTTCTGAATATAGTTATGACGGGGTAATTATATGCTTAAAAATAGCGAGTGAGTTAAAAAAAAATAAAAAAGGTAAAAAAAAAATATCGAACGTGTGGGTCGTTCAACGAATAAGGTTTTTTCTTACTTTATATTTCCGGTCAAAAAAAAAAAAAAATTAATCGCCAAACTCGCTTTTCCGGTTGTTGGGATGTACACAGAAATCGCGTCGAAGTTATTAGAATATTGTGGTGAACTTTTGTATTTTTAGTTATTAATATTTGTCTCCTCTTTTCTTGATTATCTCTAACCTGTTTATCTTTTATTTTTCTTTTGTATTCTTCAGTTTAATTTGTGTTATATAATTATCTTTTTAGTGTCATTTTTCTAGCATTTCCTTTTCGTTTAACCCGTTTTGTTTCATTGAAATTTTTGTCATTTTCATCATCATCTTCCTTGTTTACCTGTTTTTCTTTCACTTTTATCTTTTATCATTTTTCTCTTTTCCTTTCATCTTCATTGTAATTTTATTCTTTTTTTTTACATTATGTTCGTTTATAACGCTCTTCCTTTCATAGGCATTCTATTGATAGTTTTTTCTTTTATTTTCCTTTATCATATCTCTTTCGCAGCCTGGTTTAATTTATTATTATTTTATCGTGTTTATAATAATCTCTTTATCATCATCGTGCCCGACCTGTTTCTTAATAATCGCAGCCTGGTTTAATTTATTATTATTTAGTCGCGTTTATAATAATCTTTTTATCGTCATCGTGTCTGATCTGTTTCTTAATAATCTTTGAATTTACTTAATAACGTCACGTTCGACATTATCTTCATGTCTTCCTGCTTTCCTTTTGTTGTATATTTATCTTTTTCTCATTCTCCTGTCATCGTCCCTCTCCTCATTCATCTTTTGAATAGCTCTGTGAAGTATCGCATTATTCTTTTAATTAACCTGTTCACTTGCACACAGTTTTATCTGCTTATTTTTATCATTTATCTGAGTTATTTATCAATTACCTTGCTCTGTTTCATGACTTTTATAAAATTTGTTTTTGTATTCATTCATATTATCCTTTATTTTTTTTATGTACGTATTCAGTTATTCTATATTTTTTCTTTCTTCGGTAAATAATAAATGATGACGTGATATGTCTTTTTGGCTAAGCTGCTTTCCTTTGCTGTCATTTTATCGTCTTTTATTTTATTTTTCTGTTCATAATATAAATGTATAGCCCTCTTTTCCTTACTGCCCACATATGTTTAGTTTTTCTTTTATTATTCCTTGTTATAGTTTCGTCAAACTTGTTCGTTTTATCGCTATTTTTTCTCGTATTATTCCTCTTTATATCTTTAATCAGACTTGGTCCTTTTATTGTTAGTTTTTTCCTCTTACTATTCCTTTTCATATCTTTCGTCAGACTAAATCCTTTTGTTGTTATTTTTTATCTTATTTCTCTTATTATTTCTTCTTATATCTTTAGTCCTCTTATTATTAGTTTTAGTTATCTGTAAAAGAAAACTGTCGTGCCGGCTTTGTCTATCCGTCCGCACTTTATTCTGTCCGCAATTTTTTCTGTCCGCTCTCAGATCTTAATAACTACTGAGGATAGAGGGCTGCAAATTGGTATGTTGACCATCCACCCTCCAATCATCAAACATACCAAAGTGCAGCCCTCTAACCTCAGTAATTTTTATTTTAAGGTTAAAGTTAGCCATAATCGTGCTCCTGGCAACGACGTAGGATAGACCACCACCGTAAAACAGATCTATTTTCGGTGGCCTTGATTATACGCTGTAGCGGCTGTACAGAAAACTTGATTTTTTACTTGTTTCTTTTGTTATTCCTTGTTATATCTTTCGTCCAACTTGGTTTTCATCCTTATTTTCTTGTGACTTCCTTCTGCCTTGTCGTAATAAACATCTGGTGTGAACTATTCTCTCTGTGGTCATTTCATTTTCACTATAACCGCATATGCGACGTTATCTCCCCGTCTACACTACTTTCCTTCGTTGTATTTTGCTTTTTCCTCATTTCCCTCATCTTCCTCCTCATTCGTCTATTGAATATCAATAGAAAACTCAAGTGGATGAAAGCTTTCTGCGTTGCTGCTCACAACGGTCTGTTTCCGTTTTTGAATTAGCATTCTTTTCATTAATGAATTTACTGAACAGGTATACTGAAGTTTGTTTTTGTCACCTTTCTGCGTCATTTTACATTTTCCTTGTTCTGTTTCTGTGTTTTTTCCATTCATCGACTTCTGCGTTTATTCATGATAATATTAATTCTTCCTGATCGACGCATCTATGTACTTCTACAGTAGTTCCTTTCTTCGCCAGATTATGAAAATCGGAAACCTGCAAAGGTTTGATCAAGATTAGTAAGTATCATCGGTCTTTCTACAATTTTGAGAGATGCGTATTTAAAATAATCCTAAATGTTTCATTGCTTTGGTTAAAAATTAAGACGTTACGAAATATTTGATGTTGTTATTAGAATTTTTATTTTAAGATAGCACATAGTATCAAATTAATGGACAACTTACTTACCGCGTTCTTTGAAATATGAAAATTCTTTTCAACATCAAAGGCTACCAAAGTATCGTTGCGGAAAAATGAACGTTTTAGCAGTTATTTATGAATTAGCACCTGAACAACTTGATTTTAAGTGATATTTTGTTAGCTATGAATTGAACTGAACTGAATATAAAATTTAGGCCAAAGGCCAAGCGCTGGGACCTATGAGGTCATTCAGCGCTGAAACGGAAATTGACAGTAAAAGGTTTGAAAGGTGTAACAGTAGGAAAACGTCGCAGTTGCACTGTAAATCAGTTGTTAGGAGAGGCTGGAAAGTAAGATGGAAGAAAGAGAATATGAGAGGAGGTATAGTAAAAGAAACGAAAGGGGTTGCAGCTAGGGGCCGAAGGCACGCTGCGAAGAACCTTGGGTAATGCCTACAGTGCACCGCACGAGGTGCACTGGCGACACTACCCTCCTGCGGGGTATTTTGTGGCTATGAAAGGGTGTTAGATTATCCTTGAAAATTTATTATCAATATGCAATTCATCTCGACGATTGCTTGTTCCGTATGAATGTGCTCTCATTAATAATAATAATAATAATAATAATAATAATAATAATAATAATAATAATAATAATAATAATAATAATATTCACACGTTGGATAAGTTTCTTGGATAATTTGAAGCGGCCAAATTCAAGTGGCAGGTTGTTGCTGCCCTTTCTCGGAAAGTCCTAAAAACTTGGCGTCAACTAATCGATGTTTTATTTGAGCATCTGCGTCCATCGCGATTTCTTCATTGAGAAAACCCTATGGAAAATCACAGCTGCACAAATACAGTTCTTGAAGAATCTAAGACAGAAAATATATTAATCTGGAACAGAAAGTCTATCAGTTGCCTCACCATGAAAAAGAAATTACTCTGAAAGGTCAGATCACTTAACTCATATCGAAAGTTCTTGAGGCCATCAGTTACAAATGAGACTGATTGCTTGACACCTGTTTGCTTGCGTCACAACAGCTATTTTTATCGACGTCGTTATAGATGAGACTGTGGATAGAGCAATTTCTTCAGTTCAGTCTATTTTCGAAATTGGTTTTCCTTTCGTAGAGTAATTTAGAAAGAAGAAGTATAAAGTAAAAAGGGTAAAAATAAAGGTGTCAGTCATCCTATTGTTACCCGACCTCAACTAATGACCTCGCACCAGCATTGAGGAAATATCTTTTTTTTATTGTCGTTTAAAATGAGGATTTTGCATTAGGAAAAGCAGTTAGTAATGCAATTCACTTCTCTTTGATTATCCAAAATTTTCTCTTTCGGTGGTGTTTTATATATGATTTTTACATTTAAGAAAGCATTTTGAAATTGTGAAAAATAATTATTTAGTTTTGCCAGAAAGTAATGTGTTGCGTATTCTGATTCCCGCTACTGCAAGTATACATATAAAATATAAAAGGAAAACAGAGTTTTTCCACATTTCCTGCATAGAAAACAAATGACAAATGATTTTTAAAACGCGAAAAGAAAAAATACGATTTTGCGAGGCGGTGGAATGAGAAATAAATAATTGCGTGCTTCCCGCGTAGTCAGAAGCATATTAACTTGGACAGGGCCATTTTACGCAAATTTCACGTCACGTAATAATGCTGTGAAAAAAATGCCATTAATTCTTGCGAAGCACAACAAAGACAATGGCCTGACTGCAGGCAACTTACCAGATAGCGGAATGCCTGTGTGTAAAAAAAAAAAAAGTAGGAACAGAAGATTGAAAAAAAATTGCAGATAAATTTGGTGAAAAGAAAGCTTTGCTTGACGTAATTCTTACGTACCTTACTCATATGATCAA
The DNA here is from genome assembly GCA_039081455.1 of Macrobrachium rosenbergii. NCBI lineage: Eukaryota > Metazoa > Arthropoda > Malacostraca > Decapoda > Palaemonidae > Macrobrachium > Macrobrachium rosenbergii. The sequence continues at coordinate 13,705,519 of JANJGK010000041.1, forward strand.
AACGTGACTTCGGTAGAGGAAATGAAATAAGAGTAACTTTAGTGGGAGGGAACGAGAAAGATGGACGCTTAAGAAGGACGCTAATTTGTCCTGCTTTTTGGGTCTGTCTAAAAAAAAATATATATTAATACTAAAAATGTAAATAAATACATATACTAAAACAGTGAGAACTGATGGTCAAAATAACCATTGAATTTTCTTTTATTAGGCCAATAATTTTCTATAGTGGCCGTTGGCACAGTTAGGAACCCTAGGCATGGAGCCGCAGTGTACTTCTATTAAGGCCAGTTTACACTATATATATATATATATATATATATATATATATATATATATATATATATATATATATATATATATATATATGTATATATTATATATATATATATATATATATATATATATATACATTATACATTTTATATTTCAACTCCTCAATAATCATGTTTATTTAGATTTAATTTAGGTTAGAAATTGGTGTTGGCCAAAAAACAAAAAAAAATCCTTCTTTTTGGGAATTTGGAAATGGCCACCCTACCTCGGCCTCTACCTACTCCCACTCTCTATCCTTTTGCTCTATCCCCATTCCCGTTCGTTTTTCCTGTCCAGCCTTCTTAACTATTATCGCCACCTTTAGGTCCTTGTACTTCTTAATTTTGTTAACCTCTTGATCTTGCTTGGCTTGACAGCCTGAATTTCATTTAGTGAAGATTAAAGAGTAACGAGGCTGAATTTTCTGAGTAATTATTTTGCATCGTAGAGGCGAGTTGCCGACATCTTGGTAGAATAATAAACAAGTAAAAAATGCGCAATCGATTTTTCTGTACAGCGTATAATACTGTATGAAACTCTCAGCCACGGCCCATGAAACTCTCATCCGCAGCCCATGAAACTTTCAGACACGGCCCGGTGGTGTCCTGTGTTGTTGGCGCCTATAGCGATGCCAGACGCACAATCGTGGCTAACTTTAACCCTAAACAAAATAAAAACTACTGAGGCTAGGGGGATGCAATTTGGTATGTTTGATGATCGGAGGGTGGATGATCAACATACCAATTTGCAGCCCTCTAGCCTCGGTAGTTTTTAACATCCGAGGGCGGACAGATAAGGTTCGGACGAACAGACAAATAGCCATCTCAATAGTTTTCATTTACAGAAAACAAAAAAAAAAACTAAAAACAGAATACTTTTAAAAAAAATTATGAATAAGAAATATTACAAACCAAAAAACTACAACGTATGAAAGAACAAAGAACCAGTAACGCCGCAACATAAAAGAAAGATAAAAAAAAAAGGATAAAACATAACTCATTTTACTCTGTTAAATATTACCCTGGCGAATAAAGAATCCATCGGTGGCTTGATGGCCGGTGTAACAGACCTGCTTATTAGTGTCATGCATCCGCGTATTTTATGCGTCCCCTCTTCCTAGCAGCACCCAAATGTTACGCCAAATATTGAATCTCTCGACCGACTCGCTATTACGTGAATCAGCAAGACTCGGCCGCCTCAACCAGGTGAGCATTACCTGTGACAATTGGATAGACAAGCGAGATAATTAGAATTTTGGAATTTCTCTCTTTTGATGCGGAAGCCGTCTGTCTCCATCGTGCTGTCATCTTGTTCTGGCTCTGCCGAGGGAGCGTTTTCTCGCTGTGGTTCCGTTCAGTTGGTTGAGCTCGTTTAAAGCTGATTTTTTTTCTTAATAAAAGCTCAGACGCAATTATTTTCTGGTCTTTTATCGTTAGTAGGTTTTTCTGATGTATTTATTGCTTTCTTTTTTGGCATTATCTTCATGGTTACTTGGAAATCAACTCCGAATCAAGGAGAGTATTTTAGCTCTTTCAATTTTACGTTGTTTTTGAAGAGATGCTTAATGTATGGCTTAATGCAATGTATCTATAAAGAAAAAGTAGATAAGAGATATTTAATCTGGATCCCAGCAGTCGTGATATCTTGTTGAAACTAATTTTAATTTGCCTCGAGACTTTAAAAAGAGGCGGATGTGGTCTGGTTGACCGGCCTTCCAGAAGGTCAACAGTATCTATATGGATCTTGGTATCGTAGCCTACTGGCTTACTCGGGTAGGTTTTGGAACGGACAAACTCACTCGTTGCATTTCAGAACAAGAAACGAAGACATCTTTCTGTGTAAAAGGGCCTTCAGATGAGTGACAAATATTCATGAAAATTACGATAGCTACACACAAGTGTAATCACAGGCTCCGTACATCTGCAATACAAAATGAACAGTGAGCCACTACTCGAGTCCTCTTGTACTGTGGACCATTATTTTATGAAAATCGAGTCTCGATTTTATCATACAGCTTCCGTACCTCAGGATAACAAAGATCATTACGTAGTTTGTAGCACCTCATTATTTGTTTCCTCTGACAGAACAAGTGTTTCTAGTTGGAAATTGAAAAAAACAATAATGGTACTAGTTTTCAACAGTAGCCTTTACGTATAAAATTTTCGCCACATCAGTAAAGATCATTGTACACCAGAATATTTTCAGAATAAAATTAAAGTCAGATTTAAAGACCTCAAAACGGAGATGGTTGGGACCTGATTTAAGAATGATTGTGAGTGTATGTGTGCTTGTGTGTGTGTGTTTGTGTATGTATGATATACCCAATTAAATACCACAAAGAAATACTGTAGAACGTTGGGGCTCTACTAAGATGAAAAGTGGTCTTATTTGAACGAGGTGCTAATTTATATATATATATATATATATATATATATATATATATATATATATATATATATATATATATATATATATATATATATATATAGATGTGTGTGTGTAAAAAATGAAGGTTTCGGATTTTTTTTATTTCCCTTGTACAATCAACTTCTAAAATGTCAAAACTTCTCATATTACCCGTGCCACTCAAACTTGAGAATTTCGTCTGATTCATATCGCACTGTGGTAACCAAGATCTGAAATTTCGGTTTTATTCGTGTCGAACTTTACCTCGTAATTAGAAGTGCTTTTACAAATTCAAATAATTAAGACCTTCCTCTTCTTATAAGAACGGTATGATATTTGCTTGTAATCATTCATTGTTAATTACCGATAAGGTAGTGACTGCAGTTAACTGTATGTTTAGTGTGTAAGAAAGCACACAAACGCACACACACACACACACACACACACACACACACACACACACACACATATATATATATATATATATATATATATATATATATATATATATATATATATACAGTATTATGCATAACTGAACCACGAAAATGTGAAACGTGATGAATATATAAATAAAGACAAAATCCACGAAGGAAAGAGAAGCACTGGAGTGCTGCGAGGCCTTTCGACTGTCCTCTACTTAACTAAGTAAAGGACGACAGTCGAAAGGCCTCGCAGAACTCCAATGTTTCTCTTTCCTTCGTGGATTTTGTCTTAATATATATATATATATATATATATATATATATATATATATATATATATATATATATATATTATGTTATGTATATATAATGTGTGTATAATATATACATATAAATACTGTATATACATATAACGTCTAAAGCTGCAGCTTTTGAACTTGAAAGAACTTTGTTAAAGAGAAAATGAGACTTTTTGCTGACACTCAAACAAGACTAGAAAATACTCCTTGCCATTAAACTGCCTTGGAGATGTTGACTGATTTTTTGTTGATAGAATTACTAGTATGTGAATATTTATGAAATATCTAAAATGATTCAGCTTTTTGGTTCCCTCGTTTTAATATTCCGGCTTGACTTTTATTATATCTGTGATTTAATACTTATTCGCCATTATTACTTCTTTGTTATTTTTTTTAGATTCAGGGCTTTAAAATCCTGTACTTGGCGACCTAATATTGCCTTGGAAAAAAAATATATAACATTATATATATATATATATATATATATATATATATATATATATATATATATATATATATATATATATTATACGTGTGTGTATATGTGAGTGTGTATGTATACATGGACACATACTGTACATGTCAACGAGCTGCATAATGTGAAACCCAGCTGAAATCTGCTCAAGACAGAAAAAGCTTCTAAAACGGACAAAAAACGACACCAAATTGCCCCAGTAATATTCCTCATTGCGGATGGTTCACTTTTGCAAATTTCGCTGTTTTTGGGGAAACGGGAGCGTCATTATTTTTATTATTTTGGGGTAAAATCGACGTCGGGAGAACACTTGCCGTCTTATCTTGTTCAGTAATCGATGGAGTGTATATCTCGCATCCGGACTTCCAACCGTAACAGGTTTTCTGTTCGAGATCCGGTTTTTTTTTGTTTTTTTTTTAACGGTCAATAGAACAAGAGGAGTGCGTATGTCTGTCTGGCCATCGTTTCAAATGTAATAACGATACTAATAATAATAATGATAATAATTATAAGACAAAATGGAATAGGAAAGTATTGTTTCAAAGCAAATTGTTAAACGGCCAGGGAATATAACTTCATTCATTCATTCTTATGGAATATGAATTTTCTGAAGAGCTAAAATCTATTATTATTATTATTATTATTATTATTATTATTATTATTATTATTATTATTATTATTATTATATTATTATTATTATTATTATTATAGAATGAAATTACACACACACATATAATATATATACATACATTATATATATATATATATATATATATATATATATATATATATATATATATACATATATGTATATATACACATATACATATACAAGCTCACTTGCTTTCTATAAAACGCTACCACATTCCATTTCGTATGCCCAACTTTTACCGCGCGCCTGTGAATAGTATTGCGTATGCATGCAGTCCTTGCGTGTCCACAGCAAATGTGACCATACTTTATATGCTTATGCCGTGGGATGTCACAGCGTAATTAAGGCTAAATCGTTCGTAGCATATACGCTGAATTATTATATCTAGACACCTGGTGTTGAAATAAAGCACTCTTGCTATCGGCGCGAGAATCATAAATAAATGTAAATATTATGGATACGTAACTCGAATGCAAAAAAAAAAAATAAATAAATAAAAAATAAAATACTTATAGATGTAAAGATTATTTGCTGTCTTTAAAAGAAGACTGATAGATAGTGGAAATTCGCATCTCGTGAATAATTCACATTATTTTCCGCCTTAATTCTGATTTGATTGATATAGATAAGCTGTAGGCAAAAGTCACTTACAACTAATGATTTAAACTTTTCGTACATTTGGTCTCACTCTGGGCATGTTATAAATGGTAAACTTCAATTTTGGTTTTCTGTAAAATAAAACTGTTGGTTAGACGGCTATTTGTCTGTCCGTCCGCACTTTTTCTGTCCGTTCTCAGATCTTAAAAACTACTGAGGCTAGAGAGCTGCAAATTGGTATGTTGGTCATCCACCCTCCAATCATCAAACATATCAAATTGCAGCCCTCTAGCCTCAGTAGTTTTAATTTTATTTAAGGTTAAAGTTAGCCATGATCGTGTGTCTGGCACCGCTATGGGTCCCATCAACACAGGCCACCACCGGGTCGTGGCTGAGAGTTTCATACGGCATTATACGCTGTACAAAAAACTCGATTGAGCCGAGGAAACTGGCGTATTTTTTTACATGTTTATATCGTGCAAATGAAATTGTTGTTATAATGCAAATGAAATTGAGGTATCAGGTAGTCAGTTGCAAAAATATGTAGACCTATGGTTCTGATATGTGATAAATTATATTAATATTCTTGTTATTGAAATCATTGCTATCATTATTACTGATTCACTCTGTTGTACCACATTTAATGTGCCCTGTTGAATTACGTTTGTAAAAAAGAGGAAATCTTATAAATTTTAAACAAATGTTATGCGTAAAAAATTTATTTTTTTTTTTTTTGTCAGAATTAGGTTACTCATTTTCCTTTAATAGGAATTCCCGTATTTCAGATGCCGAGGATGCATATTGTGATGTACCTGTATCAATATGTAATTTTCCAGTTTGAGTCTCAGTTCATAGTTCTTTCAAGTCTCCTATGAATGAACTTGATAGTTTCTTATATCGTGGTTAACTGTTATTATGTCGGTCCAAAAGTTGATTGGCTCTACATATACACCGGTGAATAACAAATTGTCTCTCTATGTTGTTTGTCTAAGGAATGATCGCATATCAGGCGATAGAGGGTAAATACCTTCAGCTGACAATGGTGTTTACAAAAGGACTGATTCTACCTTATTCGTCACCTGGTAGTTTTAAGTAATTCTAATTCGTATCTTATGAACAGTATCTTAATATGATGTAAATTGTCTGCAAGACAGAATTCGTACTGATTTGTAAAGCTTAGTATTCGTAATATTCATGAGTTTGCCCATTAAAACACTGATCAGAAAGTTATATTTATTTTCTAGCAAATCCAGTGTAAACTTCAGATACAAAGACAATTCTTTTGAATCCATATTCTTTGTTAAACGGCTTATTGAAATGGTTGATAATGGAAATATAGTTTGCCATACTGTATGAGCACTGAATATTCTGTTCAAGTAACAATGCATGCTACGGAATTCGTCTTGCTGGGAAATGTAAGGATTTTCAGTTTTCATTTAGAGATTACACGTGAGCATCTTTTTTCAGTAAATGTCTATTAATATAAGATATAATCGGAATGCTTTATATTTTCCGTCTTTTTTTTTTTAAGAAATTACCAAAAGAACAGTGAATTCACCTCTTTCTTAAGAAACAAAATAGCTACATTATTAAAAAAAATAGTATAGCATAATCTTTTTCGAAATGTTTTCCTAAGTCAGTTGCACTGGCAATCCATATCATTATCTTAAAATTAATTAAAGTGAAATTTCTGCGTAATGAAACTTCATTCTGTGTACATTTCCTGCTGACTGTTTTAGTTACCTTTAATCCTGGCTCATCTAAACACGGCTGTGTATCATATGTAACCTCATTTTGCAATGTATATTCTCAACCTCCTTCACGTTACATATTTATTAATTTAGTTTCAAGTATTTTCTAATCCATTAGACCTCTCATTCTTACATCTACGTCGCGCTCTCCCGGTCTAGAAAAAAAAAAAAAAAACTTTTATTCATCTTTCGCAAATTTAATTTTGGGTATTCCTCTTCTGAAACACTGGTGCCTCTTTCAGAACACTTATCCACGAGTTTCTTACTCGAAATTCACTCCAGGCACTCCACTCCATTCTCTTTTGGCTGCAAATGGGATTGAACGAGGACGTAAGAGCCGAATCCTCTTCCCAAAAGATTTGCTGAGAACTGGAAGGATAACAGTTTCTGATACAACCAGTCTATGGGGAAAAAGGCGTATGTGTGTGTGTATGTATGTATATGTATATGCATATGCATAAATGTAATATATATATATATATATATATATATATATATATATATATATATATATATATATTCATATATACATACATACATATACAATAAAGGGTTGTCTGTATTCAAGCCAAAATCAAAATAAAACGAAAATTCAAAACAAAATTTCCAAGTGGAGAAACAAAACTGAAAGCCTGTGACAATACTAATACTTTAGATTATGACGATGAATAAGAAACGCCAAAACAAGCTCATCAGAAGGGCTATATTTTGGAAAAGCTGATGCGGATTAAGAGCAGAAACTACATGGCAGGATTACCGAACCATTTTCATATATGAGATCAGATTCTCGACCGGCATCACCTTCATTCTCATTATCATAATCTATACCTTTTAAAAGGTACCGTATTAATCACATCCTGACGTACGATTCCGAGAAACCTCACAAAAGGTATTGGTATTATCTCTCCCCTAATCTTAACATGGCATAATCATTTATGGCAACGGCCACGGAATCCAATTTTTTTTCTTTCTTTCTTTCTTCTTACAATAATGTGATTGGCTGTTTTGACATTTCAGGCTCTAATGTGATTGGTCGTTGGGATGTCAGTAAATCTTGTTGGCTGATTAATTGTCTAATGGCATCTCACTGCTGGAGATATTTTTTTTAATTACGATAACGTACGGAATCACATAGTAACAACGGCAGTAACGTTGATAATTATCTCGACAAAAATCACAAAAATCAATTTAGTCTAAAAGGTGACACTGAAGGAAAAATAACAGTGGTGCGGAAAAGAATCAGAAAAAAAATATTATATTTTAGAAAAAAAAATTGAAACAGAATCCATTGAAAATAACAAGGCAGATGAAGATAGTCATTTAACTAAATTACTACTTGCCAGATTATACACTTCAAGAAGTCTTCTGCTTCTTCCCCGCTTGTTCCCATTTTTATATGGGGTCGCCGTGATGCCTTCTTTTGAAGGACTTTGATTTGGCTTTTGGGGTATAGACTTTGTAGTCCCGATCGGCTGCCCTGCCTGACATCGCTTAGACCCCGGTATTGTGTACATGTATTGTACCAGTTCACCAGCGCTTTCTCCCAGCAGTGAGGAGTTGTTACGCGGTGAGGTCGACCGTCGAGACGTGTGAGGTGTACTGCGTATCAGATGAACTCCAAAGTCAAATACTTAATTGGTAGCTTTCTCCCACTCAATTATCGTGTTGGGTATCGACAATGTCTTCCGTATTCCCAAGGAAATGTTTTAAAATGATTTTTTTTTTCCAATTCCGGGAACCTTATTTACCTTCATCACATCATCAAAGTTCACTTTCTCGGTTCTGTACGAAGCCCTGAGCGTAGATCACTTGTAAACTGTATGCTTTCTCTAGGACTAGGTTAGGTAGGTCATTGTTGTTATTGTAATTATTCTTTTAAACTGTTAATCCATGAAGACTATTTTCCTGTGAATAATTCCTGTGTGGAATTGGTTACTCTTCTATATTAAAAAGCCCAGCTTTTTCTAATGCTGGTAAATAGATGGGAGTTTACCCATTCCTTCGAAAGAGGATTTAGATGAATTTTTCTAATCCTTTGTTTTAAGATAAAATTATTTTTCCTTTTATAAAGTCGGGTGGTTTTTAATCTCTAATCATTGAGGTCCTTTATTTGTAACGCGTACAATAAGTTATTGTATGCATGAAGAAAGATTCTCGTTTATCCCAAAATCTGAAAAACTGTCCATAACATTATCCTTTAATCTAGAATTTGACAGTCGATTCACAGTGCAATTGCGAGGTTTCCCTCCTGTCACACCTTTCAGACCTTTCTACTCTCAGTTTCCCTTTCAGGCGGTGAATGACCTCATAGGTCCCAGCGCTTGGCCTTTGGCTAAAACTCGATATTCCATTCCATTTGACAGTCGAAAAAAAGAAGAAAGCAGAACGAAATGGAAGGGGAAAACCTGGACCATCCGAAAGCAATCTACGAGAGCAATCCATCGGAGACGCGAGACAGACCGAACAAGAGGATAAAGTTTCCAAACAAACGACAACATCCCGCCAGAACGATCCGGACCATTTCTGACCGTCCGGGCAATCGGTGCATTTCATGTCAGCGGGGTCCATTGTGAAGTTTAGGGGAAAACGTAATTGCCTGCGAACCACTTAACATTACCCCAAGTACACTTGTTGATGCCTTTGGGAAGTGCCCCGCTGAATGAAATCTCCTTTGGAGCCCCTCCATCGCTCAAGGAGCTGCTGGAGACCGTTCCTTGCGCTAACGACCATTACCGGGGCGTTAAAGGGCCATTTTATCAGCATTAAGGAGGCAGTTACCGTGTGCACCGTCTGTGTATCCACGTGCCAGGCGGGGCGGCCGCTGGGAATTTAGGGCGGAAGGGGAGGAGGGCTTCTCAAGGGTTCATGTATAATGGCAGTAGGAGGATACACCCCCTTGGGCTTCACTTGTTATTGTGGACTCACCGCGGGGGGTCTTTGAGACCACTGACTTGTGGGACGCGATTGCGGAGGACGCGGCCGCCCGCCTCCCCGAAGAAATCTCCATTGAGGCGCCCGCATTAACTCACCTTCCTCCTTATTGTCCGCGAGGGACAGGGAAGAGTATATTCGGGTCCTTAGCGCATTAAAGGTGTCACACTTTTGTATGTGTCTGTCCGTATGTTTCGCCCCTCCTTGCCCTTTTTTCTTTTTATTGCATTATTGTTGCGCTGTATTTTGATGGGCTGTTATTGGCATTTCGTATTATTAAATTATTATTATTATTATTATTATTATTATTATTATTATTATTATTATTATTATTATTGTTGCTGCAACTTTAATTTTAATAGTGGTTCATTATTATTATTATTTTCTTTGTTATTTTTTTATTGCCATGAAAGTTTTTCATGAGGAGATGAATTTTGGCTTATATATTTATCTATAAATATATATGTGTGTGTGTATGTCTGTGTGCGTGTGTTTGTATTGAGAAGTAATAGAGTCATGAAAAATACGAGAGAGGTAAGGCAACACATTACAATGAGGTAAATCAAGAAGATTCATATAAGTACTCGTACAAAGGAACAAAAACATGCCAGCTACCAACGATGCAAGGACACTTGGACTGAAGACCAGGTTTTTGCTTAAAATTAATTTTCACGTGGGCTAGAATTCACAAGTACACACATAGCATACAGCTTCTAAGATTGCTACAGAAATAGCTGCGTCTGATCTCTGCTTCAAGAAAAGGCGTGTGGTATATATATATATATATATATATATATATATATATATATATATATATATATATATATATATCTATGTGTGTGTGTAGAATCTACTGATCACTTTTACCAGATGCATATGTAATTGTAATAGCCACAATGCCCTCTTAACTTCTCGAATTCTTCGCGCTTTTTTGGATATGCTTGTCACTACAAAGCCGTAAGATCCAAGCGCAAGAAATTGAAGAGACTGTGATGCTATTACAATTGCATATATATATATATATATATATATATATATATATATATATATATATATATATATATATATATATATATAAACTATACATATTAGGTAAAGTTTCTTTGTTTGTGCATAAATATGTAGCATCGTGAGGACTACATTACGGAAGTGTTAGAACAAGAGAATCTCGACTTCCAGATTGAGCGAAAGGACGTTCTGGGTTTGTTAAAGAGTTCGATGTGTTGCTGATGTGATTCTTTGTGGTGTATGACGTGGTTGTGATATGGAACTTTTTTTTTATTAAAGGAATCCATCCTTAGTTCTTAAGGAGACATTCTGCAGTCTCCGGTTTTGTTGTTTTGTCTTTCAGTCGGTTAAAAATAACAATAGCAGTGACAGTAAATATGCAAATACAGGATATTTTTCGAGGTTGTCACATCATTTATGTTATTTTATTTAGGTGTTCTTTAGCTAACGTTTGGTGGTCTGTTAATATAATTAACGGTTCGTAAACGATTTTGCTCCAATTTTCGTAAAATCGTACGCATTACCGGAGGTTCTATGAAGCTTTTATCATTATAAAAGGGACGAAGTTTATCATTCGCCTTGTGAGGCAGTTCTAATCGTCTTGTGTTTGTGTTTTATGCAAATTTCGCCAAATTTTCACAAATGAGTTCGTTTGGTTTTATGACCAAATATAAAAAAAAAGGTATAATTATGTCAATCTTTTTCGTTTGGAACTGGAATCAATTCCAACTCGCAGTTCGTAACTCCCTGTTCTCTTATATATATATATATATATATATATATATATATATATATATATATATATATATATATATATATATATATATATATATATATATATATATATATATATATATATATATATATATATATATATATAGTGAAGATTGAAAGGGGTTCTATCAACCATTAGACATCAGTAGGTGCAAGGTAAATGACCAGTCCTTTATTCCTTTTCTAAGTACTTTATTATTGCAGCAACGTTTCAAGATGTGAAAGTCCCATTTTCAAGCTATGAAAAGAGAAGACAAACTTTAAAATAACAAACTCGGAATGACAGAAGACTGGGAGGGGTGATTACCATAAGGTGCTGAGTGTATCTATCGTGAGCTAAGACGAAGCTGAACCCGGCCCGAATTGTCACTCGGTCTGCGCCCTCAGCACCTTATGGTAATCACTCCTCCCTACCTTCTGGTCTTGTCATTTATATTGTTTGTATATATTTTTTAACTGTTAAATCTTATTCAGATTTTGTTATTTTAACGTTGTTCTTCTCTTTTTATAGCTTGAAAATGGGACTTTTACGTCTAGAAACTATACATTATATATATATATATATATATATATATATATATATATATATATATATATATATATATATATATACAGTCTATAAATTATTAATTTAACATCTGCAGTAGAATGGAATCTTTAGAGGAGGCCTTCTCTTTGTTCAGTATATCCCGAGGTAGGTGTAATGTGTCGTCGTAAAACATTTTTCCTTCGTTTTAAATCTCCGCTTATTTATTTCACTCTGGTTTTGGGAGAGAATCCACTTCAGTTCATCAATTTCAATCCCTCGTTAATCAACAATAATAATGATCAGTCTGAAAAGGTCTCGATTGGATTTCTTCAACAACTGTGTTTAAGTTGTATGATTGACGATGCATACAGTGACACGCTTCTCTCTCTCTCTCTCTCTCTCTCTCTCTCTCTCTCTCTCTCTCTCCAAGTGAGGACATACATGTACGCCCCCACAAAAATACACCGGCATTTTACCTGCTCCAATAAACATTTCACTTGGAAATAATTGATGAAAACCGGTTTCAGGTCCTATGGCGTCATCAAGCGAAGGTGGTTCCCGGGAGCGTATACGTTACACATCTGTTAAACGGAGGTGCAGACGGAAATCGCACTAATGGTGTCGTGCCTTAAGGGTCGTATACCTCTCGTTCTCAGGTGATGCATTAATCCTCTTGAGATCAATACAGTAGTGTGGCGTTTCTATTGTATTAATCAGCACTTTCATTTGAGTTTGATATCAGTGGGGTGAATGCTGTAATGCTGTATGTTTCAAAATCTTTACCTGATGGATTACAGAAACTGATATCGCTTCGCATCTTTAGAGCAAAAGGTATTGACCTTATTTGTAAGCAACGTGTACCAACATGGGTAATATAAAAAGATATATATTGTTTATTTAAAACAGGTATAGCATAGGAGGTTTTATATCATATATATATATATATATATATATATATATATATATATATATATATATATATATATATATGCGTGTGTATGTATGAATGTGTTTGTGTGAAAACCCGATTTTAAATCAGCCACTTACATGAAGATACACTTTGGTAAATCACAGACTTTGTTACAATTTGTGGTTATGTTGCTTGAACTCGTTAAGGACCACAAAAAAATTATCTGATCAAAGTCTATTTGTGGATTTTACATATCATAAGTATTTTGACCGAAGGTATTTTCTTGGAATTTCTTAAAATTATAAACATTTGATAGAAAAATATGTGATAGAATGAGATTATTTGAAAAAAGGTAGGTGTCCTTTCTTCTAGTATTTACAGTATTGAGTAGAAAGTTCAACTTTCATCATTCCTGCTTTAGCTTCTCCGAAAAAGTAAGATTTAAAACTTCTTTTAGATTTATTTTTTTTTTTTACTCATTTGCAATTAAATTTCCCACAGCACAATAAAAGAGTGCATCAATAAACTTTAACGGGAGTTATTTTAGAAATATTTAATTTCAGATGAAATCCCTCATTCAGGACATGAGGATAGGACTTACCCTTCTTGGACTCCGGTAGTTAAGATAAAAAAAAAAATCATTGCGAATGCATTTTATTTCTCTACCTTGACGTATGCGAACTCCCCCCACTCGTCCTCTGACTTAACATATTAAGTGTGCGGAAACGCCATCTGATCTTCATACATCTTCCTGAACTCTGATTCGTTCATGAAGCCTTTGTCTGAACATGCTGTTGAGTATGCAGCCCAGCGGCTAAAGATTAAGTCTAGTGTTTTCCTTCCCTGCTCGTCTGTAACACAAGAACTACTTCTCAGTTGTGGCTTTCTTGGTAACCTGTGAAATGCTTTCCCAAGCTCAAGGAAATGTGGATCATTTCTTCCTCTTTGCTTGCTACTTTCCCGGAAGTTGCCTAAGTAAAACGAACTGTGACTGTCGTTGATATCTCTGACGCGAAACCAATTTGACAAAATGCAGTTTTTCTCTTTCTTTCCGTGGCCACTACACCCAGCACTTTCATTGCAAAATCAAGCAGTCTTACACATCCGTAAATTTCTTACTGCGGTGCATCCTCTTTTCGTTTGCATATCATTGTAGTCTTACTCTTATCTGACATTCCAGCCCCTGTCTCCTCCTTTATCAGGTCTTCGTAAGTACTGGTCAGCACACCAGGGACTGGTTATCAGGCTGTCGTTAACAAAATGTGTTTATTTCTGTCGCGAGAGAGCCATACGATTTATGAAAAGACCTGTAGAGCAGATAATTGGTGCCCCTCTCTGTCTCTCATTACAGATTCAATTAAAGCGATTCCTGAAAGAGCTAAGATCCCCCTCTTGTGTGCTGGATTACTGTAGGAATCAGGAGAAACGTGGGTAGGAAGAGAATTCAGCAGTGTGACTGAAGAGTAGAAGACACAATTATCTCACTCAGCAGTTCAAGGTTTGACAATCATAGAGGTGTCCATTATTTATATTTGAAAGTATTAATTTGTTAAGCACAAGATGAAAATTAGTTTCCGTTATCATGAAAACGCGATGAAGGACACTTAAATAAAATCACGATTGTATGTTTTACTTATAAAAACTCGATCGTAGACTATTTTTAAAAGATGGTAATAAATAATTTTGGGATGCCTTTAAAAAAAAAACTTCCTTTGAGGCGTAAACCTTAACACCAAACTTTCCTTTAGTTTTAGTAGAAAAAGTTTCATTCCAACCATTTTAGGATATATCACAGGTATTACAGCAGGAGGAAAAAGTTAAAATGTGTTAAAACTGTGTACGATTAATACCGCAGTGTGATTTTTAGTAACCATAAATATTGAAATTTACCGTCAATATTATGATAATGGGCAAACATTTGGGAAGCTGTCCGTCATAGAAGGCTGTTACCTGGATCCATTACCTAACTTCCTTTGTATTATTATATTCACCTTCATATTCTACTTCCTTTTAATCTTGTGTGTATGTGTCTCTCTCTCTCTCTCTCTCTCTCTCTCTCTCTCTCTCTCTCTCTCTCTCTCTCTCTCTCTCTCTCTCTCTCTTATGGCTTTCCTAGTTTTCTGACACTGGAGGCCAAAAACAAAAAAGAGAAAAGACTAAAAAGAATAAAAATTGATACAATATATAAAGTACATCAGAATTGCTTCAAAATGGTCTACATAAACAAACAAATTGTTTCGAATTAAGACCAAGAAAAAATCGCAGAAACAATAATTTTCTTTGATTCCTTCTGTTTTTTCTTGGTCGCAACTTTAAACGATGCGACTATCTGTCTAGAACATTTTTAATCTTTGTGATATATTTTATAAATTCGCACGTACGCATTTTTATTCATATCTGTCCTTATTTTTTTTTTTCTATTTCGCCTCTGAAATGGCCTTTTAACTTGTTCCTTAAAAGGAGTGAAGATTACTATCAATAACAACAACTTCAACAATAAAAATAACAATACTAATGTCTTTTTTATAATTTCTTTCGTGTCTTTTAAAGTCATTCCACAGCTACAGGAGTTTAAAATTTCTCATAGGCTTTGGACATACGATAAAGATACTTGATGATATATTTTTCTGGTATTTGATGTTTATCTGTATAATATCCAAAGCCTATTAAAATATCTGTATCAATCTAAACATCTGTTGATCTTTATCATGTCTCTGGCATTTAGCTCCTGAAGTACTGGAGATGCATAAGGTTTGTAGGCGCCACTGTTAGCCTGGGGGTCTCAGGGGCTACCAATAGTCGCAAACGAATACACAGTGTGACACTGTAAATGTTCTTGCGGAAAAAAACAAAACAACCCAAAGCTCATAGTTTTGTGGATGGGTCAGGAATAATACCTGTTTCCAGGACTGACGTACAGACTGGAGGCGCTTACATGTGTATTGTAGGCCTCAAGGCCTACGAACTCAAGGAACACTTTTTCTATGCCAAAAAAAATTAATAAATAAAAATCTTAAATTAATAATCAATTTAATAAATAAAAATTTTAAATTAATAATCAATTTACATCTTGCAAGGACTGCTTAAAACAACATATATCTGCCAGGTTGGTAATAGAATATCTTTGGAAAAGGAATCACAAGTTCCTATCCAAGGCGACAGAGAATAAAAGACATGGAGCAAAAGTAAACAGAAATGTTGGTTTTGCACTGGATGAAAGGCCAGCCGGGATCCTTTGACACCCTAGGTATACTGGGGTGTAACTGTCAAAATGAAAGGAGTATGTATATCACAACTGAACCCAAGTAAAGTCTGGCAGACTGCGCAAACCAGTCATCCACTTCAGTGAGTGCTGAAACCTCGGAGGAAGATGTGGAAGACCTGCAAATTATTATGATCTAACAGGTTATGAAAGTATGGAAGCAAAGTATGATAAGCAATCGTCGATTCATTCTGCTGCCAAATAGGGCCTAGGCTATGGCCATTTGAAAATCCGCATTTAATATAACATTATGGAAAGCATCAGTACATTACTAAGTCTCCAAAACTTTTCCTGGAGAGGGCTTTTTTCTTTTGAGAGTGCGGTAATCTTTTTTGTTGTGCTGATCTTGGTATGGAATATATAAAAAAAAGTGGTTACTTCTCGAATTTATGAACAAATTGTCTACAAATCTGTGTATTCAGGGCATCATAGGATATCATTTGACTTTCTACAAATAAAAAAAAATCTCTGAAAATGCAATAACGACATTTGATTCAAAATCCTCATCTCAGTTATCATTGTGACAAATATAAATGTTGAGGACGAATTGAATATATATGCTGCACCTCATATTAGCCACTTTACAGAAATATTTGTTTTAGGAAAGTCATGAAATGAATTAGGGCTCCAGTAAAGTTATCGCTTTTTGAATGCTGTCACCTGAATTATCTTCTAACTTTAGTACCTATGATCATTAATCCCCTCGGATGACACCACGAATTCTACATGCTCATAGACTGGTACGAAAAATACAAAATTACGAAACAAACATATCTACATGATGAAAGCTAAAGAAACGCTCTAGAGTTGTCACACTAACATTTGGAAGACCATTCAAGTTGCCAGTAAACGCTAAAATAAAAGAGAAGAGGAAGAAAGAAATTCAGAAAACAGAGGACTTTGTCCTCATAATTCCACAATTCGATTTGTTATAGAATTAACTGGCCAAAAAAGCCTAATTACGCACTCAGCAAGATATATGTAGACGCTAGGAAACAGAACGAGGGTTCACAGCTCTGTTTATGTGGCTAATTGCCATTAGGCAACTAAACGTGACACAGAAAATAATACCCTTGTTGCCGTAGATAGTTGCAGAGATACTTTCAACTGTCAAACTTAATTAAGGGAGGGGAATGTGGAAAAAAGTTAAGTATATCTTAGTTTAACCAGACCACTGAGCTGATTCACAGCTCTCCTCTGGCTGGCCCGAAGGATTAGACTTATTTTACGTGGCTAAGAACCAACTGGTTACCTACCAACGGGACCTACAGCTTATTGTGGAATCCGAACCACATTATAGCGAGAAATGAATTTCTATCACCAGAAATAAATTCCTCTAATTCTTCACTGACCGACCGGAGACTCGAACTTGGGCCTAGCAGAGTGCTAGCCGACAACTCTACCGACTCGTCCAACGAAGAACTACAGGGGATTGTGGAACAGCTCCACTTATCACACAGAAGAGAGAGATGATAGTATAATTGGGTTAATCAGTCTGCAAATTCCTTGAGAAACCACATTCGCAAGACTTCTCTGTCTTTATTGTTCAAATATAAGCCCTTCAGTTTAGTAGTAGGGTTACACATCATTATATAATATAGTACACATTATAAGTTAAGTTAAGTGTATCTTAGTTTAACCAGACCACTGAGCTGGTTAACAGCTCTCCTAGGGCTGGCCCGAAGGATTAGACTTATTTTTACGTGGCTAAGAACCAACTGGTTACCTAGCAACGGGACCTACAGCTTATTGTGGAATCCGAACCACATTATAGCGAGAAATGAATTTCTATCACCAGAAATAAATTCCTCTAATTCTTCATTGGCGGTTCGGAGAGTCGAACGCTGGGCCAACAGCGTGCCAGTCGAAAGCTCTACCACCCTTCCAAAGAAGAACTAGTACATATTATAATATAGCCATTCTTATAACTCTTGTTTTTGAAACTACTATGGAATCCCCCAAGCTTGAAGCATTAATCAATGTATGTAGAATTACAGTACTGAAAAAAAATAGCAGCATTGAGACTGCTTATCGCTCTTGAAGGATGATGGGATGTTTGCCCCAGTACCCTTTCTGTTATCGAGTTTTCCCTCCTTCTCCTCTTCTTCCTCATTTCCCCCATTCCACCTTCCTTAACCCCACCCTCATAATGCGAGTTGATTGAATTGTTCCTCTTCGTAAGCTGGCGATTTAAGAGGTACTGACAGAAATCCCTCTCTAGCGGAGGAAGTTGGCGATGTTTTGTGTGTGGTGGTGTAATCATGGACCGTTAGTAAAATATAAACGATCCTTTTTGCAGCAGGATGTCTATTTAGGGTCGTTACTTTTTACATAATTGATTGACAGTGAGAGACGTAGCACTTTTTTCTTTTGTTGCCAGAGTAGTTGTGCAACCCTTTGGGCTGGGTGGTTTATTCGCAGTGTGGTTACAGTGAGTTTCTGGTAATCATAATGATAATTAGGGTGATAATCGTTGTTTATTATTATTATTATTATTATTATTATTGCTTTTGCTTTGTTGCTGTTACTTTCGTTGCTGATGTTGCTCTGGCTTTTGTTGATGATATTTTCACTTTAGTATTTATGACGTTGTCAGTTATTAATAATATCTATATATATTATATATATATATATATATATATATATATATATATATATATATATATATATATATATATATATATATATATATATATAATACATTCTTCTTCTTCGTTTTAACGTGCTTCTTCCTATTTTTATATGGGGTAAGCACGAATACATATACAATTATATGTGTATATATATATAATATTTGTGTGCGTATGTTAGTGAAAAAAATTCTTGCTCGCAACAAAAAAATAATTAACAAATCAAACAGAATGCTAAGGACGACACATTAACTCGCGTTTGATGTCCATTCCAAATATTCCAAAATTCTAACGCTTTAATTATATGAAAAATTCAAATTCTTGAATTATACAGATTTTCCCATCCGGATAATTAAACATGATAGTACAGTAAATTGGACATTACAGAAGATATGACTCAGAAGTGTAAAACCCACCTAAAAATCGCTTATCAGCTGTAAGAGAAATTTTTTAATGAAATTGTCTATATTATAGGCCACTTCAGTGAGAATCCCATAAGGTAAATTGTCGTGATTCACCTTATATGACAGAATTCCCTTGGCAACGATTTTTCAAATAACAGCATCTCTCTAATTGCTGAATTCTCGCTAAATATAATTTATGTTTATTAGAGATGATAGCATACGACAAGATTAAACCAATGATGAATTAAATGTGCTACCTGTTTAAAGGTATGATATTCTCCTAATGTTATTTGACCGAAATTACCATATAGCATTTATTATGCTAAAATGCCTGTATGTATTAATACTACATATGCATCGGGCCCTTGTATATGTACTGAAGGTATGTATAGCACATGAGCCATAACCATTCATGAATGTCTCTTACATGATATATATTAAAGGAATAACTTCCTGAACAGCAGCGTGGAATTATAATGTTCACTGATGCTCTACGTAGCATGAAGCAAGCATGGATGCAAAGGTATAATGTCAGGTAATCTCCACAATTATCACATTTTTTATCCCATTGTGCTTTCGTCATTGCCTTCCCTTGGGTGGCGTTCTCGTCAGCTATTTCCTCTTGGTTAACCGGTTAATTGATTCCCTACGCGCCGTCGGGAGGAGAACTCTCAAGCTGAAGGAAGTTCGTTATTATGCTTTAGCAACTGAGGAAGCTCCGGCATCCGAAATTTCTGTAACTGATGGGCTGCTGAATCATTCGTAATCTCATGCTTAAGGACGGGGGTAATTGATCCCCTTTGCAGTTGCTCTCCCCGGCTGGAGAGTAATGATTAGGTGCTCCTTATACTCCCGCAGGTTTCAGCCGATAAATTGGCACTTCCCAGGGACTTACCAGATCATGGAGGAGGTTTTATTCGTGCTGATGCCTCTTCGTAGAAATGCAGAGAGAGCGATTCGCCCTCCCTCCAGTTCCTTTCCAGCTGCAAAGTGACAAGTTAATTTCTGTTGGGGTAGGAATTGTTGGAGACCAGTTTCTGTCGCATTTTCCTTCATTGTACAATAACGAGTTGGCTATATTTAGTGGTTGGGAGAATTTACAGAAATATTTAGTCTTTTATCAGATGCTTTACCTCTCGCAAACAAGGACGACCTAATTGAAATCTAATGTTTCATATCGGCGGTTTTCTTTGCGGTAACACAGATAACATCAATGTGTTTAATAACCCATGATGATGATAATTACTGTGATAACTCTACCAGCAAACGTGCAATTCATGTTGTCGGTTAGAGAGGCAAGTACGACAGGAATAAGTGATTTTAAGTACGAAACCTCAAAGTATGTAAGATTCAGAAGATTAGCAAGTAACCGCAGGTTTGTGAGGCCGTTGCCAGTTGTCTACGTACAGTCAGGATACGGCGTAGGACATAGTCACATGAGTTAGCTAATTCATTCTTGATTACATCTAGTATGCCTTGAAGCATCTTAAACTTACTCATTTTAATTTTTGTGCATAAAATGTGTCATAACATCAAAGGTGAACCATTTCGAAAAATATCTCGGTTTGGATTTCTGATATCAGACATTTTCAGTGATAAAAGCAGTTAAAAGTTAAGTTTACCTTAGTTTAACCAGACCAGTGAGCTGATTAACAGCTCTCCTGGAGAGGGCTGGCCCGAAGGATTAGGTTTATTTTACGTGGCTAAGAACCACAGCTTATTGTGGAATCTGAACCACATTATAACGAGAAATGAATCTCTATCACCAGAAATAAATTCCTCTAATTCTTCATTGGCCGGTCGGCGAGTCGAACGCTGGGCCAACAGCGTGCTATATGTTATGGATAAAAGCAGTTGCTTAGGTTTTTGAAATGAGAAGTGTTCTTTGATCCTGAAAAAGGATTTAGCTGTAAAATGGTCTTCTTTTAATGGCAAAAGCGAAAGAGTAAAATGAAGAGGAACTTACCTCAGAAGAAGGGAATGGTATCCATAGTAAGGCAATGGAAGCATAGAACACCAAGACTTATTCCATTTGTTCCACTTCCTCCACGTCTTACAAAGAGGAATAGATAAACAACGCCTTTATAACCTTTGCTAATGCCAAGAATTTCAAAAAAGTGGTCATGAGATAATATGTGCGAGCAATGCACTCGCGTATTGTGTATGATTAAGACTACAGTAGTTTCCGATGTACAAAGAGCCTCCCTAGATTTGAGGTGAATACTCAGTACAAGAACGGAGGTGTGGGTCTGTAAATGCAGTTTAGCTACGTACATTGTGTAAACCTTCTGCGATACGCTGCAGTTGACTTCTATAAGATGTTTCCAAATTTGCAAACCCTTTTGTGAAACAACAGCTAAAACAAACCAAGTTTCACGTCAGCTTATTGAGAGGTACTTTCAGGGCAGCGTTACTACTGTGTGAGACGATTAGGTGAGCCTAAGAGATCTTGCGGAGCTCGTACCGACGTGCCTGTAATATATGCAATGGAAATTGAGTGACAGTTAAGGCGAGAAAACCTGGTGTCCTTGACTATCTGCTCTTGTACGGTAAATAAATAATTTAGGAGGAGAGAGAGAGAGAGAGAGAGAGAGAGAGAGAGAGAGAGAGAGAGAGAGAGAGAGGTGAGAATTTTGTATGGAACAAGCATTGTTCACAAAATACCAAAGGTAACATACCTGTTTAAAGATAATTAAATTTTCCAAAAAGTTGAGCGTATTTGAGTTTGCGTGTTCGTCGTACGTGTTCATATCATTGTCTTCGTTGAAGCCTTCGTAATTCTAAAAAGTTGTCCATCTGCATTTTGCCTTCTTATGCAGAACTTGTAGGTTAAATCGTCAAACTGTGCTATATAATGCTACAGTTTAGAACGAGAGGAATAAATTAAAACCAGTCACCCAGCTGAGCGAGAAGGTTATAGAATCCTATTAAGGCAAAGTGAAAATTAAATGCAACAGAAGCCAAACGCACGGGAACAAAGCTTTAGACTATTTCATCTAACTCATGCTGCATATTATTAATTCATAAAGGATACATTAGCCTTTTTTTTTTTTTTTGTCTTCCAGCCATTTCTAATTTGCTAGCTGAAAAGAGATTTTTGTGCATGTGTAGATTTTACGCATATCGCTAAGAAATGATATGCATACATGCGGCCATGAATATTCTGCACGTTGACATTGGAGTGTGGTATATAAATCAGTACAACTAGTATTTGCGGTGTAGTCGGTGGTCGGGAAATTGTAAATTAAATAATATTTTCTTTATCCGGGACACATTTCTGTCCATTACGATATACAATATTCTTCGTTCAAGATTTTGGTTTGCCTAAAATGTGCATCAGATGCAGTAACTACAATTCATGCAAGTGGAACATATTTAAATTATTTAAGAAACCATTCTTGTGTACCATGTTTTAAAACTCCAGCGAAAAAGAGTGTTAAAAATACATTACTTACGACAAGGAATCAGATCGTCTTATATAAATTATTTTAAGGTCAGACCAAAAGGGTTTGGATTCAGTATTGCTCAGATGAAGAACCGGGTTCCTCTTCTTCCTCCTCCTCTTCTTCTTCTTCTTCTTCGTCTTCTTCTTCTTCTTCTTCACGCGACATTAGTTATTCGGAAAAATGCTGACGCAATATTCCCTCATAAAATACACAGAAACAACACGGTGATCAAATGTGGTCGGCAGGAAATCCAGAGTCATTTTTTATTCCTTTCTAATGAGAATTTTTATGTAATGGACGAACCGAGTCACAGATGAAAAAATACAAATAAATAGTTGTGTTCTCCAATTAGCGTAAGAAATGTGGGACGCGTATTGCTGTTTATAAGACTTAGAGTGTAATAAGAACGCTCCAGTAATAATTGCGCTTTAAAAGTAACAACGCCGTTTCCTCTCCACCCCTGGGGAATAATGAGATTCCACAATCAAAAGGGGAGAGAGAGAGAGAGAGAGAGAGAGAGAGAGAGAGAGAGAGAGAGGAGAGAGAGAGAGAGAGAGACGCACAGGACACTAATATAGAACTTATCACTTTTTTTTTTTAGAAGTATTTTGTGAGATGGGAATTACCACAAGATTCCGGAAATAAAAACGAGGTTTGCTGGCGAGTACACGAAAATGAAAGATGGAAAAAATAGTTTGTTGAACTGAAAGGAAAGAGGATATTGGAGTTTGATCCAGTTATAACGATGGGATGGCGGATAAATGACATAAAGGCAGGCTGGTAAATGTCATTTACCAGGCTCTGTTTAGGAAGCCGACCTCCGCTGCTGCAAGCATTCTTGCATTGTATTTATGTTTTGGAATATATTGATAACCGTTTCTTATAACTTAATTTGAGGGCGTCTCTCTCTCTCTCTCTCTCTCTCTCTCTCTCTCTCTCTCTCTCTCTCTCTCTCTCTCTCTCTCTCTCTCTCTCATATTAATCTTGTTAGAGTAAACTATAATCTCATTGCATTATTTCGAAGGACATTACTAGAGCTGCTAAAATTTATAGCTTTTAATTTGTTCGTATGCAGTTCTTTATTATTAGGTCATTTACTTGTCAAATTTAGGTGTACAGTACCAAATGCTCCCCCCCCCAACCCCGACCCCCACCACACACACACAAGGAAAAGTTAGGGATAAGGGCGAAAGGAAGATCTAGAAACGGTTGAAAATAATGTTAAGTCATAATACTTGCATATAAGAGGCTGTGCAGTGTCTGAATGGGTTTTTGAAGCACTGCTGATGAGCCTTCTGTGTAGTGAAGGGAGTAGCTGATATAGGGGCGCTTTAGATCATAGGTGTTTTATCCACGTTCCAGCAGTTGTTTTAACTTTAGCGCTGCCGTATTAATGTAAAAAGCGATATATTTATATATATAAATATGAACATATATATTTATATATATATATATATATATATATATATATATATATATATGAATATATATATGTATATTCATATATATATATATATATATATATATGAATATATATATGTATATTCATATATATATATATATATATATATATATATATATATATATGAATATATATATGTATATTCATATATATATATATATATATATATATATATATATATATATATATATATATATATATATAATCAGAAAGCTACAAACGTCCTTTAATATCCAATTCACTCTACCTCGGAAATAATATATTTTCATACATGTTACCGAAGGGGAATTTTTAAGTTGATAATAAGTCCACCGTCCCGTGGGATCGAACCAGCGACGGACGAGGAATCAGGACTACAGTGACGCACTAACGAAATCGGCCGATTTCGTTAGTGCGTCACTGTAGTCCTGATTCCTCGTCCGTCGCTGGTTCGATCCTACGGGACGGTGGACTTATTATCAACTTAAAAATTCCCCTTCGGTAACATATATGAAAATATATTATTTCCGAGGTAGAGTGAATTGGATATTAAAGGACGTTTGTAGCTTTCTGATTGTATATGAATCATGGTGATGTGACAAATAGTCATATATATATATATATATATATATATATATATATATATATATATATATATATATATATATATATATATATATATATATATATATATATATATATATATATATATATATATATATATATATATATATATATATATATACATACTGTCACGATGCGTATCAAGTACCTGGTTATTACACAACTAATCTCAAGATTCAAAAATATATCTCACCTCAGCCAGATACCTGAACTCTCATAACATTAATTATTACGAGTGAGTACTCTAAAGGTAACAGTGATCCCTTAAGAAAAACTTATTTATCAGTCACTTGAAAAATCAAACTAAGTCTATCAGAATATGTGTGAAGTATCAAAAATTAAACTAGAAATCTTCTAGAGTAAAAGGGCATCACTCCATCAAAAAACTCTAACTGTTTCACTGGTCTTAATTCACTTTAGCAAAACTAAAGAACAAAACGTGTTTATCACTTTGCCTTATGCACACACAATCAATCTTATTCACTGGTGATCAATAAATGAAACACTGTTTTTCTAAAAATGTTAAATACAATTTTTTTTTTAATTCAAGGTTTATAACTAGAATTCACAATTAATTAGAATTCACAATCTGAAAAATTTATTATTACTCGGAAATAACACAACACTTAATTCTTGAATCAAATTATGAAACAAAACTAATTCACAAAAACTTTATCAGGAATTTAAATTAATCAAGCAAAATTTAAACTATCAAGAATTACTCAAGATTTGAAAAGAAAATCTCAATAAATGAAATCAAGTATGCAATGTTAAATTAAGTATGCAATGTTAAATTACCAAGAAATATTTAAAATTCTACGTAAATAAATGTTACATCACAAACATAAAAAAAATGTGAAAATATAAAGAGACTGTAAATAGAAAAACACACAAAAATACACATAAGATTTATCAATAATGATTTCACTTGTTCAAAATTTCCTAACTTATCTTATCATGGTATTAATAAGTAAAATTCACGTTACCTTACACAACTTGTGAAAACCTCTGTAAATCGCTTGCTGCAGCTGCGTTACCACAATGCACACTTTTTTACCAGGCGCCGTTACGAACTAAATAACTTTGCTAAATTCAGATCTCAAAAGTTAATGGTAATATGTGACCACAAAACACTACGTTAAAATAATCTCTTTCTAAGAACGAGAGAGAGAGAGAGAGAGGGAACCATATCAACTGGTCTCAGAAATCAGAATCAAACAAATTTTAGAATTCCAGTAACACGTAAAACAATTACATGATGTCATTAAAGCATTTTGGGTACAAGATATAAAAGGGAAGTTCTAGAAGCAGGGAGGTGACGTCACTAAAGCATTTTGGGTGCGAGATACAATGGAGAAGCTTCTAGAAGGACAATGACGTCATCCCAGCAAAACGTTTTGAACGCATCTTACAAAACATGACGTAATTGATCAAGACACGTATTCTTTCTCTCAAAGTGGCGTACGTGACTCAAACAACGCATGTAACAACATGAAATCACTCGTCTTGAGCCCATACGGGACGAATCGGCATTTGTTATCCCAAACCTGTCATCACTAACCCAAAACAAAGCGTTTCCTCTTATCTCAACTGATGACAATTGAAATGAAACAAGTCTCTGCTGGACACACACACGTGTTCACATATTACGCTTTTACCAAGAAAGATATTCATTCTAAATTACGTCACTATTAAAATTGTATTAACAATTCTAAATTACGCTATCAAGTTATTCAATCATTAGTTCTTTTGAGATCTGATGCCAAACTAAATATGACACTTCAACAATCATTATCATTACACATAAACATGGAAAAAGAAGTAAATATGTCAAAATTATAGGAGGATATACGCATTACAAGGCAACATCATGAAATTCCTCCCCCCAGAAGATTACTTATCCCGGGTTTGATTCCAACGATTCACAACGGGATAAATAATCTGCTATGACATTATGTTTTCCTGAAATATGTTTAACACTTATATTATACGGTTGTAGACATAAAGACCACCTGGTCAGTCTCATATTATTATTTTTCATCTTACTGATGAATGAGATTGGGTTGTGATCCGACAACACTAAAATTTCTTCATTCCTAGGTCAGTTCACATACACTTTAAACTTTTTTAATGCTGTGATTAATGCTAATGTTTCTTTCTCGATTGTTGAGTAAGTTTTCTAGTGCTTTTTCAACTTTGAAGACATAAAACATACTGGATGGAAGATTTTGTTGTCATCTTCTTGAAGTAGAACAGCTCCAATTCCACAGTCGGATGCATCAACTTGTATCACAAACTTTTTACTGAAGTCTGGAGCTTGAAGCACTGGTCTTGAAGTTAATATGGCTTTAAGGGGATCGGCCGCCTAAAAAAACCCAACAATCTTTAAAAAATTCGATTTGCTGAAAAAAATTCTATGGCTTCGTATAGGGTTCAAGAATGTGTCCACGAAATATTATGCTAAAATTTGCCGTATTTCTCTAGTTATGGCCTAAAATGTAACAATAACTATATACCCATAAAACACCAGTAGCGCAAATGATTTAGTCTGGTATAGTTTTTGCGATATATATTACGAAAACTTCCTTTGAAATGAAATGTATAATGTCAATAATATCCTACTCGGCACCTTTTTAGTTATTCCTAGCCATGACAACGCACATGTCATACCATGACGCCGACTGTGGCCGAGAGTTGCCTATAAACTTCCAAGCTAGAAGGACACGTTTTTCATGCTCGCTAGCCTTGACTGAACTCTGTATTTTCTGCGGTGTTTTTGTTTTTTCACCCTGCCTAAAAGGTCCAAGAGTTCACTTCATGCTTCTAGAATGCGGAAAAGCCAAGTGGAAAAGTCCAGGCGAGAAGTAGAAGAAAGAGTTCAAGAAATTAGTGCCATAGAGGGGAATGGAGCGACGGAGAGAGAGAGAGCTGTCGCCCATCAAACGGCGCAGGCAGCGATCTCTGCTGACCAGAGACCAACCACATCCACCCCTAAACGCCTTTTTATTTGTTCGTCACTACCAAAGGGCAAAGATATTTTAAAAAAAGAAAGCAGTAGCTCGGAGGCTGATATTATAGACGATCCTGAAAATAAAATGATCATAATAAGTGAAGCAAGACTTGATGAATTATTTGAATCACGAATCCCTAATTGTGAATGTAAAGTAATTCCCAGGATCCATTTGGCAAGGGATGGATTCGAGACACTAATAAAAAAGTGTAGGCAACTATGATACCCTAGAGTAATACCTTGCAGCAAGGTCAGACAGGGGGGGACCAGGAACCTAAAATTTATAAGAATGTGTCTTAGGCACATAAATAATCAATTAATATTCTTATTTATAATCATTTTGCATTAATTAATACCCTAAAATAAAAATTAAAACCATAGAATTAATTGTAACACAGTCTTTGAAGTCCCTTTTACTTTTTTTATGTAACTAAAACTTTGAAGGCCCGTTTCTCAAAACATAAGTTTTTCGCCTTTAAAATGCATCTCCTCCCTTAGTATTGGACCAATCTAAATGAAATTTTAAACATAACATGGGGAAACATGGTAGATTAAAACAAAGCCGGGGATTTTTAATATTTTGAGTTTCTGATTTTTGGCAATTTTTTTTTCTGTAATTTTTCTGGGAAAAAAAAAAATTCATATCTCGAAAAATAATTGAAAAATCAAAAATCCCCGGCTTTGTATCGAAGGTCCATATGTGTTTTATACGTGGTTCAAATCTCATCCCTTAAAACCAAAAAGCAAAGGAGGAGATGCATTTTGAAAATGGCCATTTTTGGCCGAAAAATGCTCTGGCGTTACAAAACCTAAGGTCACTGAACAAAAATTTTTCCCCCAGAAGTTCCACACAATATCCTTTAACAAACCCCCTATATATCAACAACCTGTCATTAAAAAAGCCGGAAACCGGCCGATCCCCTTAACCTTCTCAAATGATTCTTGACATTCTGGAGTCCAAACAAACTTTCTTTTAGGACTGGTTAAGTCAGTTAAGGGGGGTACTACAGCTGAGAAACTTGGACAGAATCGGCGATAAAATCCAGCCATGCCCAAAAATCTTTGTAGCTGTTTCCTTGTAGCAGGAGGGGTAGACTTATGGATACCTTCTACATTAGCATCAATAGGAGCGAGAAGGCCTTTTCCAACTTCAAATCCTAGATACTGTACAGTTGCCTTTAGAAACTCACTTTTTTGTAAATTGATTGACACTGTTTCAGTTTTAGTCTCTGAGAAGTAAGGTTTCAAAAGATTCACATGTATCTTCGCTGTCGTTTCCTTCTTCCTGGTGTTTCAATCACATAAGTTCGATCACTTAACTTCTCTATTATCCTATAAGGATCTTGAAACTTATTGGTAAGGGGAAATCTTTTCACTGGTAAGAACACTAGAACTTGCTGTCCAATATTAAAATTTCTTAGCTTAGTCGTAGCATCATATTTTCTTTTCATTTTCTCTTGACTTATTTTCAAATTTTCTAAAGAGAATTTTCTAATTTCTCTTAGTCTTTTCCTCAAGTTCTTCACATATTCTCCTTGGATTTCCTCTTGATTTTCTTCCCAATTCTCTTCAAGAATCTTCAATAGACCTCTAATGTCTCGACCAAAAATCATTTCATTTGGTGAACATCCCATGTTTTCTTGATAAGCATTCCTAACTTCAAATAACATCAAAGGTAAACCAGCATCCCATTCTCTTCCTGATTCATTACAACACTTAGTTAACATACTTTTCAATGTCTGGTGGAACCTTTCCAAGGCTCCTTGAGTCTCTGGATGATAAGCAGTTGATAACTGTTGTTTTACTCCTAACAAGTTCATCACATCCTGGAATAATTTTGAAGTAAAGTTCGTTCCTATATCACTTTGCACAATTTCTGGTAATCCAAATTTGGAGAAAAACTCCAACTTCTCAGCAATTACCTTTGCGCTTATACTTCTTACAGGAATCGCCTCAGGATACCTAGTCACTGGACACATTAATGTTAATAGATATTCATTTCCTTTCTTTGTTTTCGGAAGTGGCCCAACCACATCTATAATTACCTTGGTAAAAGGATCTCCTCTAACTTCTATGGGTTGTAGGGGTGCTTTCTGAATGGTTTCATTCAGTTTTCCAGCTGTCTGGCATATGTGACACACTCTGCAAAATCTGCTAACATCCTTGTGAAGTCCAGGCCAGAAAAAATACTTCATAATCTTCTCAACAGTCTTCCTGATTCCCATATGTCCATACTCGTGCGCTACTGCTACAACTTGTTTCCTCAATGGATATGGAATCAAAATTTGATGATATTCACCACATTCAGCATTTCCTGGTATATCTGCAGGACGATGCTTCCTCATTAGCAATCCTTCCTTTAGATAATAACAGGTGGAGGTTTGTTGCATCTCTTCTTGATCAACAACTCTGAAGAACAGATCAGCCAACACTGTATCCCTCTTCTGCAGTTTCATTAGCTTCTCTCTAGTTACTTGACCAACTTCAAGGGCTGAATTCTCCATATCTGCTAACTCTGCTTCTGTAGTTTCAATACTATCTTCAGGAACACTTTGACTACTCGGAGTCTCTTCAATAACAACAGGATCCTCTTCTTCTTGGGAAATCTCTTCATTTCTAACACTAGGGGAAACTTCAATTTCCTGGAACAGCTCTTCTAATCTTAAAGATCCGTCACTTGATTCTTCTGGTGCAGGTAAATCCTCAGTATTTTCTCTTGCAGACATCATCCTCTTCATAATCCTGGTAGTTACACAACTTGGAAACAGGTGGGGGTTTTTCTTCTCTAAATCTATAGTAGGACTAACCCTTAATGGTCTGTCTGTCACTATAGGACAAGGAACAAATGGTACACCACCAACTTCATTACCCAGTTAAACATGTACACCTTCAACAGATAGAGAGTCCTTTACAGCAAAATCAACATTTCCTGTCACCAATTCACAGGGCAAGTGCAAGCGGCATATAGGAGTTACCTCTTCTCCTCCTATACCCTTCAAAATAACTGAATCTCCGGTGAGATTCTTCTCCAGTTATGGGTGAGCACCACGAACTACCACGCTATGGTTACTCCCTGTATCACGTAATACTTTGACTGGTACCTGCACACTTCCTCCTTGAGTTGTCAGCGTACCTTCATAGATATATGGCTTAAAAGCCTCCAAGCTGCTCAGCCACTCACTGTTTGAAGTTACATTTCCACTGGTTGCTAAACACTCTGCTTGTTTAGTCTCAGTCGTTCCCACACTGCTCTTCGTAATTTGCTTCACCTGATTACCTTTAACCACTTGACCGACTGGTTTGGTCTGCTGCTGTGTCTGATAACAATCTCGACTGTAGTGTCCTACTCTTCCACACTTGTAGCAGACAACATTAGTCTTCTGTATCTGTCTTGAGAACAGACTGGATGATGAGGATTTAACATTTAATTGTTGAGGGGTGTTACCTGGCTTTGTATTGGCATAGCCACTAGAAGGAGTTCCAGTTGTAATGTTCCTGAAATTTGGATGAGACCTGAAACCTGTGCATTGTTGGTTCTGGTACTTGACATTATAATTTCTTTTGCTGGAAATTATATTAAAGTCTTCACTTAATGTAGCAGCTTTGTCAAGTTTCTTAACCTCTCTCTCTCTTAAATAGGCTCCTATGTGTTCAGAAATTCCTCTAAGATATTGTTCTAGGACTACTAACTCCTCAAGTTCGTCCATAGATTTAACTTTAGCAGCCTCCAACCATCGTTTAAAACATCTTCTTACTTTGTAGGCATAATCCAAGAAAGTTATCTTGTCATCCTTTCTCAAAGATCTGAGTCTTTCATTATAATATTCAGAGGCATCTGGTAAACTTGTACCACATTATGCTTGAGTACCTTGTACTCTTTACACTGATCAGCTGATAAGGCTAAATAGGCACTTCTTCCTTTACCAATGAGAACACTGTAACAAGACCGACCATTTATCCTCTGGCCATCCCATACCTGAAGCTACTTTTTGAAAGTGATCAAAAAACTCATCTGGAGCTTCTTCTGTAAATTTTGGAATTCATTTCTGCACTCTTACTACATCAAATACAGGGTCTCAATTACCTTGAGTAGGGTTAGATGGTGTTACAGGTAATGTGGATCGAGCTTTTATTAACTCCATCTCCCTTTCATGTCTTGCTCTTTCTCTCTCCTCTTTTGCTCTTTCTCTTTCTTCTTCTGCTGCTTTTTCTTCTTCTCTTTCCTTTCTTTCTCTTTTCTCTCTATCTTCTCTTTCTCTTTCTGCTTGCATTTTCTCTCTTTCAGCCTGTATCCTCAGCTTAATCAAATTTTCTTCTGCTTCTATATGTCATAGTTCTGCTTCTGCATCACTTTTCTCTTTCTTTTGCTCATGTTTATCTGTAAATTCTGCCTCAGCTGCATTCAACAATTCTTGCGCCTCTCCTAACTCCTCATCTACTTTTCCAGAGTCCATCAATGCTTGGATTGCAATATATTTGATTTGTGCCTTAATCATACCACTAGACACATTACCCCCACATGCCACTGCTAAAGCAATCCACTGTGCCTTAGTCAGGTTGGATTCAGATAACTCTTGGATGGAAGGAGCTGCTAAAAACCTCTGAACATTGAACAGAGCCATTTTCTCTAAGTTACTCAACTAAATAATTCACAATACAAGGCAAAACATAACTATGTGGTCACTCTCCTATCAAAATATATCCCTAACACCACCAGTATAAACCATAAACCAGAGTGATATTTTGTTTTTGTTCCACGGGTCTCTGGGCATCAAACAATATAATGTCACGATGCGTATCAAGTATCTGGTTATTACACAACTAATCTCAAGATTCAAAAATATACCTCACTTCAGCCAGATACCTGAACTCTCATAACATTAATTATTACGAGTGAGTACTCTAAAGGTAACAGTGATCCCTTAAGAAAAAACTTATTTATCAATCACTTGAAAAATCAAACTAAGTCTATCAGAATATGTGTGAGGTATCAAAAATTAAACTAGAAATCTTCTAGAGTAAAAGGGCATCACTCCATCAAAAAACTCTAACTGTTTCCCTGGTCTTAATTCACTTTAGCAAAACTAAAGAACAAAACATGTTTATCACTTTGCCTTATGCACACACAATCAATCTTATTCACTGGTGATCAATAAATGAAGCACTGTTTTTCTAAAAATGTTAAATACAATTTTTTTTTTTAATTCAAAGTTTATAACTAGAATTTACAATTAATTAGAATTCACAATCTAAAAAATTTATTATTACTCGAAAATAACACAACACTTAATTCTTGGATTAAATTATGAAACAAAACTAATTCACAAAAACTTTATCAGGAATTTAAATTAATCAAGCAAAATTTAAACTATCAAGAATTACTCAAGATTTGAAAAGAAAATCTCAATAAATGAAATCAAGTATGCAATGTTAAATTAAGTATGCAATGTTAAATTACCAAGAAATATTTAAAATGCTGCGTAAATAAACGTTTCATCACAAACGTAAAAAATTTGAAAATATAAAGAGATTGTAAATAGAAAAACACACAAAAATACACATAAGAATTATCAATAATGATTTCACTTGTTCAAAATTTCCTAACTTATCATATCATGGTATTAATAAGTAAAATTCACGTTACCTTACACAACTTGTGAAAACCTCTGTAAATCACTTGCTGCAGCTGCGTTACCACAATACACACTTTTTACCAGGCGCCGTTACAAACTAAATAACATTGCTAAATTCAGATCTCAAAAGTTAATGGTAATATGTGACCACAAAACACTACTTTAAAATAATCTCTTTCTAAGAACGAGAGAGAGAGAGAGGGAACCATATCAACTGGTCTCAGAAATCAGAATCAAACAAATTTTAGAATTCCAGTAACACGTAAAACAATTACATGATGTCATTAAAGCATTTTGGGTACAAGATATAAAAGGGAAGTTCTAGAAGCAGGGAGGTGACGTCACTAAAGCATTTTGGGTGCGAGACGCAATGGAGAAGCTTCTAGAAGGAAAATGACGTCATCCCAGCAAAACGTTTTGAACGCATCTTACAAAACATGACGTAATTGATCAAGACACATATTCTTTCTCTCAAAGTGGCGTACGTGACTCAAACAACGCATGTAACAACATGAAATCACTCGAATTGAGCCCATACGGGACGAATCGGCATTTGTTATCCCAAACCTGTCATCACTAACCCAAAACAAAGTGTTTCCTCTTATCTCAACTGATGACAATTGAAATGAAACAAGTCTCTGCTGGACACACACTCGTGTTCACATATTACACTTTTAGCAAGAAAGATATTCGTTCTACATTACGTTACTATTAAAATTGTATTAACAATTCTAAATTACGCTATCAAGTTATTCAATCATTGGTTCTTTTGAGATCTGATGCCAAACTAAATATGACACTTCAACAATCATTATCATTACACATAAACATGGAAAAAGAAGTAAATATGTCAAAATTATAGGAGGATATACGCATTACAAGGCAACATCATGAAAATACATAAATGTGTGTGTGTGTTTGTGTATGTGTATGTGTGTTAATGGTGATTTGTAATGAGATTGTGAAATGTTATTCACCCTTCTTACTTTTGAATTTATATGTTTATATGTTTCATGATTTAGGAATACTTTCCTTGAATATCTTTCTGCTTCTTCTTTTTTTGCATTCATGTTTGTAATGGACAAGTTAGACACCAGGCCAGTTTACTAATACTGGTTACACTAGCATAATATTGTATTTATGTTTCCTTCAATATAGCACTTTCTAGATTATTTTTCGTACGTTCTCCCAGTAATTACTAATGATGCCCTACATCAACATTCTTACTATATGAAGAAACCATTTGGTACACTCTAATCCATTCTGTTATTCTTCCAGGTCTTTCTCTGCTACATATGCAGTGCAAGAAATATTCCATCTTGACTTTGATGGACACTAATCGCTACCTAGTCTCAGGTATTCATTCTGCTACCTTATTTGTTATCCCTAGATTGTAAATCGCATCTCCTCTCATAATACTTATTAATGTAGTAAGAACTTTTTTACAAGTTTTATTGTTTATTTTTACTCTCCCAGACTAGCATTATATAATTTTGTAAACACGAGCTATTCCACTCTCCGTTCACAACTTGGTTTCTTACCCTATAATTTTCCATCAAAATCTGCTGTCCTTTCTCTGACTTCTCACATTCCTCAATCCATTAACATATTTAACAGTCACAGACATAACAGCCTCTTTGCACTAGACAGGGCCAAATACACGCATTTAATATTAAAACAAACGTTTTTCTTTTATTGCAAAAAAAAAAAAAAAAAATTTAGTTACTATCAACAACTCATCTTTTATCCCATTTATTCCTAACAACCACGCATTTCGTCCCTCATTAGCTCTCCCAAGATTTGTGTAAATTACTAATAGCTTCCTTCTCATTATTTTCAAACTTCTCATAACTGATTCAAAACACATTATCAGTCTGTTTTACATTCTCAAAATCTGTTCATGCAACTTCCTTATAATTTTTACTGTTACCTCCAATGCCTTTGCCTTTAAACAGTGGAATATCTATTTTCCTCCATCAGTCATTTGGAGCCTCTCCTTTATCCAGACTTATCTTACAAACCCTGACTCACTCACTCATGGCTTCACAACCATACCACAGTATCTTACTTGCAATCTCTCCTACTCCTGGTAACTTTCCAAATCCTTTAAAATGTCCTTAATACCTGTACATTTTCAAACTCACACTTGAATCATTTAGCTCTGCTTTTCTTCTGACAGCATCTCTCTATTTGGTTCTTTTATTCTGTGATCCATTTTTCACTAACCTTTCTCTTAATATTCGATTCCCCACAGAACAATGTTTTTATTTTCCCTGAAGTTATTGCTCTCCTTCTTTCTACTCGTACTTCCCTTTTTTTAATCTCTCATTCTCTACTTGGCTAGCCCATCCATACACGTGTATTCTTGCAGATGCAAATGCACCTCAGGCAATTTTCATTTTCCTTCTTTAACCTTTCATTTCTTAATAACCACTATTTTACGTTTTTAACCTTTTATTTCTTCATCCCACCACTTCACGTTTATGTTCCACTTTCTTCCCTCCATATCCAAAAACACTCCCTGTTGTCCTCTTGATCATATCATGGGATATTAAAAACTCTTTATTAACTCCATCAACCTTTGTGCGTTTAACCTTATCCTACAGTTCACTCATTTTCACTTTCTATGCTCTTCTCACTTTCTTCATATCAAACTTATCAATATCAGTAGCAATTATGAACGAATCTTCACCCCTTTTCTTTAAATAATTTCACTCTTGACATTGTGCCAACTAATTGATGATCCGCCATACCTCCAGCCACTTCCCTTTTCAATTTTATATCCATTTATTAACCAAACACATAAAAACTAATACAAATTTTACTCCACCATTTTTCTCTTGCCCAATTTGAAAACATGTATTTTCAACAATCAACTCTCTTTCCAAACATTTCCACATAGCTCAAATTCTATATACTCCAGAGATGCAGTACCCCCAACAGTGCCACATCTTTATCTATCACGTATGTTTGTATTTATATCACCCAGCACATCCAGTCTTTCATGTTACTCAAATCAAGCCGGGG
The DNA here is from genome assembly GCA_039081455.1 of Macrobrachium rosenbergii. NCBI lineage: Eukaryota > Metazoa > Arthropoda > Malacostraca > Decapoda > Palaemonidae > Macrobrachium > Macrobrachium rosenbergii. The sequence continues at coordinate 13,742,065 of JANJGK010000041.1, forward strand.
CACAGAGTAGGTCGTTTCCTGAACAGAGGTTTGTTCCCGTGAAGACAGATATATTCATCATTTAAAAGCTAAATTGTAGATAAACTACCTGTTTCTGTATCCTCCACGTTATCACACACTATGTATAAGTTTTATCTATTGTGCATGTAACCTCCTGCACCTGCATGTGGTCCTACTTAACCTTTATCTCTTTCAGGTTATCTAGACAATAATTTTTCTGTTTCCCTTTCTTGCATCCTTCAAAAACTGTCAAAACGTACCCTGTATTCATCAAACCATCTTCTATTTTAAGCTTATGACCAAACCACTTCCAACCAAATAACTATCTTTTCATCAATTACTACATTTAGATCATTCATTTTATTTTTATCTTTTTTTTTTTATTCTACACATTCTGGAAACAGTTTTTCTTGAAAGTTTGCCTCTTTTTTCTATCATTAAAGTTTGCTTTTCTCGGTAACTTACCTTCATGATCCAGACATCGTTTCTAAAAAGGAAGGATTTCTGTGAAAATCCATTTATACATTGCAACTTTTGCTGTTACAATTATTCATTCAATCTTCTTAATGTTTTGGATAGATCATGATAGATTTTTTTTTTTTTTATTTCTTTCTTCAGACCACCATTACTTCATCTTTCTTCACACTACCACCATTGCTTCATCTTTCTGGCTTACATTTTCCCTCATAACATTACTAATGCTAAGATTCACTTTAAAAATTTCCTTGTTGTAAATAATTCCAAGCTTTTTCCACTAGTTTCATATTATTTTCGCTATTACAGAGAAAAACTGCATCATCTGAAGTAATTCTGCACTCCACATTTTTAGTCATGAACCTGCATCTTATCCCACATCTCTGCTCCTGCCTCTGCTTTTGTTTCCATGACTTATCTCATCCCTGTATATGAACGTAGGTGACATGAATCACTCTTATACAAGAACCATTTTCATACCAAAATGGTCACCGTCAACTTTGTACACGCATTCCTTTTTAAGGAACCTCATATTGGTCCATACAAATTCTCTTCGCCATCATGAACCCTCAGCTCCTCACCCCACATTGCATCTCTGTGTATATCAAACGAAGATTTATCCCAAACACAAGCATTTTTAATATGAATGCCGTAAATGGGGCTGTAATTTTTCATAGTTCCTTTAATTACTGCTTATTCTGATCTGCTCTCTAACTCGCTCTCTCTGCAAGCTTATTCTGGCATGGGAAAAATTATGTAAAAAGTTTCTAATAAATGCCTCCGCTCTCTCTCTCTCTCTCTCTCTCTCTCTCTCACACACACACACACACACACACACAGTTTCTTGTATCTAAAGTAGCCATTTCTGACATCCACATTACCTTCACACTCACTACTAAAAGCATCCGTCCCGCACTCTACCCCAACATGAAAATAACACCCTTATTTAGATCAAGTGCAAAGCCCAATCTTGTTGTTGGCTGAAGTGAATAGAAATTAGATGAAAACCTTGATGAAAAAATTTTATTTTACTTTGGACTTATTTTTACCGTAGTTCCTAAGAGGCTTAGACGAGTAGTGCTTAAGAAGGTTGGTTCAGTCCGAGTTTGTGTGGACATTAGGGGAAATCCATATTTATCTCTATGGATAACATTTTAGTTGCCATTGATCCTGTAGAGAGGAGGCTTAGGTTAGCGGGTTTGAAGATAACGTCAGGTATTCTCAAGACGTGGGAACTGGTCACATGACTTTGTGAGTGCATTTGCCAGAAATGTCCACGTACCGGTGGAAATGTGCGTATGTGCATTTCTTTTGGGTGGAGTCCCAGGGTGTGAAGGGATTAGTTATGGAAAAAACGATCATTCGAAGACCAATATTGAACATTATTAGAAGTCTTCAGTGAACACTTTGTGGTTCGGGTTTCATCAATTTAGACTGTCAACAATTGGTTTGGAGATGTTTCACCGAGAAAGAAGTTGAAGATGTACTCATTGAGAATGCACTGGACTTTGACTTATTCTGATCTATTGCGAGTTACAGTGTAAAGACTGTAATATGATTGATATTTTGGGAACTCTAATATTCCATTTTATTTCATCTCTTATTTCTTGCAATCTAGTTATGTTAGATTTTGTAAAATAAATTATTGTGGGTAAAGCATGTTTCACTGGAGAGCTGAGAGAGAGAGAGAGAGAGAGAGAGAGAGAGAGAGAGAGAGAGAGAGAGAGAGAGAGAGAGAGAGAGAATGCAGAGTGAGTAAGTACAGAGATGCACCTACCAATAGCCTTTTGATACAGTCCCTATCAATGCTAACAATAGATGGGATGTCACGACTTTCTAGTAACAGGTAAACAATGAAATTACCTCTCGACTGTAAAACACACACACACACACACACACACACACACACACACACACACACACACACACACACACATATATATATATATATATATATATATATATATATATATATATATATATATATATATGTGTGTGTGTGTGAAATTTTTAATCACACCGTGATTTATATACAATCATGAAGCTACAAATGTCGCTTAATATCAAATTCACGCTACCTCTTGAGTATCCCGATAGGGAATTATCACTGAAGGTGAATTTATAAGTGATAAATGGATTGCTACCGATCGCGACCCGGCAGTACCAATCCATTTATCACTTATAAATTTCCCTTCGGTGATAATTACCTATCGGGATACTCAAGAGGTAGCATGAATTTGATATTAAGCGACATTTGTAGCTTCATGATTATATATATATATATATATATATATATATATATATATATATATATATATATATATATATATATATATATATATATATATATATATATATATATATATATATATATATATATATATATATATATATATATATATATATATATATATATATATATATATATATATATATATATATATATATATATATATATATATATATATATATATATATATATATGTAGATGTATATGTATATATATATATATATATATATATATATATATATATATATATATATATATATATATATATATATATATATATATATATATATATATATATATATATATATATATATATATATATATATATATATATATATATATATATATATATATATATATATATTTATATATATTTATATATATAGTTCATATAACATGTGTCTATGGGCTAGTGTGCTCGTGTGTTTTTATTTGTTTTTGTTTACTTATTTATTTTTCTAGTCTCCCTTTTCCTTACCCCTATAAAGGGATTAGGTGCTGATGTAGGGTTGGATTAATCATATACTAGCTGGAAAGTTTATAAAACTGATAAGAATATTTTCTTTCTATCCATCTTTATTTGGTTAACGTCTTATAGAAGTAAACAATGGTAATAATTTTTAAAATTTTTTTTATTGGCTGTATTTAAATACATAATGGCAATAAATCTCAGCAAATGAATTACATTCATTTGTTTACTTTTGACTAACTCATATATTGTAACATAGTTCCTGCCTCATTTTTTTACTTTGCCAGTTGAATAGATATATAATAGAAAGTTATGCAATTTGAGCACGCTCTCATATATTCCCTGTCTCAGCCGGAAATGTAAATGAAATGGCGTTTCCGAACAGGGTCTCCATTTCCAGAGACACAGTTCCATGTTGTTTATGGGCGCGTGTTTCGCTCTTTTCTCTTAACTTTGAATACCAGTTTGAACAATGAATTCATCATTGTCTTTTGCTCAGTTTAGAACATAGGTATATTTTTAATTGGTGCATTAACAATGGTGTGAAAATGTAGGAGGAAGATGATCATTTCAAATACAAATATCTTCCTTGAAGCATTTTCTGTAAGCTAAGAAAGAAAAGAAGCAAAAGATTTTTTTCTATTTTGTCCAAATACAGAGACGTTGGCCAATGTTGCCACGTAAGGTAAAGCAGTCTTAGGTTACTAAACCACAGATAAAAGAGCGGTCAAGGGTCACTCCTCAACAGACGAAATCTTCCACGTGAACATGATGCAAGGATTCCTTGTAAGAGTTTAGATTGTGGTGCTCGAGGTCCAGGAATATGAGTTTTAGGAAGAGCAATGGAAACAATGCTAAGATGAAACATCACATTCCATGATGAAAAATAATTGAAAAATTCGAAATTACCTAACCAACCAAAAAGCTAGTTAAGAATTATATGTGAAAATCTGACTATAAATTAGACCAGACTGAAAAAAAATGTTAAAGGACGCAGAAAATGGGCGGCTTTTAAGGCTATCATTATTATTGTCAATTATGATCGTTATTATATGCTGAAATAACACCACCCGTGATAAAAAAAAAATCACTCAAAAGGCTTATATTTGGAGTCCGGTACAGAAAACTTCTCTCTCTCTCTCTCTCTCTCTCTCTCTCTCTCTCATCTCTCTCTCTCTCTCTCTCTCTCTCTCTCTCTCTCGTGAAAATGGTAATAATAATATTAATAAGAAATGAGAATCCGCATATTGTGATGCTATTTATTTCCCTAGATCAACTAAATAACCAGGAATAACTTCTGGATCGATCATTACATCTTATGAACTAGTGTTTAGGCGAAATGCAGTTACAGCTTCCGCAAGGATCGTCGTCTAGTTCCGTATTCGTTGGGAAATAAGTAACCTTAATCATTTTCACTTCCATTCTTGATGTTATAATATTGTGTGAGGAGTCGTTCCAATTTAGTTCATTCATTTCCTTTCACTTATTTACCCCTAATGTAATTTTTCTTTTTACTCATTAGGAAATGAAGCGTTAAAATGCACACAAAAAGTTCAAATTATAAAAGAATATTTCGTCCTCAGGAAAATATTTGGGAAAATGTCTAATATTTACCTGCATATCAAATGAGACCTCCAAAGCACATGTGTATTTAACCAATGGAAGATGCAGCATCATGAGAATCCAGAGAGGTCATTATAATAACATTTTTTTTAAGCAATCAAGCCTTTAATGCGTGCCTTTTTCAGTTTACAAGTTTTGTCAAATCCTATAAACGGATAATTTTTCGAACTAGTAACATCCTCAATAAAAAAAAATGCTTGCAATAGAATTAGCTCAAACCAATTCTTCTTTATTTTAGTTATTTTTTAAGTTACTTATTTATCTTCCAATTACTTTAATTTTCGCATTAGGTTTGGCGCATTAGTTTTCCTTTTTCTTGAGCATTTGATATTTTCTCTAGTTTATTCATAAATGGTTACTCTCTTGTTGGCCTTTTGGCTTTTAGCAAAAGAAAAATTAAATAATGAGTGAATTTCAGTGTTATTATTCTGTGTTGTTCCTCAAAAGCATAAACATAAATCCATTTAATGGGTGAGAAAGGTTTTCCTATTTTTGAGACAGAAATGCAACTCTACAATAAACTTTGCTCTTTCAGAGATTTGAGTATCAAGCAGTTATTAAAAAGGATGGTTTTGTCCAAAGGGTCAGACATGTGGTTGAAATAAATGTTGTGCTTGAAGAAATGCTGGTATTTGCATTGCAAACATTTTTTTGTTTCATGTAGACTTTCTATATAAATTAATCAACATAAGTAAGTAAAACTGAAAGCTTTCATTTATATTCAGATCAGACGTATGCGACGAATATAATTATAATCTAAAACTTTTTTGCTTTGACAAGAGTATATCCTGATAGGTAATAAGTCTATTTCTAGATGGTTATGTGACGAAATTCTTTTAAAGCAGCTTGTTTGGAGAAGAGATTAACGAACTCGTAGTATAAAAAAAAGTAAAAAAAAAATTAAATTCATGAAAGCGGGAAGCATCCAAGTAAAGCTAAGGTTGTTAAGGCTTTCATGGGGGACTTTTATGGAAATAAACTCAATTTTGTTTTAACTTTAATATTTTTTCCTGGATATATTTCCCCAGTAACTAGCATCGAAGCAACAGTTTGTTAATGTTCATCTTTATCTCTTATCTTCAAATTATGCAGTATGCGAAAATTTTATCCAAATCAATATTTTTTCAAACCAGTGGAGTTTCCTCTGAAAGATTTATATAAATAAAAAATATTTCCTAAAACTTCTCCTCCATATGAAGGGTTCATGAAGACTTCGAGAATATCTTTACATCCAGTACTGGAAAACTACCTGCCGTAAGAGGTCTCTAATCTAGCTCTAGAAGTCATTAGAAGTGAGTCTCAAATAACGTGAACCCAACATGAGATTTTCTCTCAACTAAACTCACTCTGAATGATGCTGGAATATATAAACCTGTGAAAATAGGAAAAAACGTGCATATGTATAAGCAACACGAATTCATAATTAGTCACGTGTTGCAAACTAACCAATCAGCTATCAAGCCGTAGGTGGGGTTTTACTGATTCCAAGTACAAAAACCTGAATTCGATGGTTCAGTGGTCCGAGTCGCTGTACGTGGCAATTCGAATCCCACTGGTGACATGCACTTTTGAATTATAATTCCGCTGTGTGTAAGTTATTCCTAGTGTATAGTGAACTGGATATTAAACGATATTTCTGACTTGATATATGTGAATATATATATAAAAAAAAGGCCCGTTGTACGTTATATCGGTGGAAGTGGATTTTCCGTACAGTGTATAATCAAGGCCACCGAAAATAGATCTGTCTTTCGGTGGCCTTGATATAATGCTGTATGAGCCGCAGCCCATAAAACTCATAGCCACGACCTGGTAGTGGCCTGTGTTGTTGCGTTGCCAGAAGCACGATTATGGCTAATTTTAACATTAAATAAAATAACAATTACTAAGGCTAGAGGCCTCAATTTGATGTGTTTGATGATTTGGGAGTGGATGATCAAAGTACCAATTTGCAGCCCTCTAGCCTCGGTAGTCTTTAAGATCTGAGGGCGGACAGAAAAAAGTGCGGACGGACAGACAAAGCCGACGCAATAGTTTTCTTTTCAGAAAACTAAAACCTTAATTCGACAGGCTATCCACTTCCACATTACTTGATGGTTCAAGAGATTAAGAGTCAAGGTAGGTCGTTGTTTCCCAAGCAGGTGTCCGTTCGAAAATCACTGGTGACAAAACACTTGGTGCAAGTTATTTTCGAGGTATTCGGACTTAATATTTGAGTATGTATATAAATATATATATATATATATATATATATATATATATATATATATATATATATATATATATATATATATATATATATATATATATATATATATATATATATATATATATATATATATATATATATATATATATATATATATATATATATATATATATATATATATATATATATATATATATATATATATATATATATATATATATATATATATATATATATATATATATATATATATATATATATATATATATATATATATATATATATATATATATATATATATATATATATATATATATGGTCTCAGTAATTGGGAGGCTACTTGGAAATCTTAGCTTGATGATGAATGATGAATAATATTGCTAAGGCCAGGAAGAACATTCTTTATTACACAAGCTTTCGAGGTATAAAACCTCATCATCAGGCTGAAAAATCGACAAGAATTAGAATGAATGAAATTGCAATAAAATAAATTGTCATAATAAATTTTCAGCAAAAATACTAACCAAATATATAAAACGAACAGTATTTACAAACTAAAAGGATGCGACGCAAAAAAAAAGAAAACGAAAAATAAAAAACGAACACAAACATAAGAATATAAAAAAAATATAAGGTGAAATGTAAACAAACTACCAAACACAAACTAAAATATTTAACGACCAAATTGTGTACCTACTGTGAAATTACACGACAACTAGTCGAATACCAGACGAGTTGTTGTTCAATTCGGGTTTCATCCTTTTAATAAACAGCGACTCTGAAATCAAAAGGTCCAGTCTGTTTGAACAAAAAGACAGTACCCGAAAATCCAGGTCAGTGATAGGATGGTCCTGTGCTAAACTGTGTTCCCTAATGGTAGAAAAGGGTGGTTTGGAAAGAGGAAACCTAGTTCTAATAGAAAGACCTCTGCATTCCAAAATTCTGTGTCTGAGCCAGCGGGAACTGGATCCCATGTATCGCAGACCACACTGCGAACAAGTGAACAAGTAAACGACACAGGAATTAAGGTCAACAGGCAGAGTAGGCTTCTCCTTCAAAAGTGATCTTACAGTAAAACGATTATTGAAAACAAACCGGAAACTAATTTGAGGAAAACAATGCTTAAGTATTTCTGGTAACTTTTTTCTGCCCATATAGCTACTGTGACCAAGGTAGGGCAATTTAATGTACTTTACATCCTTACTAGCAGTACTGTACACCGGTCTGGGACAAAACTTTTCATTTAAAATTTTTTTCAGAACTTTGTAAAATACAAAAATGGGATATGAGTTTTCAGAAAAATAATTCAAGAGAAAGACTATATCTTGATGAAAAAACATAAAATCACAACAAACATTGTAGGCTCTATTTATCAAAGTGCGTATTGAATTCATCTTATACAATTTTGGTGAAAAACTGAGGTAATTCAATCCCAAGTAGTAAAAGTACTCTTCCTATAAACAGAAGTCTCAAATTTGCCACTATTTCTGTATACCTGTACATCTAAAAATGACAAACCCTTGTATTATCGCAGGTATGTAGATGATACTTTCCTTGTGTTTACGGAATTATCACAAATTGATTTGTTTCTTGAATATTCTAATTCTCGTCACCCTAACATTTCTTTTACTTTTGATGGGCGAGACGGTACCATAGTCTTCCTCAGAATTGGACAGTCATTTATCCTTGAGCTAGTAATACTTGTTTTTTTCCTGGTTTGCCATTTTAGTTGATTAACAAAGGATGAAATCTTTCTATGTTCTTCACAGAAAATATTTTATATTTCATTTAGTTAAAAGTTTGAATCTAAATGTGAAAATTTAAACTGAAATCATATTTTTTTATCAAGTTGATCTGTTTACGTTGCATGTTTTGCGAGAAGGACTGGAAAACAGAAATGACGAGGTATTATAATATAGGAGGGGTAGAAAGATGGGTCGGAGGTTATGAAAAAAAAAAGTTGATAGTTTAATGAAAGAGTTCAACTCCGAAGTATTTGGATGAAGGAGGGGGACCTTGCAAGTGCTGGATATTCATCCCGACAATCACGTAGAAACCGCCTCTTATTTATCACCTGTGGTAATGCGTGATAAATGAATCACGCGCTAAAGTGATTGTAATCATCAAAGGATACCACGCTCTCCTTCCGATCTTTCTGTGTTCTTTTGCCCATCTTGGAATATGCCGTCAGAGATTTTGCAGACGCCCTCACTCAAGCTCATACAAACAAGGAACACCTGCTGTTTCTACGTGAATGTCTGGATGAACAAGTGACACGAGGATCGATAATAACTAATTCCTTGTTGACATTAGAAGACCAACCGTTCGGTGAAATACAACGAGCTATATTAAAAAAAAAAAAAAAAACATATCCACATCAAGATATTGAAAACCAAAAAGAATTTTGAAAATCTCTCGATAAAAAGAAGACATTTAGAAGCCTCTATACCACCTGGTTGGAGAGATTGCCTACGTGGATATTGTCATGTAAAGATGACGAGTCAAGTGTATCTGAAACTTAAACGTAAACACAACAATAAAATGAAATTGCTGATTGAAAAAAAGCTCTTGGACCAAAAACGCCAATCATGAATGTGTCGTCAACTTATCAAACAAACATCTGGATAGAAATGTAAGTAATGCCTTAGGCTACGGTTTAAATTTTGTTTTATCTGCTGGCGGAAGGAATAGTGAACATTACTAAAGGAGTGTGCAATTTGGAAAAAAATATAGTGATTTAACGAATGAGGAAGTGAACATAGTTGAGGGAGTGATTTATGGAAATATGGAAAAATCAGACACCACAACCGTCCCTAAAAGATTTATGGTTGCCATCAAAGAACTGAAAAAAAAGATAAAAATATGCAAATGACAAAAGCAGACAAATCAGGCGCTCCTGTAATTTTAAAAAGGAGTGAATATATAGAAAAAATGGAAAATCTTTTGGGTGATGATAACACATATAAAAAATTAAATAAGGACCCGTTAGACAATGTGAATAGCGGTTTTAATTGGAAAGTGAAAAACCTGTTAAAAGGTAACGAAAGCCTTATAAGGAAGTTGTGTGTGACCTCTCCATCGCTACCGTACATGTATGGTACAATGACAACCCACAAAAAGACTTTCCCGCCAGGCCAATTTTCAATTCAGTTGGTTCCGCATCTTACACAATCTAGCGAAGTATCTAGTGGATATCCTTAACCCATTGGTAGGTGCCATCTCAAATGCCAATATCAAGAATAATATGAACCTCATAAATAAACTAAATAGTGTACAGATTAATAGTACATCCAGGCTTGTGAGTTTTGATGTAGTGTCACTATTCACAAAGGTACCAATTGATGATCTGTTGGAGCTCTTATCGGAATTGTTAGAGAACACACAGCTGGATATCCATTTCCTAAAAGCACTTCAATTGAACTGATTAAATTATATGTGAAAGAATGTAAATTTGAGTTTAATGGTAAATTTTACTCGCAAAATTTTGGTATGGCAAATGGGAAATCGTCTATCCCCTTTGTTAAGTAACTTATATATTGAAGTTTTTGAAAGGAAAATATTAAACAACCTAATTCTAAGCAATGTAGTATGGTTCAGGTATGATGACGACATAATTTGTGTATGACCTGGGAACGAAGATGTAAATAACTTTTTTTTTTTTTTTTTTTTTTTGCCAAGTTAAGTCAATTAGTGCCATTAATTAAATTCACTATGGAAATGGAAAATGATGGGTGCTTACATTTTTTGGATGTCCTCATACGAAGAAATAGTAATGGGTTTAAATACAGTGTTTACAGAAAACCTGCTAATATTTCTTCCTATGTGCATTTCTTTTCCAGTCAAAGAAATAAGGTTAAATATCAGTGTTTACATCTGTGTTTGAGGAGCATTGCGTTTACGTAGCCCTGCATATATTGAGGAAATAGATAAGATTAGGAATACAGGCAAAAATTGAAATATCCTGACAGTATATTAAACAATGCATTAGAAGCAACAAAAAAGACTATGTATCAAAACCAAAAAGAACCTTACAACACAAAACATTTGCTTGTTTTTCCTTATAATGATAATATGAAAGATATTCCCCTCCTTCTTAAGCATTTTGGTATTAATGTCGCATTTATGAACAATAAAACAATGAAACATGCACTTCTCATGAACTCTCCCGACAATACTAAAGGGTGTGTATATGAAATTCCGTGTACTTCTTGTGACAACTTTTATATTGGCCAAACGGCTAAAGCACTGGAAAAGACAGTAGAACAGCATAAAAAAATGTGTGAAATATGCACAGGGGAACAGTGGTATTTTTGTACATGTTAGTGAGAACAATCATGCTATCAGCTGGGAAGAGGCAAAAAGGACTGTACTTTCTAATAACGCACTGGAAAGGAATATCATTGAATCTAACTTTATAAAAGAAAGTTACAACCATAATATGAATATCACTCATGGGATGTATAAACTTGATCCTTCAATATCAAAAGATATTTGTAAATGGTTTAAATTCTAAGGTAGGCAGTAGAGATGTATGGAAATAAGATTATCATATTTGTAAACACAGTACGGGGGCATCAGTGCTAATGAGATTTCCAACCCCGCCTCCCTGACATTTGTCAGGTGTGGATCTGTAGTCTCCTATGGTCGGTACGTTTATTGTCCCTTAACAGCATATTGTGATTTTTAGCCAAATGAGTTTTGAAGGCCACTCCTACCTTGCCACCCGTCAGTGTGTGGGTCTGTAGCCTTACACTGTTGTGTATATTCGTCAGAACTATCTCTGTAGTATATATATTTGTGACTTCTAATACTATGTATCAGTCTTTCGTCAATTGCTTGGAAATAAAGTCGAAGCCGGTCAGGACCTACACCCTGTCTCTTATTTTTCACCTGTGGATATATATATATATATATATATATATATATATATATATATATATATATATATATATATATATATATATATATATATATATATATATATATATATATATATATATATTAATAAAGGACCTTTTATATATATTGAGGTAATAAACAATTTCAATAAAACCAAAATTAGTTATACTTTAAACGGCACTGGCATCTATAAAAGAATGCACTTGCTCGGTTAGGCCTCATCCACTTTCTCAGATGAAGTAGGATTTTTACCAAACAGTACCTAAGAAACTCAGTCAAATTAATGAATTATTAACTTTGCCCTTACCAAAATTTGTTTTGGACTATTTTTTTCATAGTATAAACATTATTTTCTTACTGTTAGTTGAGAATGAAAATGTCACTTTTGTAAATTAATATTTTTGTTTTGCAATCCTTCCTCCGAGTTTTTCTTGAAAATATCGTAGTTTTGTTTGAATTATTTCTGCTTATATTTCTTCACAATGATCCACCACTGTAGAAGCCGTAGTATTATTTTAGGTTGAAATTAATCCTCAAATGTTTGTCTATAACGAAATCAGAGTTGCTTCCCTTCTTTAGTTTCCTTTTATATAGAATTTAGTTTTACTGTAGCCAATATTTCATTGTTAATATTATAAAGTTTCAGTTCCCTTTAGAAAGGGAATGGGAATAATGAGATTTCTATCATGCCCTATTGCAATTCTGGTAACAGGTGTCAGTTCACTCGTCATTTGCGGGAGATCTGAGACAATAAATGACAATCCCCTTCTTTTCCAGCTCCTTCAATAATCACAGCATCTATGTGCTTCTCTCTCTCTCTCTCTCTCTCTCTCTCTCTCTCTCTCTCTCTCTCTCTCTCTCTCTCTCTCTCTCTCAATTACAGCGTAATCTAGCACAGACGAAATATAACCCATAAGATGTCCATTAAAGACATTTATTCCCTTAGATGTTTCTTGAAAATATGTACTTCTTTATGCATAAGTTTATTAGTTGTCCTCAAGATATCTCGTAAAATTGATGATGAATTTGAGTGAAATTCTTCATAATGTTATATTTAGCCTGTGTTTGTACAAGATTTTCAAAAGTATCTTATTACGGTTACGATTTAGAACATTATATTAATAATCAGTAGCACAAAAATAATCATTTGATAACATCTTGCATATCCACCCTATACCTTAAAAAAGAATAAATGACGCACACACACACACACACACACACACACACACACACACACACACACACATATATATATATATATATATATATATATATATATATATATATATATATATATATATATATATATATATATATATATGCGTGTGTGTGTCACTAAAATTTTTTTCATCTTCGATGGAGAAACTATGCCATTACCTCGGCGTGTTTGGTTTCCAATCTGTATGTCCACAGGTCCACGATATATCTCGAGAAGCCATTGATAGTTTTCAGATAATATTATAAGGGGAGTATTGATCATATTAGAAGTGGATCCGGATGTGGACAGGAATCAAAGAATTGTTTTTTTTTTATTTAATTTATTCTAGCGTTCGATCCCATTAGGGTAAGACAAAATTTTCAATAAGATCTCCGTCAACGAAATCTAATGGAGGATGTGCACGGTCCTTACACGTAAGATTCCCTACAGATCCGTATGCATCAACGAACTCGTTTGGGTCAAAATATGTGGTTCTAATGGTAGGTGTTGCTATCTCTGATATTATCAACGACCAGTGAGGTTTTTCGGGTGTTGTGGCACATTTCCAATTTCGTACCTTATATCTTAAGGTTATTTGGTTATACCAGCGATTTCTTCTAGATTAACAAAGGCAACACAGACTTCGCACTTAATGTTCATGATAAAAAAAAAAAAGGACGTACAGAAAGGGAAAAATCAGATAAAATCGTGATTTGAATTACACGAACGAGACCTTCTTGAAGATCATGAAGCCCTCCATCAGGAAGCGCTAATTAGAACCCGCAACGTCATGTCATATTTCCAATTTGATAATCACTGAGCATCTGAAGTTTTCGAAAAGGACCCCAGTCCCTTTAAACTCGAACATCGTAACTCCTGAGGGACAAAAGCCAATAACAGGATTGTAATTACGGTTCATGTTATCGAAAATCATCCACTGGGACAAGTATGCCTTGCGACAACATAACGAACTCACGGAGAGGAACGCTCTCGTCTGGGTTCTCTGATGCATATTCCAAGAAGTTTTTGTTTGTGTGTATGACTCATGGATATAACTTCTGGAACAAAGCCCCTACCCCTCCGGTCACCCATCTCTCTCTCTCTCTCTCTCTCTCTCTCTCTCTCTCTCTCTCTCTCTCTCTCTCTCTCTCTCTCTCTCTCTTTGCATTTGCAGTTATCATGAACATCCATTCCAGTTCTTCCTTTTGTACCAGATTCATCCCCCCTTGTCAACTTAAGGCATCTGTAAAAAAAAAGGCGAAAAAATGACAATGATCTG